>JAPMUY010000497.1:60000-70000 GCA_026901105.3 Galaxias olidus | reverse complement strand
TTCCCAGCTTCCCTGAGGTGCTTCAGACACCCCTCCTGGAGAAGCCGGCAGCTTTACTCGACTGTTTGAACAAGCAGGCCATGAAAAATATATGTGAGCCATCTCATCTTTACAGGCAGAGCGCTTTTCTCTTAGAGATGCTGTTTGCTCGAGCACCCAATCCTCGTCTCTCTGAATGGGAATTCAATCATCTAGAGAGAAAAAAAAATCCAGGGGCTTTCCTTGCGCAAGGTGACACTGCAAAGCGACGAAAGTTGAACAGATGGAAAAGTAAAAAAAAAAAAAGAAATATCACGGTATACAGGCACGCAGGCATACATACATCTATCGATGCTATCGCACTGAAGTCCCAAATCATTTGGCATATTATGCCACTGCCTGCAGAGAATATCACTTTTTCAGAAAAAGAAAGAAAGAATGAAAGAAAGGAAGAAAGAGAGAAGGAAAGAAAGAGAGAGAGAGAGAGAGAGAGAGAGAGAGAGAGAGAGAGAGAGAGAGAGAGAGAGAGAGAGAGAGAGAGAGAGAGAGAGAGAGAGAGAGAGAGAGAGAGAGAGAGAGAGAGAGAGAGAGAGAGAGAGAGAGAGAGAGAGAGAGAGAGAGAGAGAGAGAGAGAGAGAGAGAGAGAGAGAGAGAGAGAGAGAGAGAGAGAGAGAGAGAGAGAGAGAGAGAGAGAGAGAGAGAGAAAGAGAGAGTTGAAACTCAGCAGATTTCCCATTCCACGCTCTCATCATCCTTGTGTAGGTGAGATTGGTACAGTATTTTTTGGTGTTTTTATGAAAAAAATGCATCCTCCTTTGTGTTCTCTAGGATGTTTCAATCTTTTCCATAGGCCGGCTGTCCCTTGAAACACCTTCATGGTTAAAGCATGCTAACAAATTGGCTTAAGCTTTACCTAAATGACAAGTTCCCATAAATGCTTGTTTTATTTTTTCACAAAAAGTAACACGAATGGCCATTCAAATACACATTTTGTGTTGGATAGTGGCTTTTTGAGTTTGAGTATTGTTGCATACCTATCAAAAATGCATAATACATTAATTTTTTTTGGCTAAGTTTTAAAAAAAGCTTAATATCTTCATAGATCAGACTATATGCCAATACAATGACTGCATTAAACTAATACGTAACCAATAGAAAACTATGAATCGTTTTGTTGTCAATTCAACAACAGTATTGACAAACACTGAAAAGAGTTAATTGATTTTTATTTATTTATTTGTCGCTGTGGGAGGGATTCAGTCGGTCGTTTCTACTTAAAGTTTAATTGGGATGAAGTAGCTATAGTTTGCTCATAATAAACAGTAAATACAGAGGCATAGCATGTTTAGCTAACGCTACGTCTGAATCACTGTGTATAGGATGTCTTCACAGAGACAGGAGGAATGACATAGAAGCTATCTTAGCCTTTCCCTTTGTAACCGTACACCTTGTTCTTTGTTGTGTTCCTCCCGACATTCCAGTGTCGGAAAACAAAACACCTTTTGAAGCCTTTCTTCCCACTGCCTGCCTCTGCAATAAAGTCACATCCCATCCTTCTCAAGTAGCGATAAACCAAAAGCTTTTTTCCCCCCTGTCTCTCTTTCTATCTCTTTCTCTCTGTGTCGCGAACTTGACCGGGGGCCGAAAAACAATCAGGATGAGACAGAGAAGGAAGGGGTGATGCTTTGATGCAGCGATAAGAGGTTCTCACATTAAAGGCAACATTTCTATTCCCCAATGGCACCCAAACTACTCACAAAGGGCATCAATAAGCCCCGGGAGAGAAACAGAGAGAAAGAGAAGGAAGAGTGAGATTTGTGCGAGGAGGAGAATGTGACTTTGAGACTTCTTTTTTTTTATGTGATAATGGTGGAATAACCATTTCCATATAACACAAATTCAATGTAATAATAATAATAAAAATAATTTATTTTATTTAGTTTTTAAGTGCTTTTCTCAAGACTCAAAGCGCTTTACACAAATTGGTTGACATTGGTTGGAACTCAATTTAGCGTTTTACTGACATGATGAATCACCGCTACATGAGTCACTATAAGCGCACACAGTCATGTAATTGGAGAACTTCTGTCCGCTAAACCTTTTTGAGATACATTCTCAGGTGACGGTGGGAGGGCAGATTAACATTCCCCAAAAGTAGGATCTGGTTCAGTGAATTTTTTCCAAGACATTTTGCTGTAAAAAAGAACTGTGATGTTAAGAAAGGTATTTTAACTAATGACTATTCAATCACTAGTGTAACAGTGTGCAGAAACACCCAGCAGCTAACACCACCAAGTACATTCAACTGATCATACATTCAACAAGTCATCCATAGTAGTTTGGCCTGGGTTTTACTTTTGTTTTGTTCCAATTTGATTTAAAACTAGATTGAACTCCAATTGTATTGTATTTGGTTTGTATGTATTGTGCATGGCATTACTGATTAAATACAGAACTGTAAAGTATTGACATTCAGTTACAACGGTAATAGAAATATAATTGTTTTTGAAGTTATTATTAATGTCTTTGTGTGTAGTGTCCTCTCCCAAAAGGCTCCGTTTCAAACTCACCAGCGCCAGCGGACTGCATGTGTCGTGGAAGGATCCCAAGGAAGACTTTGAAAACTACAAAGTCGTTTATTCCACAGTACCAGGTAAGAAAGCAGAACTGCTGGGTGAAAGGTATTTTAAATAGCAACATATTAAGGAGTTATGTTAAGTATTTTTGCAACATGCACAAAGGTTTTTGGTATGCACACAGACCTTTAGGTAGTTTTTTAGCGCCTACGGGGAAATAGATCAACCAGTTTTATGATATTTTACTTGCAGGGTGGTTTCAATGTAAAAGAGAGCTCAGTTTACAGGTGCCATTGGTAACAAGTTAGTGCAACGGCAATTTAATCATATATTCATAAATAGTCAAATAAAAAAGCAATGCACTCTAATTCATACTGTATTTCAGAGACCGATCTGTAATGTTAAAAAAATCCTTCCAAACTGTAAAAAATATAATAAAAAAAGAAGCTATTGTAGCTTCACAAATAATAAGCATAACAGCGTAAGACTTTGGACAGTGCATCACTATATGTATATAGTCAACAACTCAAATTTGACTTGTTTTGTAAATAATAGATTTACAAATAAATATCATCATCATCATCTTCATCCGCTTTGTCTGGGGTCGGGTCGCGGAGGTAGCAGTTCCAGCAGGGCATCCCAAACTTCCCTTTCCCGGGCCACATTAACCAGCTCTGACAGGGGGATTCCAAGGCGTTCCCAGGCCAGTGTGGAGATATAATCCCTCCACCTGGTCCTAGGTCTGCGTGCCTGGAACACCTCCCTAGCCCAGGTGGCATCCTTACTAGATGCCCGAACCACCTCAACTGGCTCCTTTCTACGCAAAGAAGCAGCGGCTCTACTCCGAGTCCCTCACGAATGGCTGAACTTCTCACCCTATCCCTAAGGGAGATGCCAGCCACCCTCCGGAGGAAACTAATTTCCGCCGCTTGTATCCGCGATCTCGTTCTTTCGGTCATGACCCACCCTTCATGACCATAGGTGAGAGTAGGAATGAAGATAGACCGGTAGATTGAGAGCTTTGCCTTCTGGCTCAGCTCTCTCTTCGTCACAACGGTGCGATAAAGCGACTGCAACACCGCACCCGCTGCTCCAATTCTCCGGCCCATCTCTCGTTCCATTTTCCCTCACTCGAGAACAAGACCCCGAGATACTTGAACTCCTTCACTTGGGGTAAAGACTCATTCCCTACTTGGAGTAGACAATCCATCGGTTTCCTGCTGAGAACCATGGCCTCAGATTTGGAGGTGCTGATCCTCATCCCAGCCGCTTCACACTCGGCTGCGAACCGATCCAATGAGTGCTGCAGGTCGCAGACTGATGATGCCATCAGGACCACATCATCTGCAAAAAGCAGTGATGCAATCCTCTGCCCACCAACCCGTAGCCCCCCTCCCCCGCGGCTACGCCGTGAGATCCTGTCCATGAATACCACAAACAGGATAGGTGACAAAGCGCAGCCTTGGAGGAGGCCAACCCTCACCGGAAACGAGTCCGACTTACTGCCGAAGACCCGGACACAGCTCTCGCTTTGGGAGTACAGAGATTGGATGGCCCTGAGTAGAGACCCCTCACCCCATACTCTCGCAGCACCTCCCACAGTATCTCCCGGGGAACCCGATCATACGCCTTCTCCAAATCCACAAAACACGTGTAGACCGGATTGGCATACTCCCAGGCCCCCTCAAAGATCCTCGCGAGGGTAAAAAGCTGGTCCGTTGTTCCACGGCCAGGCCGGAAACCGCATTGGTCCTCCTCAATCCGAGGTTCGACTATCGGTCGAACCCTCCTTTCCAGCACCCTGGAGTATACTTTCCCGGGGAGGCTGAGTAATGTGATGCCTCTGTAGTTGGCACACACTCTCCAGTCCCCCTTTTTGAACAGGGGAACCACCACCCCGGTCTGCCACTCCTTAGGTACTGTCCCCGACTTCCACGCAATGTTGATGAGACGTGTCATCCATGACAGTCCCTCAACACCCAAAGCCTTCAGCATTTCTGGGCGGATCTCATCAACCCCTGGGGCTTTGCCACTGTGGAGTTGTTTGACTACCTCAGTGACCTCCGCCAGGGAGATTGATGCTGATCCCCCATCATCCTCCAGCCCTGTCTCTACTATGTAGGGTGGGTTTGTCGGGTTCAGGAATTCCTCAAAGTGTTCCTTCCACCTCCCAATCACCTTGTCAGTTGAGGTCAACAACGTCCCATCCTTACTGTATACAGCTTGGATGGTTCCCTGCTTTCCCCTCCTGAGGTGTCGGATAGTCTTCCAGAACCGCTTTGGTGCCAGCCGAAAGTCCTTCTCCATGGTTTCTCCGAACTCCTCCCACACCCGCTGCTTTGCTTCTGCCACGGCCGAGGCTGCAGTCCTTCGGGCCTGTCGGTACCTTGCAACTGCCTCCGGAGTCGCCCGGGATAGCATGTCCCGGAAGGCCTCCTTCTTCAATCGGACGGCTCCCCTGACCACCGGTGTCCACCAGGATGTTCGAGGGTTACCGCCCCTTGAGGCACCTAAGACCTTGAGACCACAACTCTCAGACACAGCTTTAGCAATGGAGGCTTTGAACATCGCCCACACCGGTTCAATGCCCCCAGCCTCCACAGGGATGCCAGAGAAGCCCCGCCGGAGGTGTGAGTTGAAGGCCTCCCGGACCGGGGACTCCTCCAGACGTTCCCAGTTCACCCGCACTACACGTTTGGGCTTACCAGGTCTGTCCAGAGGCTTCCCCCGCCACCTGACCCAACTCACCACCAGATGGTGATCGGTTGACAGCTCTGCCCCCCTCTTCACCCGAGTGTCCAAAACATATGGCCTCAGGTCCGATGATACGATAACAAAATCGATCATCGACCTTCTGCCTAGGGTGCTCTGGTACCAGGTAGACTTATGAGCATCCTTATGTTCGAACATGGTGTTTGTTATGGCCATTCCATGACTAGCACAGAAGTCCAATAACAAGCCACCACTCGGGTTCAGATCGGGGAGGCCGTTCCTCCCAATCACGCCTCTCCAAGTGTCAATAAATACCTTAACAGCGTAAAACCTTCTTTGATTGTTCTTGACTATGCTATAGTCAATAAATCAAATTTGACTAGTTTTGTAAATAATAGATTCACAAATAACATTAGCATAACAGCATTAAACTTTTGACAGGGCTTGACAGTAAGCTGTGCCCTACTATTAGGAGAAATCACATCTTTCAACCTGGTCTCCGTGCAGTAACATACTCAGTATGTATGGTCATTGCTCAGATCATTATAGTGCTGCATTCTGCAGACCAGATTTAGTTACCCAGGGAAATTAATCACATATTCTCTCTCTCTCTCTCTCTCTCTCTCTCTCTCTCTCTCTCTCTCTCTCTCTCTCTCTCTCTCACACTCTCTCACACACACACACACACACACACACACACACACACACACACACACACACACACACACACACACACACACACACACACACACACAAATAACAGCCTAAGGAAAAAGATAATTGAATGTACATTTCTATTTTAATGTTTATCTGGATAGGTGCATGTTGTGACAGTGTGACACCCATAGAGACAGAACGCAGTGTTCTATCTCTATGGTGACACCCACCAACACTGGAATAGTCTGCACCGGCACCGGAGCTAAATGGCCTCAGTTATCACTATCAGGAACTCTGGGCTATCTGTGGGGAGAGCTGCATAGATGCCATCCTGCGTTAGTCTGCCCTAAGCAACTCAGGTCATTAATACCATCATCATCCATTCTCAAACTTTACTATACAACTTTGTCCTGTAGCAACAGCTTAGAGTAACAGTTATAGCAAAGAACCCTATTTCGAGAAACAGCACTGCCAGAAAACTGCCGGTTTTGTAGAAAGTTGTGTGGGAAAAGAGGGGCATTCATCTGGACACCCATTAGGAAAACACTCCATTTTAAAAGGCCCTGTTCTTAGAGGAGTCGTGACACACAACAAATGTCCTCCTTTCCACATAGGTCAACAGAGGTCAAGGTTCATCTTTGTGTGAACTGTAGAGAGAGGGGTGTCTTGTGGCTTTGCCTGCCAAGAACAGAGCAGAGTCTTCATCGCGATGATGGACTGCTCCCCTAGTTGCATACAGTACTTTGACTCTTTCCTCAATCCTAAACTTTTTTTAAAACTGCTTCATCTCTTACGTCTAACTCCAGTGATGTAATTCATATGGACAATATTATTAGAATGAAATTATGAAGCAAATGCACCAAAAAAAAAATGTGTTTGCCTTCCACTGTTTTTACCCTAAAGCATTTGGCACTTCATATTCAATAGCTTACACCCCAAGAGCTTTTGAGCATTTTTGAGATTTATAAACTGGTGAATGCAGTTGTTTTTTGGGGGGCTGATTTGGTAACCGCAAGTTATGTAAATCACACTAAATGTTTGTTGGTCAGTAGCTGTTGCCCAGGTAGAAAGCAAGAAGGAAATCAAATTCAAACGGTTGTCACACTTTAAACATGCCCAAAAATAAATAAATAAATAAAACCTATTCGGAAAGCTCTGTTGAAACAAAACCAACTCCAAGATGGGACGTGTTGTTTAATACAGCTTTTCAAACACACAAAGTCTTGACTAACTGGATTTTGTTATATTTAATTTGACTATTAAAGCATCTGGTTACCCGTGAGATACATACACTGAACTGATAATAAATAAATGTGGAAACATTTCTGTTTGTTTTTATTTCAGGCAGTGGCGAGACAGAAGTGCAAGTGTCCAAAAAGGAGGCCAGGCTGATCATTGATGATTTCGACCCTTCTAAAGAATACCACTTCAAGATCAGTGCTGTGAAGGGTGATGTGGAGAGCAAACCTCTACTAGGCATATATGGAGGTGAGAGGATAGTGCTTTATAAAGTACGTCTGGGGTACTTTGAGGGGGATGTGTTTGTATTAACTATGTGTATAATAGCAAGCTGCATGTAGTATGGCATTTACATTTTTAAAGAGACAGTGTTGTAACTGTTTAGGAATATGAAAAGTCTTTCCTGCTCTCTAATTTTCAAATGACAAAGATTGTTGCATGTTTTGAGAATATGAGTTGCCAGGGTGGGACATGAACGGCTGGTTATATTGCAGTAAAATCTGTATGTACTGCTGATTATATTGCAGTAAAGTCTGCTCTGTTAAGGTTATCTGTGTGGGTTGGTGAGGGGTGGATGTGTGCAAGGGATTTCGTTGTGAGGATTTTAAACAAATGTGGATGTTTAATTAATTGATTGGCAATTAAAATGGCCGTCTAAAGTGTCTCCTCTCCTCTCCACTCCTCTCCTCTCTCCTCTCCTCTCCTCTCCTCTCCTCTCCTCTCCTCTCCTCCTGTGGGTGTATTCTATGATGACAGCAGGCAGTCTAACAGTGTGGTTGTTGGGTGGTTGTCATGGCAGCAGACAGTCTTAACAGTGTTGTTGTTGGATGGTTGTCATGGTTGCAGACAGTCTTAACAGTGTGGTTGTTGGATGGTTGTCATGTTAACAGTGTGGTTGTTGGATGGTTGTCATGGCAGCAGACAGTCTTAACAGTGTGGTTGTTGGGTGGATGTCATGGTTTCAGGCCAGGGTTCGGGTGGTGAGACGGTCCTCCCTCAGAGACAGAAGGATGCCAGTGAGACAACGGGGGAGAGAGACAATGAGATCTCTGAAGGTAAGAGACACAGAGACACAGAGACAGAGAGACAGAGAGACAGGCACTTGCTGCACTGTGGACACAGAGACAGAGACAGAGAGAGACAGAGAGAGAGAGAGAGAGAGAGAGAGAGAGAGAGAGAGAGAGAGAGAGAGATTTTGTGTCACTTTTATTTGACAAATTAAAAAACAAATTAAACGAATTTGAAAACCTAAAAGACGAAATAAAAATGCAGTACTTATTAGGGGAAAAAATGAATGTAGAACTCTCTTTTAAATACCTGTCACAACCTTAGGGACACCCAGTAGAGCAGCAGTACAGTGTCGTGTTTAACTTGTGCAATTTTACATTTATCACATATGTGGTTATTACTATTATTATTCCAGTTGTCATGTTTAAATTGTGCTATTTGATATGTCATGTACTGACATGTATGGTTGTTACTACTGTTATTTCAGCTGTTTATCCTACTTTTATTTTTATTTCTGTTCTTGTTTTTATCAATGCTTTGACAATAAGTACTATGCAGTGTTTCATGTCAATAAAGCTATTTGAAATTGAAAATTGAAATTGAGAGAGAGAGAGAGAGAGAGAGAGAGAGAGAGAGACAGGCACCAGCTGCACTGTGGACAGAGAGACAGAGAAAGAGAGACAGAGAGAGACAGAGAGAGTGAGAGAGACAGAGAGAGACAGAGAGAGAGAAAGTGAGAGAGAGAGAGAGAGAGACAGAGAGAGAGAGAGAGAGAGACAGAGAGACAGAGAGAGAGGCACCAGCTGCGCTGTGGAGAGGACGAGCAAATTGTGGAGAAAGTACAGAGAGAAAAACAAGATGAAAAAGATTTGCCCTTACACCAGTAGAGTGTTTTTAATATTCAATCTTTTCAGTTGAAGATGATTTCGTTTTTGTGAAAGTGTTTTCTTCCTGTTCGGATCATGAAATGAGAGACAAAAAATTATTACGATGATAACAGTACGGCCAATCAAAACACACACTAGCCATTGATTACGTAAAGGTTAATTGATCCATTTACCAAAATCACCACCTCAGGATTCTTCACGCTCATGTATTGTATGTAAAATAACAACAGAGTTGATGAGCTAGTGTCATCGCTACAGTTCAACTGGTACACAAAGATTCTGTTGTTGTTTCAGTGGAGGCAAAAATCAATAATCAACAATCCCCTAATCAATATAATGGTCCGGGAGACCTTTTTTTTCTTTTTCCCATAATAGGAATTCCTCTGGCGCTCCGAGCCGTTGTTAATTTCCACTCATGGTAAACACCTGCGTCATGCGCATCGCTTTAAAATGATATGAGGATTTATGATAGCCATGACATATACTTATTTTATAAGGCAGCCAAAATGTTTGTTTTCTCTTCTTTAGTGTGAGTAGCATATGATTTATCACTTTATCTTACATGTATGGACATTATCAGCGAATAGCTTTTAGCTTGACATATGATGTTAGATGTGAAAAAGTTGAATATGTGTTTGTGCAGGCCCTACATAAAAAAATAAAAAGCATAAAAAATAACGGAAGAAAAAATGCAGCTGAGGTAATGACAAAAGAGAGGGAGAGAGATAAGCAAAGGAAGAGATAGAAGAGAGAGGGAACGAAAGAAGAGAAGGAAATAGATAGCAGGGAGAGGGGGATCAATTCCAGAAACTAATTATAGCACGGACATCTGCATGAAAGAAATGGATTATTTACCGATTGAGAGGCAAGCAGCAACAATCATTTCCTTACTCTCCATTTCTCCTTCTTCCTCTATCCTCCACTTTTCTACTTCTTACCGTC
>JAPMUY010000497.1:10000-45000 GCA_026901105.3 Galaxias olidus | reverse complement strand
AAACAAATTTTCCTTCAATTATCTGCCGTCTGGTTCTTTTCCTTCTTAATGTGCCCCCTTATGGAATAGTCTGCTTAAACTATGTCCAATTGAATCCATTAATCATAGTTTTAAATGCTCTGGACTTAAGCTGCATATCAAATTAGTCAAATGTTTTCTAGAGACTTGCTCCAGTAGGAGGATTGTATTGTATTGTGTTTGTTCAAATATATTCCAGTTGTATTGTGTATCAAGTATTGTGTTTAACCAGGCAGCTTCTAGAATCACTAATTAGATGCTTTTTTTGTTCCACCATCTCATGCAATTCAATCTCAGCCAAGCTGGGAATAAGGTCTTGTATAAAATTTCATTTTTATATTCAGTTTGATAGTGTTGATCATGAAACAGTGAACAGTTGAGTACTGTTTTGATTAGACTAAAATGTAAAATGAGTGTTAACATTTTAGAAGCCACTCAAGTGCATAGAATATCAAATCAAGCATAATCCTTGAACATTTTTTAATATTTTAAATGATTTCCAACAAGATGGATGAGGTATGAGTGGCTTAACTGATTCTCTGCCCGTTCTACATTCAAATTCAGTTCTGTGCTTGTGTTTTTGGACGGGGATGCTGTTTTGAAGGCGAAGGTCTGGTCACACCAAATATTAATTTGATACAGATTGTCTTTTCACTCAGTCTGTGTTTTATTAATGGATAAAAAACATTTACATTTATATTTTTTGAAAAGCATTCTTACTTTAAAACAGTTTTTCACACCTGCCTAAAACCTTTGCTCAGTACTATATATAAATATATACTGTATAAACACACATTCGATTTCTCACTTTTCTCATATTATGGATTTCTACTGTATGTATTATTCCTGACTCTAGGTCTATATACTATATAGATACTCATACTCAATGTCTCCCCCTTTATCAATACATTTCTACTGCTTGTCTTGATTGTGTCTCTAGGTCTCTATATACTATATTTATATTAAATATGTCTCCCCCTTTATGAATCTGTTTTTACTGCCTGTCTTGATTGTGTCTCTAGGTCTCTATATACTGTATAGATACTCATACTCAATATGTCTCCCCCTTTATGAATCTGTTTCTACTGACTGTCTTGATTCTCCAGGAGGGGAGCTGTTTACCTGCACCACACCGGCCATCGCTGACATCGTCATCCTGGTGGACGGATCCTGGAGCATTGGGAGGATCAACTTCCGTTTGGTCCGGGCTTTCCTGGAAAACCTGGTCCGGGCCTTTGGAGTGGACTCTGAGATGACGCGCATCGGTGAGTATAAATGAGGCGACGCCTTGGCAGAGCTAGTTCAGACATGCAATGCAGACACATCATTTATCCATGTAACGCTAATTAACCATTCACATATGCTCAATTGTTAATCGCGGTTTACGTAAACCGCTCTCAGCACGGTTCAATCATCAGACTGACTCATACGACTGCTCCATGCTCACTGCTGCAGATCGTACATTGTCTGGACTGAAATAATCTAACTGCTTGTTCATTGTGATGAGGCAGAAATGATTTGTGTTACTACTATATTCTTCACACACAACCGCTTCATAACACACATTATGTACTATTTATGGCTCACACATTTTATTTGCTTATTTTTAATTAATCTTTTAGGTTGTTTTAATCAAAATAAATTACTAAGTGGAATCTTACATTTGGTTTGGCCCAGTATTTCTTAGTTTAACTGTGTCTCTCTGCGTTGCCAGGTTTGGCCCAGTATTTCTTTGTTTAACTGTGTCTCTCTGCGTTGCCAGGTTTGGCCCAGTATTTCTTAGTATTACTGTGTCTCGTTGCGTTGCCAGGTTTGGCCCAGTATTTCTTAGTTTAACTGTGTCTCTCTGCGTTGCCAGGTTTGGCCCAGAATTTCTTTGATTAACTGTGTCTCTCTGCGTTGCCAGGTTTGGCCCAGTACAGTGGCGACCCCAGGATTGAATGGCACCTGAATACCCACGCCACCAAAGAGGCCGTCATTGAAGCTGTGAAGAACCTGCCTTACAAAGGAGGCAACACACTCACAGGTACTGCCATGGAAACCACTACGCTCTCCTCCATTGAACAGACAAAAGAGGGGGGGCTTACCAACCGACAGTAGTTACATTAGACATGCTGTATGTACTGTACTATATTACCCGCTAGTTACAAGCAAGGATATAAATGAATAGGATTCATATGGTGAACTTATGTTTCCCTTTAAATTTCAACCCAAATGAAAACGTTGAGTATTAAAGCATCACCCCTCATTTCAAACTGCTTTAAACCTTATTGTTAATATAAACTTGAGGAAGAGCTGTTGTTGTCCCTAAACGCCCAATTAAGTAAAGCTAGCGGCCAAAAAGCTCTATTAGGAAGGCAGCCATGCTGCAAAGTGAACGTTTTACCTCTGTGTGTGCTTTTCCCAGGTCTGGCACTGACCTACATCCTGGAAAACAGCTTCAAGCCCGAGTCCGGATCCAGATCCGGCGTTCCCAAAATCGGAATACTGATCACAGATGGAAAGTCTCAAGATGAAGTTGACGCTCCGGCTCAAAGCCTGCGCGAAGCGGGAATAGAGCTCTTCGCTATCGGTAACACTGACCAGACCTTTGATGATTTGTACCTGATACACCCATCAACAGTGATTAACATTCATCCAGTAGCAGCTTTTAAGACAAGCTGCACTGAAAGGAAACGTGGTTTGGGTTTGATTTACGACACCATGGAGAGAAAGTGTAATGTGGATATTGTGTGGATTTCTTTCTCTCTCTCTCTCTCTACCTACCCATCTCCCTTTTTTCTCTTCCATCTTCTCGTTCCATGCATATATTTCTCCTCCTCTTCCCCCTCTCCTCGCCAGGTGTTAAAAATGCGGACGAGAACGAGCTGAAGGCCATAGCCTCCCCCCCTCAGGACACCCACGTCTACAACGTGGCAGACTTTGCTGTGATGAACAGCATCGTGGAGGGTTTGACCCGGACAGTGTGTGACCGCGTGGAGCAGCTCGACAAGGTCATCAAAGGTCACCGGAGCAACTCGTTTATCACACCCCCATTACAACACAATGTTTATTATTAGTTTACTTTAAATTGTTGGTTTAATTTATATAAATTATGTAAAACCCTGCCTTTTAAAAACTCCACTGCTGGGAAACAGACGTAGTATCAGTACACAGATTAATGTTTAGAGGAAAAAACAAAGTAGGAGAATATGAGTTATTTTGTAACTTTTCATCTTTAAAATTGTTCTAATCCCACAGAGACATTTGTCTTAGTACTGAAGTTAGAACCTAGAATGAGAAGCAGTAGAATGAACTAGAATGGAGGTGTAAATCAATGCAGTCCAGTGCATATTTTGATGTTTCTTTTAGTTTTTGCAAAGGAAACCTCTCCATCCTGTGTCGTTAACCCCCCTACCTTTTCCTCCCGACCTCCTCTTCCTCCTCTTCTTCTTCTTTGCCGTCAGGAGAGAGGCCAGTTGTCGTGTCCGCTGCTCCCCCTCGCGACCTGGTGACCTCAGAGGTCACGGCCAGGAGTTTCCGCGTGTCGTGGACGCGTGCCCCTGGCGCCGTAGTGAAGTACCGGGTGGTGTTCTACCCGGCCGGCGGGAGCGGGGGTCAGCCTGAGGAGAGGGTGGTGGGCGGAGAGGTGAGCAGCGTTCTGCTCCAGAACCTCAACTCCCTGACTGAGTACCAGGTGGCTGTGTTCGCCGTCTACACCAGCGCAGCCAGCGAGGCACTACGCGGCAGCGAAACCACACGTAAGTCTGATCTGGTTAGCTAAACCACACCTAAGTCTGACCTGGTTAGCGAAACCACACCCAAGTCTGAACCTGGTTAGCGAAACCACACGTAAGTCTGACCCTGGTTAGCGAAGCCACGCATAAGTCTGGCATAGCTAGTGAAACCACGCGTAAGTCTGACCCTGGTTAGCGAAACCACACGTGAGTCTGACCCTGGCTAGCGAGACCACATGTAAGTCTGACCCTGGCTAGCGAAACCACACGTAAGTCTGGCCCTTGTTAGTAAAACCACGCCTAAGTCTGACCTTGGTGAGTGAAACCACACGTAAGTCTGACCCTGGTTAGCGAAACCACACGTAAGTCTGACCCTGGTTAGTGAAACCACACGTAAGTCTGACCCTGGTTAGTGAAACCACACCCAAGTCTGACCTGGCTAGTTAAACCACGTCTACGTCTGGCCCTTGTTAGCGAAACCACACGTAAGTCTGACTCTGGTTCGTTAAACCACACCTAGGTCTGACCCTGGCTAGTTAAACCACCCGTAAGTCTGATCTGGCTAGTTAAACCACGTTTAAGTCTTACCCTGGTTAGCGAAACCATGTCTAAGTCTGGCCCGGCTAGCGAAACCACACCTAAGTCTGATCTGGCTAGCGAAACCACTCCTAAGTCTGGCCTAGCTAGTGAAACCATGTCTAAGTCCGGCCCTGGCTAACATGTGGGACTTTAAAGAATTTTTTTGTGCTCCAATTAGTAAAATATAAATAAAACAAAAACTGATAAAGAAATAATTCTCCAATAGGAGTGTAATTTCTGCAAGTTTAAATGTATTTTCTTTTCTGGGTGCATACAATAACTCCCACGAATAAATCCATGCATACCAAAAATATAATCCTGTCATTATAATGCAGGACTCCCTTGTTATTATGATAGATAGAAGAATAATCCTTTTGAATTGTTAGGATACTTTCGTGCATGGACTCAGAAAGGAGGTATTCTATTGCACCTGAGTAGGGGGCGAGGGGAGGGGTTAACCCCGGTGTCCTGGCTAAAATTCCCACTCCGGCCCTATATCTATCATGGCCACCAGATCATCTTCTCAACTCCCACTTGGCTAATCTATCCCCATATCCTGCCCCTTGTGGCTCTTTAGTTGGTCATAAAACTGATTTGTGGTGAGCAAGTCTGGCTGCTCAAAATGGCTGCCCTGGCTTCACCCAGATGGGCCAAGCACTAGTAACTGCTGACTGAACTCTGAGTCCCTCCCAGAGGGCTTTGGGTGTCTAGAAAAAGCGCTACATCAAGTTGCAATCAATTATTATTATTTATTTACGCTTGTCTAATAGTATAAAACAGCAGTGTATGGCGATCTCCAGATGGCCCTGTGTAACTCATGCAGCCTCCAGCCTTAAGGCTTCAGACTCTGAAGGAGACCTGCTGGGTGATGGACGACCACGGACTCTACCTCCGGGGGAGAAGGTGGACTTTTTACCTGTCTGCTTGACCTTGTAGCAAAGTGAATGTGCTTAACACACTGTAGCTGGAGGGCATGGGGAACACATGGGGAAGCCAGAGACAATTCCCTTCTGGTTTTAAAGTCACTCTACGCTGCTTTTGTACTTTTATTGTTTTATTTTTTGAGTGTAACATCCGTGTTTCATATTAGCTAGATTGTGTTTCTGTATTCAGCGGAAGGTCGCTTTAATTAGTTGGCCGGTTTTAAAGTAGGTCAGTGCAGTTTTGTTTTTATCTCGATCATTAGGCTCTCTATCAATAAGTCAGTCCTGCCACATTCCCCAAAAGAGCCCCTGGAGCTCTCATACATCACACACGCTACTGTTCACGCTCTCTCTCTCTCTCTCTCTCTCTCTCTCTCTCTCTCTCTCTCTCTCTCTCTCTCTCTCTCTCTCTCTCTCTCTCTCTCTCTCTCTCTCCACTCCTCTCTCTCTTACTCTCTCTTACTCTCTCTCTCGCTCCCCCTCTCTCGCCTTCACACTCCTATGTTGTTGTAGTTTCAATGATGTTGTTTATTCTCTCTCCTGTGTTGTGTTGTTTTAGTGATGTTGTTTGCTCCCTCACTCTCTCCTGTGTTGTGTTGTTTCAGCAATGTTGTTGACTCCCTCTCTCCTGTGTTGTGTTGTTCCAGTGGTGTTGTTTACCCCCTCTCTCTCTCTCTCTCTCTCTCTCTCTCTCTCTCTCTTGTGACGTGTTGTTCCAGTGGTGTTGTTTACCCCCCTCTCTCTCTCTCTCTCTCTCTCTCTCTCTCTCTCTCTCTCTCTCGTGATGTGTTGTTTCAGTGGTGTTGTTTACTCTCTCTCTCGCTCTCTCTCTCTCTCTCTCTCTCTCGATGTGTTGTTTCAGTGGTGTTGTTCACTCTCTCTCTCTCTCTCTCTCTCTCTCTCTCTCTCTCTCTCTCTCTCTCTGTGTGGTGTTGTTCTAGTGGTGTTGTTTACTCTCTCTCTCTCTCTCTCTCTCTCTCTTGTGATGTGTTGTTTAAGTGGTGTTGTTTACTCTCTCTCTCTCTCTCTCTCTCTCTCTCTCTCTCTCTCTCTCCTGTGTGGTGTTGTTCCAGTGGTGGTGTTGACTGTTGTTGTTGTTGTTGTTGTTCCAGTGGTGTTGTTGACTGTTGTTGTTGTTGTTCCAGTGGTGTTGTTGACTGTTGTTGTTGTTGTTGTTGTTCCAGTGGTGTTGTTGACTGTTGTTGTTGTTGTTGCTCCAGTGGTGTTGTTGACTGTTGTTGTTGTTGTTGTTGCTCCAGTGGTGTTGTTGACTGTTGTTGTTGTTGTTGTTGTTCCAGTGGTGTTGTTGACTGTTGTTGTTGTTGTTGTTGTTGTTCCAGTGGTGTTGTTGACTGTTGTTGTTGTTGTTGTTGTTCCAGTGGTGCTGCCCATGGTAAACGACCTGCAGCTCTCTGACATCACACACAGCACCATGAGGGTCCGCTGGAAGATGGCCGCCGGAGCCAATGGCTACATGATCCTCTACGCTCCGCTCACCGAGGGAGACCCAGCCGATGAGAAGGAGGTAGAGATGGAACGAGGGGAGGGAAAAGGAGGTAGAGATGGAGGGATGAGGGGGAGGACAGGAGGTTGCGGTGGAAGTAAGAAAGATTGCAGGAAGTAGAGATAAAGCGAGAAGAAAGGTGGTAGGGATGGAGGGATGAGAGAGAAAACAAACGTTATTGTTACACAGTACAATGAAGAAAGTCACAGCATGATGAAGACTGTAATGATGTGATCAAGAAAGTCACAGCATGATGAAGACTGTAATGGTACAATGAAGAAAGTCACAGCATGATGAAGACTGTAATGGTACAATGAAGAAAGTCACAGCATGATGAAGACTGTAATGGTACAATGAAGAAAGTCACAGCATGATGAAGACTGTAATGGTGTGATGAAGAAAGTCACAGCATGATGAAGACTGTAATGGTACAATGAAGAAAGTCACAGCATGATGAAGACTGTAATGGTACAATGAAGAAAGTCACAGCATGATGAAGACTGTAATGGTACAATGAAGAAAGTCACAGCATGATGAAGACTGTAATGGTGTGATGAAGAAAGTCACAGCATGATGAAGACTGTAATGGTACAATGAAGAAAGTCACAGCATGATGAAGACTGTAATGGTGTGATGAAGAAAGTCACAGCATGATGAAGACTGTAATGGTACAATGAAGAAAGTCACAGCATGATGAAGACTGTAATGGTACAATGAAGAAAGTCACAGCATGATGAAGACTGTAATGGTACAATGAAGAAAGTCACAGCATGATGAAGACTGTAATGGTACAATGAAGAAAGTCACAGCATGATGAAGACTGTAATGGTACAATGAAGAAAGTCACAGCATGATGAAGACTGTAATGGTACAATGAAGAAAGTCACAGCATGATGAAGATTGTAATGGTACAATAAAGAAAGTCCCAGCATGAGGAAGACTGTAATGGTGTGATGAAGAAAGTCACAGCATGATGAAGACTGTAATGGTGTGATGAAGAAAGTCACAGCATGATGAAGACTGTTATGGTATGATGAAGAAAGTCACAGCATGATGAAGAGTAGCAGCATAATGACGAGCTCGGCATGCGCCTAAGTTCAAACTCACGTAGTTTCAACACACTCAGAGTTTTTTGCTAAAGGGGATATTTCCTGAGGAGAAAGAGACGGGAGATATTTCAGCCTTGAAAAGACACAGACTGTGAAACCTGTCCTCACTACCTAGCTACCCAGCGCTGCTACCCAGAGGCAGATGAGGGAGAGGGGCTAGGCAGTCTGACTGCTTTTAAATTGACACTCCAATCTCAGCCCCAGGACCTGAGGAGGGGAGAAAATGGAGGTCAGGCAAAGAGCTGCTAAATGTTAAGTGTAGCGTTGCATTGTAGCTGCAAGCTAATTCCATGAGCTGAGTGGAAGAATAGAGAGACGGAGGAGTAAAAAGAGAGGGAAGGAGTGGATGGAGGGAGGGAGGGGAGGAGAGGGGAGGGGAGGGAAACGGAGGGAGGGAGGGGAGGGGAGGGAGGGAGGGATGGAGTGGGGCAGGGGTGGCTTTAAGAAAGAGATGATAAAAGAGAGAAGAAATGAAGGAAGAGAGGGAGGGTAAAAAAGAAAAGAGGATGGAGAGAATAAAGGAGGTGAACACAGTTAGGGAGGAAAAGAGACATGAGAAGAGAAAGATGAACTCTGAGCTCTAGATGAGCTCTGCACCATGTCACTCTGCAGCAGATAAATGAATGAATGTATGAATGGCTCAGGACCATGCCACTCTATAGCAGATGAATGAATGAATGGCTCAGCATCATGTCACTACAGCAGATTAATTAATTAATGGCTCAGCACCATGCCACTCCATAGCAGATGAATTAATGAATGGCTCTGCACCATGTCACTCTGAAGCAGATGAATGAATGAATGTATGAATGGCTCAGCACCATGCCACTCCATAGCAGATGAATGGCTGAATGGCTCAGCACCATGTCACTCTGCAGCAGATGAATGGATGAATGACTCATCACCATGTAACTCTGCAGTAGATGAATGGCTGAATGGATCAGCATCATGCCACTCTACAGTAGATGAATGGCTGAATGGGTCAGCATCATGTCACTCTACAGCAGATGAATGGCTGAATGACTCATCACCATGTAACTCTGCAGTAGATGAATGGCTGAATGGGTCAGCATCATGCCACTCTACAGTAGATGAATGGCTGAATGGGTCAGCATCATGTCACTCTACAGCAGATGAATGGCTGAATGGGTCAGCATCATGCCACTCTACAGCAGATGAATGGCTGAATGACTCATCACCATGTAACTCTGCAGTAGATGAATGGCTGAATGTGTCAGCATCATGTCACTCTGCAGCAGATGAATGGATGAATGACTCATCACCATTTAACTCTGCATTAGATGAATGGCTGAATGTGTCAGCATCATGTCACTCTGCAGCAGATGAATGGATGAATGACTCATCACCATGTCACTCTGCAGCCCCTCACACCTCTGTCCTCCACGTGTAGGTGAAAGTGGACAGCTCTGTGAACGAGGTGGAACTGGAGGACCTCAGTCCAAACACAGAGTACACTGTGACTGTCTACGCCATGTATGGAGAGGAGGCCAGTGACCCCATGACCAGCCAGGAGACTACACGTGAGGCACACACACAAACACACACCTACACACACACACACACACACACACACACACACACACACACACACACACACACACACCTACACCACACACACACACACACACACACACACACACACACACACACACACTCACACACCCCTGCACCACACACCTGTACGGAGAGGAGGCTAGTGACCCTATGACCAGTCAGGAGACTACACGTGAGTCTCACACGCCACTTACACACACACAAACACACACACACACACACACACACGCGCGCCACTTACACACACACCACTTACACAAAGTGTAACACAAAGTGTAACACATGCCTACATACCTGTATTGATGCACATGGATAATTACATCTCTCTTGCTCATTAATTTCTTGCTCTCTCTCTCTCTCTCTCTCTCTCTCTCTCTCTCTCTCTCTCTCTCTCTCTCTCGCTCTCTCTCTATCTCTCTCTCTCTCTCTCTGTGTCTCTGTGTGTCTCTCTCTGTGTCTCTCTATCTCTCTCTGTCTCTCTCTCTCTCTCTCTCTCTCTCTCTGTGTTTCTCTCTCTGTCTCTCTCGCTCCCTCACTTGCTGCCTGCGTTGTGTTAGAACTCTTTGTGTGAAGAGGGTAAGGGGGGTGAAATGTACCTGCGTGCCCCAGCACACAGACCCTCTTTCCCGGCTTTGGCAAAGCCATTTCAAGGAGCTTCCCGTGCCAGCTTTGCTCTGCGGAGCTACAGTATATTTAGGGCATCCATTTAACACCATGGCTTTTTGAAGTGGTGGCAGCCTTGCTCACATTGCTTAGTAATTAAAGTTTTATGAAGTTACTTTGAGGAGGCAGAGCCCAGACATGTATCGCCAGAGAGAGACGCTGGCTCCCAGATTCAGACTCCGTGTTCAAATCAGAACGAGGGCTGTAGGCCCAGCTTGTAAATCACTTTTAATCTCACATGTATATCTTTTTTTATTATTATCCGTTTGCTAATTAATTTATCCTTGATCGATGCCTACATATTTCATTTTAGGAGTACATGAATACCTAGAGCAGCAGAATATGGGCGCTTACAAACAGACGAATCAACTCTGTTCACTTTCAACATAGAAGTCTAGCACTGAACACGATACAGAGATGCTCTAGGATCAGTCCCAACATTCAGAAACTTTCTGTTTAAACTTCCCTATTCCCTATTCAGAGCTGGGAATGTCTTGACCACTTTGTTCACTTTCAACATAGAATAACATGGTCTAGCACTCTCTAGGAACAGTCCCCACAGCTTTCTGTTTAGAACTTTCCTATTCCCCTTTTTCAGTGCTGGGAATGTCTTTGACCACTTCTCTCTGTCTCTCTCTCGGACCCTCCTGCTCTCTGAGGTGAATAAGCGACAGATCCAGGCAGACTCTAGTTTCTTTTCCTGCGTTTAAAAATGGGTCTTTGTTGTTTAAAACAGGGATATGCCATTGTTTTACTTGACGTGCGGCCATCTTATTATATTTGCTACGACAGTTTGCTTTATTGTTTGTTTTTATTGTTTTGTTGTTGTTGTTGTTGTTGTTGTTGTTGTTCTCCTCTTGCTAAAGAGAAGTGTATCTGGATGGGACTCGCCGGGTTAAATGAAGCACAATAAAATTAAATAAAATAAAATGAGCTGATCGGTCGTTCTGCCCCCTGTCTCATGACGAAAGGTCAGGGGATTCCCTTTGGGTTGTCTGATAAGTGCCAGAGAAGGCACTCTGTCCTCCAAGGATTATGTTTACCCTTTCCAGAGAGGGCGTAAGGGAGGGAGGGAGGGAGGGAGAGAGGGAGAGAGAGAGAGAGAGAGAGAGAGAGAGAGAGAGAGAGAGAGAGAGAGAGAGAGAGAGAGAGAACTAGTTGTCTACGTTCTGTTTTTTTATGCACATAGATAAGTACATAAAATACACTACCAGTAAGACAACCACCACAGTATGAGAGCAGTGTGTTCTCTTAAAAGTTTTAAAGCTGTCTTTGTGTTCGGTGGCCAAATAGTCTTATAGTTTGGTGAACGATTTGAACGGTGAACGGTGGGCGAGTTACCTTCATAATCACATCCTGGTCCAAAAATGTTTTTCAGGGTTCTTATTTTTTAACACTTTTGTCTGTTCCAGGAGTATATGATTGATTTTCGGTTGAAATAAAACCCCTAAAAACCTTAATTTCCCCCTGTCCCCCCTGTCTCCCCCCTGTCCCCCCTGTCTCCCCCTGTCTCCCCCTGTCTCCTCCCAGTACCCCTGATGGCGGCTAAAAACCTGCGTTTCTCCGACATCACCCACCACTCGGGCCGGCTGACCTGGGACGCTGCCTCCCGGAAGGTCAACGGTTACCGCATCATGTACATCAAGACGGACGGAGTGCAGCCCAATGAGGTTAGAGAACAGCCAAACACGCCCACCCAGTTCAGCCAATAGACATAGACTAACAATCGTCCTTCTTCCATAGTAAAAACAAAACACCCCAAAAAGTATTTTCTGAAGTCAATCTGAAAACGTTAGCTGGGATTCTGTAATAAGGGTTCGTTAACCCTAAACTCTGAATTGAAGTAGGAGCTCTACTTTGTTATAGGAGAAACATTCTCTCTCTGCTTTAACAAACGATAAAGTCTTGACTCAGAGAGACATCAGTCAATCAGTGTATTGACTAGCCCACTGGCTAATACCCGCTTCTCTCCTGCATCTCTAGGTGAACGTTGGCCCCGTAACCTCCTGGTTGCTAAGGAACCTGACCTCCCAGACCGAGTACACGGTGGCCATCTTTGCGTTGTACGACGATGGACAGGCAGACAGTCTGACTGACACCTTCACTACCAGTAAGACAACCATCACACACTACCAATACAACCATCACACACTACCAATACAACCATCACACACTACCAATACAACCATCACACAGTACCAATACAACCATCACAGTATGAGAGCAGTGTGTTCTCCTTCACTACCAGTAAGACAACCATCACACACTACCAGTACAACCATCACAGTATGAGAGCAGTGCATTCACCTTCATTACCAGTAAGATAACCATCACACACAACCAATACAACCATCACAGTATGAGAGCAGTGTGTTCTCCTTCACTACCAGTAAGACAACCATCACACACTACCAATACAACCATCACACACTACCAATACAACCATCACACACTACCAATACAACCATCACACACTACCAATACAACCATCACACACTACCAATACAACCATCACACACTACCAATACAACCATCACAGTATGAGAGCAGTGTGTTCTCCTTCACTACCAGTAAGACAACCATCACACACAACCAGTACAACCATCACACACTACCAGTACAACCATCACAGTATGAGAGCAGTGCATTCACCTTCATTACCAGTAAGATAACCATCACACACTACCAATACAACCATCACAGTATGAGAGCAGTGCATTCACCTTCATTACCAGTAAGATAACCATCACACACTACCAATACAACCATCACAGTATGAGAGCTGTGTGTTCTCCTTCACTACCAGTAAGATAACCATCACACACTACCAATACAACCATCACACACACTACCAGTACAACCATCACACACTACCAATACAACCATCACACACAACCAGTACAACCATCACACACTACCAGTACAACCATCACAGTATGAGAGCTGTGTGTTCACAAATTAAGTCTTTATGTATTTTCTTTCAGAAGAAAAGAAAAGTAATATCTTAATATCTTTGTCTTTTTTACTCTAGAATGTCTAGAATGACTAGAATGTCACTGTCATGAGCCCTCTAAATAACAGCTCAGGGAACTCAAACCTTTGTTTTAGCATGCAAGCAAAACCTACCAAGATGAACAAATCAATTTACACATTACGTTGCAGTCCGTGTTGTGGTAACTTTCCACTGTGTGTGTGTGTGTGTGTGTGTGTGTGTGTGTGTGTGTGTGTGTGTGTGTGTGTGTGTGTGTGTGTGTGTGTGTGTGTGTGTATGCTTGTGTGTGTGTGTGTGTGTGTGTGTGTGTGTGTGTGTGTGTGTGTGTGTGTGTTAGTGTGTGTACAGAGATAGTCCCTGACCCGATGGACCTTTTATTGTCACGGTAACTTTCCACTGTGTGTGTGTGTGTGTGTGTGTGTGTGTGTGTGTGTGTGTGTGTGTGTGTACAGAGATAGTCCCAGATCCCACGAACTTGCGGAGCAGTGAGGTATCCACAGACAGCTTCAGGGTTACCTGGCAACACGCGAGCTCCGACGTGGTCCTTTACCGACTCACCTGGACCTCCTCTGAGGGTGGAGACACACAGGAGGTCTGTCTGCCTGTCTGCCTGCCTGCCTGCCTGTCTGTCTGTCTGTGTGCCTGCCTGCCTTTCTGTCTGTCTGTCTGTCTGTCTGTCTGTCTGTCTGTCTGTCTGTCTTTCTGTCTGCCTGCCTGCCTGCCTGCCTGTCTGCCTGTCTGTCTGTCTGTGTGCCTGCCTGCCTTTTTGTCTGTCTGTCTGTCTGTCTGTCTGTCTGTCTGTCTGTCTGTCTGTCTGTCTGTCTGCCTGCCTGTCAGCCCTGCCTGTGGCTCTGAGTATCTGTGTTAATGTGTGTGTGTGTGTGTGTGTGTTTGCCTTCAAGCTGTATATGAGGACGCTGTGTAACTGTTCTCACTCCTTGTCCCTGGTCAGTCGATGGTGAACGTTGTATATGACTTATGAGGACGCTGTGTAACGATGTTCTCTCTCCTTGTCCCTGGTCAGTCGATGGTGAACGTTGTATATGACTTATGAGGACGCTGTGTAACGATGTTCTCTCTCCTTGTCCCTGGTCAGTCGATGGTGAACGTTGTATATGACTTATGAGGACGCTGTGTAACGATGTTCTCTCTCCTTGTCCCTGGTCAGTCGATGGTGAACGTTGTATATGACTTATGAGGACGCTGTGTAACGATGTTCTCTCTCCTGGTCCCTGGTCAGTCGATGGTGAACGGGAAGATGAACACGTACGTTCTGACCCGACTGCGTCCACTCACAGAGTACGAGGTGTCCGTCTCCGCAGAGTACCTCGACGGATCAGAGAGCGAAGCCGCATACCTGGTTCAATCTACGGGTACGTGTGACTCCCTACCAGGGCTTACCTAGTTCAATCTACTGGTACATGTGACTCCCTACCAGGGCTTACCTGGTTCAATCTACTGGTACATGTGACTCCCTACCAGGGCTTACCTGGTTCAATCTGCTGGTACGTATGACTCAGTACAGGGCTTACCTGGTTCAATCTACTGGTACAAGTGGCTCAGTACAGGGCTTACCTGGTTCAATCTACTGGTACGTATGACTCAGTACAGGGCTTACCTGGTTCAATCTACTGGTACGAGTGACTCAGTACAGGGCTTACCTGGTTCAATCTACGGGTACGTGTGACTCAGTACAGGGCTTACCTGGTTCAATCTACGGGTACGTGTGACTCCCTACCAGGGCTTACCTGGTTCAATCTACTGGTACATGTGACTCCCTACCAGGGCTTACCTGGTTCAATCTACTGGTACGTATGACTCAGTACAGGGCTTACCTGGTTCAATCTACTGGTAATAAGTGACTCAGTATAGGGCTTACCTGGTTCAATCTACTGGTACGTATGACTCAGTACAGGGCTTACTTGGTTCAATCTACTGGTACGTATGACTCAGTACAGGGCTTACCTGGTTCAATCTACTGGTACGTATGGCTCAGTACAGGGCTTACCTGGTTCAATCTACGGGTACGAGTGAATCCCTACCAGGGCTTACCTAGTTCAATCTACTGGTACGTGTGACTCAGTACAGGGCTTACTTGGTTCAATCTACTGGTACGAGTGACTCAGTACAGGGCATACCTGGTTCAATCTACTGGTGCGTATGACTCAGTACAGGGCTTACCTGGTTCAATCTACTGGTACGTGTGAATCCCTACCAGGGCTTACCTTGTTCAATCTACTGGTACGTGTGACTCAGTACAGGGCTCACCTTGTAATTACAACCCAGTACAGGGCTTACCTTTACAATAAGCTGATTGTGGTCCTAAAGATTCAGTCATGTTAATGTATGTATACCAGAGAAAAAAGACTGGCTACTGTAAGTGTTTCATGTCTTCATGGGAATGTCTAATGCACTGAGGAATAGTAAGAACATAGAGTTTTAAAAAATAAAAATTCTACTGAGTAAAAGGCATCAATCTAAATCCCTTCATGGTTGCTGTTTTATTGTTGTGTTTCGCTACAGTGGCAAGAAGAGTTACAGCCGCCCCAACCACAGCAGGTAAACTCCTTACTTTAGTTTGTTTTATTTTATTCTCTGTTCTTTCTTGCACCTTGCAGAGTTGGTGGGATTCCTTTCACTGCCGTTGTGCTTTGCATAACGACATGTACAAATTAAATTAAACTGGAATTTACGTATGGACCACACAATACAACTACAGTAGATAGTTGAAAAGTAGAAAAGTGCTAATAAAAAAAAAGCGCTACTTCAACGTCTCACAGTCTATAATCAAACCACAGTACTGATTGAAGGGTTAGACGTTGATTCGCCTTTTTCTCTTCAACCTCTCTTCCTCTCTTCCCTCTCTCCCCCTGACTCCCGATACTTTCTCCCCACACATCCGTCCTCCCTCCCTCCTTCTATCCCTCTCCCCCCTGCCTCCCTCCCTCGCTCCCTCCCTCCCTCCTTACCTTTTTTCCTCCCTTCTTCCCTACCTCTCTCCCTCTCCCTCCCGGTCCTTCCCTCCCTCCTTCCCTCCCTCCCTCCCTACCTCTCTCCCCCTCTCCCTGCCTCCCTCCCTCCACCCTCCCCGTCCGTAGTGTCTCGGTTTGGGGTGAGGAACCTGCAGCTGAGCGAGGCTACCACCTTCAGCATGCTGGTGTCCTGGGAGATGCAGGACCGTAACGTCCGTCAGTACCGCCTGTCCTATGTCACCGTGAAGGGAGACCGGGCCGAGGAGACGGTGAGTGATCCCTAGCTACGGCCAGAACTACTACGTAGCTTCCTGTTAACCGTCTACTGACCAGGAGACGGGGTTAGGAGAGAGGACATCGTTATACAGTATCCCCTTCATACAACATGGACGGAAGCTCGCACACGCACAGAAAAACACACACCCACACACCCACACTAGGCATACAGGTGGAAATACAGGTATACATACAGGTAGACATACAGGTATATGTACAGGTAGACATACAGGTAGACATACAGGTAGATATACAGGTAGACATACAGGTAGACATACAGGTAGATATACAGGTAGACATACAGGTAGATATACAGGTATACATACAGGTAGATATACAAGTAGACATACAGGTAGATATATAGGTGTACATACGGGTATATATACAGGTAGACATACAGGGAGATATACAGGTATACATACAGGCAGACATACAGGTATACATACAGGCAGATATACAGGTATATACACAGGTAGACATACAGGTAGACATACAGGTAGATATACAGGTAGACATACAGGTAGATATACAGGTAGACAGACAGGTAGACATACAGGTAGACATACAGGCAGACATACAGGTAGACATACAGGTAGATATACAGGCAGACATACAGGTAGACATACAGGCAGACATACAGGTATATATACAGGTAGACATACAGGTATATACACAGGTAGACATACAGGTAGACATACAGGTAGATATACAGGTAGACATACAGGTAGATATACAGGTAGACAGACAGGTAGACATACAGGTAGACATACAGGTATATATACAGGTAGACATACAGGTAGATATACAGGTAGACATACAGGTAGACATACAGGTAGACATACAGGTATATATACAGGTAGACATACAGGTAGATATACAGGTAGACATACAGGCAGACATACAGGTAGACATACAGGTAGACATACAGGTAGACAACAGGTAGACATACATCCCCTCGCTGTCTGTTTTTAAGAAAATATGAATTCTCAAAATTACACTGTAATTTTTCCATATAATTTGCTCTTTATTTTGTAGCCTGACGACTAACTAGATACCATCTACTTGCCATTTCTCTTATCATCTAACCACATATGGAGAATAACCAGTTACAGTATGAGTATTTTTAACCTCATTATTACACAGTTACTACTTTCTATTCTAACTCTGATCTCTGTTGGATGTTAACTTTATTTATTTTAACTGGCTTTGTGACTGCTTGTTTGTGTGTGTGTGTGTGTGTGTGTGTGTGTATGCTGTGTGCCTTTGTTTGTTTTACTTTTCTCTGTCTCCAAGTATGGTTTGTCTGACGTTCTTCCCAGAACCCCCTCTTATAATTCACTCTCTTTCTTCTGGGCCACAATACACCATGCCCATTTCCCTGATCAAAAAGACAACGCTGCATTGTCTTATGGTTGGTCTAGTCAGTCAGCCAGTCAGTTGGCAAGTCAGATAGCAAGTTAGTCAGCTGGTTAGCCAGTTAGTCAGTCAGTCAGTCAGTCACTCAGTTACTTTTCCTCCATTTTCAGGGTCAGCTTCTTTGGGATGTAACAAACCAATGACTAAGTCTCATTGGAGAAGGAGTTAGAAATAATCATTATGTACCACAACGTTCTGTCTAAAAAAGGAGGGTTTTATTTTAACACCATTCCATACTTTGTGAACTCTGCCACCTTGCTAGAACGTAGTTGGACCTGAGTGCCAACCTATTGTGATGTCAAAATACGTGTCATAGTATAACAGTGGTCTCTCATGGTAGTTTCTGAGGCAAGCCATTGTGATGTCACAGAGATAAGTTGCTGTTTAATTGTAGTCTCTCATGAGAGTCTATTCACCCAGTAGGCAGCCCATTGTGATGTCACAGAGCAGTATTTTTCTTTCATCATAGTCTCTCATGAGAGTCTGAAGCCAGCCCATTGTGATGACACAGAGCTGTGTTGTTGTTTAATTGCAGTCTCACCATGAGAGTCTAAAGCCAGCCCATTGTGATGTCACAGAGATGTGCTGCTGTTTAATCGTAGTCTCTCATGAGTCTCTGAGGCCAGTCCATTGTGATGTCACAGAGATGTGCGGTGTTGACTAGTGGTTTCTCCTGAGGATCCTCCGCTCTGCAGCCAGCCACAGAGAGCTGTTTACTGCTACAAAGGTTGGCCAGGCGCTCGGTGTGAAATCCTTCAATCAGCAGCCTTATCTAATGGAGAACAGATGTTCCTCTGGTGCAGATTGAAACAATGAACGTTGGGAGGTGGTTGTTTTGTTCGTCGTATTATCTTTTCCAGTAATGAAATTGCTTATGGATTTGGAATTGTTACTGTCAGAACCT
Organism: Galaxias olidus; assembly: GCA_026901105.3. NCBI lineage: Eukaryota > Metazoa > Chordata > Actinopteri > Galaxiiformes > Galaxiidae > Galaxias > Galaxias olidus. The sequence continues at coordinate 26,353 of JAPMUY010000497.1, read as the reverse complement.
TCACTGCTCTTAGATAAACGGTTGTGATAGAGACACTTGTTTGCCTTCCTGATTTGTGATATTCTTCTTTTCTTGAACACACCATTTGTGAGTTGCTTCGGATAAAAGTAAATGACTGGAATGTAACAAAATGTTATCCAACAATCTTCAACCGAATTCATCATTCCTGTCAACGTAGCGACATGTAAGAACAAAATTCATATTAAATGGCCTCAATGACTTGAATGGCTGTTTAACAAAGTCCATTTAAAGAGAGCAGTCACACTCCGACCCTGAGGCGCTTGGCAAGTCCAGCTCCGGGTCTCCCATTTAGCCGGTCAGTGTTCAGCACCAACCAGACAGTGAACAGCTCCTCACAGACAAAGAGACAATACAAATCTAAAGAGAGATCTCTTGACATTTACGGTGCCACGCTCTATTTGCGGCTACCATTCGCGTCAACACGGGGACGTTGCAGCTAATCCTATGCCCCTCGTGATTCTGCAGCGGTGGCCTACGTTTATTTTATCATAGAGGGATGGAGAAAGCCTTGCAGTCAGAGAGATTCAGCTTGGCCTATCTGTACGGTTTTACTGCCACTTCATATCAGAGATTCAACTTGGCCTATCCGTACGGTCCTGCTGGCACTTTATATCAGAGATTCAGCTTGGCCTATCCGTACGGTCCTGCTGGCACTTTATATCAGAGATTCAGCTTGGCCTATCCGTACGGTCCTGCTGGCACTTTATATCAGAGATTGTAGTCGCAGCGCCCACAGTACTCCTGCTGACACACAGGCTGGGCTGTCTACCATTGTGCACAAAAGCACTTGTTGTATAAAATGTGCTATATAAGTAAAGATTATTTTTATTAGTATTATTATTTGTATTAATCTCCATCGCTGTAGTTTACTTTCATTCTATATTTTTCTCTATTTTAGTTTACTTTGGTCTTTGCTCTACCTTAGTTACCTCTACCTGCTCTATTGTACTATACTTTATTATACTAACCCTAACCCTAGTTAACCCTACTGTACTATACTTTACTATACTAACCCTAACCCTAGTTAACCCTACTGTACTATACTTTACTATACTAACCCGAGTTACCGCTACCTGCTCTACTGTACCATACTTTACTATACTAACCCTAGTTACCTCTCCCTGCTCTACTGTACTATACTTTACTATACTCACCCTAACCCTAGTTAACTCTATTGTACTATACTTTACTATACTCACCCTAACCCTAGTTACCTCTATTGTACTATACTTTACTATACTAACCCTAACCCTAGTTAACTCTATTGTACTATACTTTACTATACTAACCCTAACCCTAGTTAACTCTATTGTACTATACTTTACTATACTAACCCTCACCCTAATTAACTCTATTGTACTATACTTGATAATACTTTTGGATGTTCTGTCTAGAATAGTGCAGAGGTACATTTTAAACAGCCAATCTCCATCGCTGTAATGTCACAGAGATGAGTTGCTGTTTAATTGTAGTCTCTCATGAGAGTCGTTTCCCCTTAGTAGCCAGCCCATTGTGATGTCACAGAGCGGTGTTTTTCTTTAATCGTAGTCTCTCATGAGAGTCTGAAGCCAGCCCATTGTGATGTCACAAAGATGTGCTGCTGTTTAATTGTAGTCTCTCATGAGTCTCTGAGGCCAGTCCATTGTGATGTCACAGAGATATGCGGTGTTGTTTACTTCCTGCTATTTTTCCTTGCTGTGGAATACTTCGGGCTCTGCTCTGCTCCGGTCTGGTGTACTCTATTCTTTTCTACTCTACCCTACTCTGCTCAGCTCTACTCATCTCTAGTCTACTTTACTTTACTCTACTCAGCTCTATTCTACTTTACTTTACTCTACTCAGCTCTATTCTAGTTTACTTTGGGCTCTGCTCTGCTCCAGCCTGAAGTGAGCTAAGGTGAGCTGAGGTCCGAAGGCAGTTGAACCTGATATTTTTGGCCTGTACAGACACGCTGTTTAAAACTAAATTGGCTCCCTTAAAATTATAAATACTTTATGAGCATCAGTTGGCTTTAAGATAAAAATATAAAAATAATCTAATTTGGTGTTTGTGACTGTGGAATGTGTGTGGCGGTTTCCACTTCAAAGAACCAGCAGCTATTTCCATCACCATGGTCTGTAATTGATTTGTCCTGCTTGACTTAGTGACTGGCTGGCTGAGTAGTTGGTCCACTGTCAACGAAAGCCATCAGTGAAAAAAAAAACGAAGAAAAAAAACAGAAAACATCTTTCTGGTTGAAAAAAAGGGAGTTAGGCAGCACAAGACTTGACCACGCATGTTTGGAATGTTAATGGAGGTAAAGCAAGAGGAGCCGAGCGTACGAAAGAGAGAGGGAGAGAAAGAGAGAGAGGGAGAGAGATAGAGAGAGGAAGAGTGAGAAAGAGAGAGAAAGAGAGAGGGAGTGAGGGGGGTAGAGAAAGTGAGAGGGGACAGAGTAAGAGAGAGAGCGAGAGTGAGAGAGAGTGAGAGAGAGAGGGTGGGGAGAGAGAAAGAGAGAGAAAAAGTTAGTGAGAGGGAGGAGAGAGAGAGGGGGGAAGAGAGAGGGGGGAAGGAGAGAGAGAAAGATAGTTAATACCTCTAGAGAGACATAAAGAGGGGAAGGGAGACGGCGATAATAAAAGAGAGAGAGAAAGTAAGGGAAGGAGAGAGAGAGAAATGGATTTGTAGCACATAAAGAAGCAATGTGTCTTGCACAGGATTGACAGGCAGCTGTGTTGATATGCCCGTTAGAGTTCACAGGTAGGTGGATGGTCTGGCTGGCAAATAACGTGGACACAATTAACCTCCTTAGCCCCATCCATAGCTCTTACATCTGACAACATCTGCTACTTCCTCAACCTCAATTTAAATTGTGTCTGACCAGGTGTTGTATTTTTCTCTCACTGACAAGGTACAATTGGTGAACTTTTCAACTTTGATTACATACTTTTCAGAAATCGATTAAAGTAATTTAAAGTTTTGTATAGAATTTTTTTTAAATGTAACTTAAAAGTAAATAAAATTGTTCTCTTTGTACTCATGCCTAAGAAATATTAACCATTTTTTTCAGTATTTTTAATTGTGAGTACTGTTTCAATGCATTTATTCGTAATCATAACCTCACTTTGTTTGATGAATGAATCAAGGATAGTTTATTTGATCGATGGACTGATTGACTGATTGACTGATTGATTGATTGATTGATTGTTTAATTGATTGATTGATCGACTGATTGATTGGGGATGTGTTTCTTTCAGGCGATAATGCCTGGCTCTGAGAGCAGTATGATTGATTGATTGATTGATTGATTGATTGATTGATTGGTTTCTTTCAGACCATGGTGTCCAGTGGTGAGAGCAGTATGATTGATTGATTGATTGATTGATTGATTGGTTTGGTTTCTTTCAGACCATGGTGTCCAGTGGTGAGAGCAGTATGATTGATTGATTGATTGATTGATTGATTGATTGATTGGTTTCTTTCAGACCATGGTGTCCAGTGGTGAGAGCAGTATGATTGATTGATTGATTGATTGGTTGATTGATTGATTGGTTTCTTTCAGACCTTGGTGTCCAGTGGTGAGAGCAGAATGATTGATTGATTGATTGATTGGTTTCTTTCAGACCATGGTGTCCAGTGGTGAGAGCAGTATGATTGATTGATTGATTGATTGATTGATTGGTTTCTTTCAGACCATGGTGTCCAGTGGTGAGAGCAGTATGATTGATTGATTGATTGATTGGTTGATTGATTGATTGGTTTCTTTCAGACCATGGTGTCCAGTGGTGAGAGCAGAATGATTGATTGATTGATTGATTGGTTGATTGATTGGTTTCTTTCAGACCATGGTGTCCAGTGGTGAGAGCAGTATGATTGATTGATTGATTGATTGATTGATTGGTTTCTTTCAGACCATGGTGTCCAGTGGTGAGAGCAGTATGATTGATTGATTGATTGATTGATTGATTGATTGGTTTCTTTCAGACCATGGTGTCCAGTGGTGAGAGCAGTATGATTGATTGATTGATTGATTGATTGGTTTCTTTCAGACTATGGTGTCCAGTGGTGAGAGCAGTATGATTGATTGATTGATTGATTGATTGATTGGTTTCTTTCAGACCATGGTGTCCAGTGGTGAGAGCAGTATGATTGATTGATTGATTGATTGATTGATTGATTGATTGATTGTTTCTTTCAGACCATGGTGTCCAGTGGTGAGAGCAGAATGATTGATTGATTGATTGATTGATTGATCTTTCAGACCATGGTGTCCAGTGGTGAGAGACGTATGATTGATTGATTGATTGATTGATTGATTGATTGATTGGTTTCTTTCAGACCATGGTGTCCAGTGGTGAGAGCAGTATGATTGATTGATTGATTGATTGATTGATTGGTTTCTTTCAGACCATGGTGTCTAGCGGTGAGAGCAGTATGATTGATTGATTGATTGATTGATTGATTGATTGATTGGTTTCTTTCAGACCATGGTGTCCAGTGGTGAGAGCAGTATGATTGATTGATTGATTGATTGATTGATTGATTGATTGATTGATTGATTGATTGATTGGTTTCTTTCAGACCATGGTGTCCAGTGGTGAGAGCAGTATGATTCTGCAGCCGCTGCTGTCGGACACAGAGTACCGTGTCACCGTCACCCCGGTCTACTCTGACGGAGACGGGCCCAGCGTCAGCCGCATCGGACGCTCACGTAAGACCAGGACGACCTTTGACCTTTCTCTACGCACACACACACACCTTCAGCAAGGGGTGAGAAATGACAGGATTTAAGGAGTCGAAAGAAGAAACCATGATGAAGTTTTAAACAGCTGAAGTCTTTCCTGAGACAAACCAGACTGAAACATCCCTCATTACTCTGTTCAACAAACATTTGAGTTTTCTACACGATGAAAAATCAACACCATTTATCTTCTTCAAAGGCCCCTTCTGGTGTCTCCCAGCGCTGACGGGACAGTTCAGACGCAGGTTAAAGTGTTGATGCAGGTTTTAATCTGTGTTCTGTGACGGAGGCAGCATCCAGACAAACTGGCTGACTGACTGTCTGACTGACTGGCTGAGTGACTGGCTAACTGGCTGACTGACTGTCTGACTGGCTGTCTGACTGACTAAATGGCTGACTGACAGACTGACTGGCTGACTGACTGTGGCTGACTGACTGGCTGACTATGTGACTGGCTGACTGACTGACTGACTGACTGACTGACTGACTGACAGACTGACTATGTGACTGGCTGAGTGACTGACAGACTGACTGACAGACTGGCTGAGTGACTGACAGACTGGCTGGCTGACTGAGTGACTGACTGACTATGTGACTGACTATGTGACTGACTGAGTGACTGACTGATGACTGACTGATGACTGACTGACTGACTGACTGACTGACTATGTGACTGGCTGAGTGACTGACAGACTGGCTGGCTGACTGAGTGACTGACTGACTGACTGACTATGTGACTGACTGAGTGACTGACTGATGACTGACTGATGACTGACTGACTGACTGACTGACTGACTGACTGACTGACTGACTATGTGACTGGCTGAGTGACTGACAGACTGGCTGGCTGACTGAGTGACTGACTGACTGACTGACTATGTGACTGACTGAGTGACTGACTGATGACTGACTGATGACTGACTGATGACTGACTGACTGACTAGCTGACTGAGTCTATTCCTCGCTGATGGATGTTGTCCCTGTTAGCGTGCAGAATGAGGCCATCGCTCAGAGAGACAGGGCTGGGATGTGGATGATTAGTCTCTCCCTGACAGCCAATCCCACGGCTCCGTACAGTAGACACAGTCACAGCACTGGCAGCCCACTCAAAGGCTTTGAATAAACACACACACACACATTTTCACCCAGAGAAGAAAAGCAAAAGATTTACAAACTACTGCAATGCCAGGCAGTTAGTCACAGCAGAAACTTGTTTGATATTTTGATTTTTAATCCACGTTTTTAATGTGGCAGGGACGAGTGTGACTCAAAGGTGACTCAATGTTAGCTATTCCCGTTTCACCGGTGGATTTTGCAGACGGTTTAATTTCAGATGTCCCCAGGGAGATTATAGTCTTTATAACAGTGTGGAGAACAGTTTCACATTCTGTTCTCGCATATGACAAGTTTACTTACTTTCTTTCTGTCTTCAATCCATTTTCCATCTCTTCACTCTTTTATTTTGCTTCATCTTGTTTGTATAATATTCTGTCCCCCATTTCTGTTCCTGCTTTAAATCGTCTGTGTCTACCTATATTCAAAACATCTGCCTCTCTTTCATTTTCTTCTCTCACCCTCTAACTCGCATACTCACTCACTCACTCACTCACTCACTCACTCACTCACTCACCCACACACCAAACCAACTAGTCAGACATTTGCTCGCTAGTTCTGTCTCTGTCTCTCTCTCTCTCTCTCTCTCTCTGTCTTTCTCTCTCTCACCCTCTCTCAACCTTCATAGAGTCAACAGCATCTCATTCATTTTCTATCTCTTTGTCCAACAACCCATCCAAACTTCACCTCTCATTTGTTCTCTTTCCTTTCTTTTCTTGGCACACTAACTCATCTCCCTCTTTCAGTCTGACTTCTCTTCTCCGTCTCTCTCTCTACCCTTCACAATGTAAACAGTAGATCATTGTGGTCTATTCTGAGTGAAGCTCTCTGTGTCTGACTATCCTCTTTTATTCTGTCCTTCTTTCACGTTTCCTCACGCTCTCCTTCACCATGACAACAATGGATCCTAGTCCTCTGTCTGTGTCTCCTTCACCATGACAACGGTTGTAAAGCTCTCTGTGTCTCTCCCCAGTGCCTCTGTCGGCGCCTAGCAACCTCAGAGTGTCGGACGAGTGGTACAACCGATTCCGCATCACCTGGGACACGCCCCCTTCTCCCACCATGGGCTACAGGATCGTCTACAAGCCCGTTTTTGGTAACACACACACACACACACACACACACACAAACACTTAGACACACTCACACCCCCACACACACACACAAACTCACACATGTACAGACATAGAGACACATGTATACACAGACTCACACACACACCTCTCTGACAGCCTGCAGCCTCTGGGTTTACTAAACTCTGCATTTCAATAAGGTTGTTTTTTTCAACATGAGCTCATACAGACACACACACACACACTCACAAACATACACACATGCAAACAGACACACGCACACACACGCACAGACATACACACATGCAAACAGAGACACACACACGCACACACAGATTCACATACACACGCATACACACATGCAAACAGAGACACAGACTCTCTCTGTCACACACACACACACACACACACACACACACACACACACACACATACATGCATGCATGCAAACAAAGAAACACACGTACACACGTTGTCCAGAAAGCACTTACATCAACCATAAGGTTTTCCTTAGCCATGTCAATCAGCAATATGCCTCTTGTCCTATTGGTGGAAAACCCAGTGTGCATCCCATCATATTGATCCAGGCACCGGAGCGGCGCTGGAAACGTTTGTGGGAGAAGACATCAACACCATGCTGATCCTGAACCTGCTGACCGGGACCGAGTACAGCGTCAAGGTCATCGCCTCCTACACCACGGGCTCCAGTGAAGCCCTGGCCGGCAAGGCCAAGACCTGTGAGTATAGACTGACCTTGAGCCAGGAGTATAGACTGACCTTAAGCCAGGAGTATAGACTGACCTTAAGATAGGAGTATAGACTGACCTTGAGCCAGGAGTATAGACTGACCTTAAAATAGGAGTATAGACTGACCTTAAGCCAGGAGTATAGACTGACCTTCAGATAGGAGTATAGACTGACCTTCAGATAGGAGTATAGACTGACCTTAAACCAGGAGTATAGACTGACCTTAATCCAGGAGTATAGACTGACCTTTCGAACTGTGATTATAGACTGACCTTTCGAGCTGTGAGTATAGACTGACCTTAAGCAGTGAGTACAGACTGAACTTAAGCCAGGAGTATAGACTGACCTTAAGCCAGGTGTATAGACTGACCTTAAGCCAGGAGTATAGACTGACCTTAAGCCTGGAGTATACTGTCCTTAAAACTGGTATAGACTGACCTTACGCCAGGAGTATAGACTGACCTTTAGAGCTGTGAGTATAGACTGACCTTATGCAGTGAGTATAGACTGAACTTAAGCAGTGAGTATAGACTGTCCTTAAGCTGTGAGTATAGACTGACTTTTAGAGCAGTGAATATAGACTGACCCTTAGAGCTGAGTATAGACTTATCTTTAGAGCTGTGAGTATAGACTGACCTTAAGCAGCGAGTATAGACTGACCTTAAGCAGTGAGTATAGACTGACCTTAAGCAGTGAGTATAGACTGTCCTTTAGAGCAGTGGTTCTCAACCTTTTTGATTCGCAACCCCCCAGAACAATCAGGTAGGTGTTCGCCCTATCTTTGAAGATAAAACAATAGAGCATTATCAAACATTTTTTGCTTCGGATCCCACAAGTGCTGGCGTTGCATGTAGGCGCAACATAATTTTCAATGTTCTGCAATAGCAGTTTACGCTTCCCAAAAGCAAATGTGTGAATGTGTGAGAGCGTGTGAAGTGGGTCATTTGCGTGACTCTCAATGCGTGAGAGTTTGCAGCTCTGCTAACCCTTTGAGCCATCTCTCCATAGATGTTCCATGTGATTGCTAGTAGTTAGCTACCAACTAATCGGCTACAAGCAATTGTGGCACAGTGTGTGTGTGTGCATGCCGTGTGTGTGTGTCCAATCTAAACTCATATCATCTATATCTATACCTATATATATGAGATACTATATAATATATACTCAATCTGACTCATACACACACTCAATAAAATCGAGTAAAATGTAAAAAATATATACAGTTTTGGTTGTTTTTTTTCACACAACTATCCGGCGACACCCAGAAATTATCTTGCGGCCCCCAGGTTGAGAACCACTGCTTCAGAGCTGTGAGTATAGACGGACCAAGAACTGTGAAGAGTTTGATAAGGAGGAATAAGATGAAACAAGGACAAATAGTTAGATAAGGAGGAAGAGGGAGAAGGAGGGATGAAGAGTAAGATGAGGAGGAAGAGGGAGAAGGAGGGATGAAGAGTAAGATGAGGAGGAAGAGGGAGAAGGAGGGATGAAGAGTTAGATAAGGAGGAAGAGGGAGGATGCAGGGATGAAGAGTAAGATGAGGAGGAAGAGGGAGGATGAGGATGAAGAAGATGAGGAGGGTGAAGAGTTAGATAAGGAGGAAGAGGGAGGATGCAGGGATGAAGAGTAAGATGAGGAGGAAGAGGGAGGGTTAAGGGAGGGAGAGGTGAGGAAGCAGTGACTGACCAGTGTTTGACATTAGAATGTGACGTACAGCATGTTTGCATGACAAAGAAGCAGAGTTACAGTCATCTCAAGGACAGGAGGAGGGGGGGGGGGAGAGGGGTGAATGGAATAACACCAGGGGAGACAGGACCAGGGGGAGACAAGGGGGAGTGATTACACAGACAAATAGGGGAGTGTGGAGATGAAGAAAAAAGAAAGGGTGTTTGATACAAAAAGAAAAAAAAGGGACTGTCAGTGTGCATGAGAGAGCGAGAGAAAGAGACAGACAGAGAGAGATAGAGAGGGGGGGCAGAGAGAGGGAGAGCGACAAAAAGAGGGAGACAGAGAGAGAGCGGGGATGATAGTTGTGTGAAGGGAGGAGAAGGTTAGATCTATCTGTGTGGTTTGAGACATCAGGGTTCAGTCAAACTGCTGTCCAAAGCAGAACGAGCTGATCCAACTAGAGCAGACACACACTGCTCAAACAACTAGAGCCGATCCCACTAGAGCAGACACACACTGCTCAAATAACTAGAGATGATCGCACTAGAGCAGACACACACTGCTCAAACAACTAGAGCTGATCCAACTAGAGCAGACAAACACTACTCAAATAACTAGAGCTGATCCAACTAGAGCAGACACACACTACTCAAATAACTAGAGCTGATCTAACTAGAGCAGACACACACTGCTCAAACAACTAGAGCTGATCCAACTAGAGCAGACACACACTGCTCAAACAACTAGAGCTGATCCAACTAGAGCAGACACACACTGCTCAAACAACTAGAGCTGATCCAACTAGAGCAGACACACACTGCTCAAACAACTAGAGCTGATCCAACTAGAGCAGACACACACTGCTCAAACAACTAGAGCCTATCCACCTAGAGCAGACACACACTGCTCAAACATAACTATCCAACTAGAGCAGCCACACACTGCTCAAACAACTAGATCCAACAGACACACACACTGCTCAAACAACTAGAGCTGATCAAACTAGAGCAGACACACACTGCTCAAAGTCAAACTCCCACCTCTGTCTCAATCAGGGAATCACCTATTCATTAGTGTGATTGCGCTCTCTCTCTCTTTTCTTGTAGAGCGATTGCGTCATTTATCTTTAAGATGAAGAGAACTACTCACTTCAAGTTATAAATATGACATAAGAGGTCATTAGTGCATTCAGACTCATTTAAACATAATTAGTTGTAAGGCTTTTTCCTGCTTTAATTATACATTGTTATGCAAATATGCAATGCATGAAAAGGTCATTATAAAATTTGATCATAGATAAAATGATCATAAATACAAGTTATAACTGTTGAAAATAATGTTCCCTGAGAGAGGAATGCATTTGGTGTTCTCAACACTGCAACACACTTATGCTAATTTAAACTCAGAACAATGTGCATAAATTGAAAAACACAAAAAGCATTCGTAACATTTGCATAAACAATCTTACATACTTCAATACTTAAGCTTTTCCCTCAACTCTTGGTACAAATAAAACAAGCTTGTATGCAAATATGTGAACTACTTCATGAAAAATGCATGTTTAAAGTTTCAGAGTGGACCATATGTTATAGCTCTTCCATATGCAAATATATGCGCAGTTGTGGTCTGACATTGTTACTAAGGGTAACGGCTATCTTAATAATACAGTTGCAGAAGTAGTTTTTAGGTTTATATTTTCAACTATATCTCCTGATGTTTGTCTTTCACCTGAAAGCTCAAAAGGGACTTTTTTATTGTTACCTTATTGAACATTGTTTCTCTGTTCTCGCTGTGAAATGATACATGGTAAAAAAAAAAATATTTTTCTACATTTGAAATCAATGTTTTGACATGTGGGCAGAAATGAAGCCCATGACTAACCTGGACTGATATTTATTTGGTTTCTATACTGTAGTACACCGAATCAAATTGAGTGAAAATCATATTTTTGGTCTTCCAAATGAAATCGTTTTTTGTTTGTCTGTCAGAGCGTTCATTCTAGTGCTGTGCTCTGAGGGCTGCATAGACCTTACAGCCTCTTTACTCAGAGATGGCACTGCGACAGCGCTTTCATAACCTTTACCCCTTCCCTCCCTCCCTTCCTTCCTCCTCCTCTCTCCCCCTCTCTTCTCTTTACCCTCTCTCCCTCTCTTCTCTCTTCTCCTTCCTCTCTCTTCTCTCATCCTCTCTCTCTCTTCTTTACACTCTCTCTTCTCTCCCTTCCTTCCTCCTCCTTTCTCCCCCTCTCCCCCTCTCTTCTCTTTACCCTCTCTCCCTCTCTTCTCTCTCCCTCCCTTCCTCTTCCTCTTCTCTCATCCTCTCCCCCTCTCTTTACTTCTTTACACCCTCTCTTCTCTCTCCCATCCTACCTCCCCCTCTCCTCTCTCTCCGCTCTCTTCCCCCTCCCTCTTTCTTTTCTCTTCTATATCTTTGACTTTACTCATCTTTGTCCTTTTCGCCATTTTCTCTCTCAATCTTTATATTATCTGTATTTTAATTTTTTACTCTCTCTCTCTCTCTCTCTCTCTCTCTCTCTCTCTCTCTCTCTCTCTCTCTCTCTCTCTTTTCCTCTCCCTCTGTTCTCCAGTGTACCTGGGAGTAACCAACCTGAACCCGTACCAGGTGAGATCCAACAGCATGTGTGCCCAGTGGCAGCCCCATCGCCATGCCAACGTCTACCGGGTCGTCATTGAGTCGCTGCTTAGTGAGTACACACACACACACACACACACACACACACACACACACACACACACACACACATGCTGTACATCCATACACAGAGAAACACTGAGTTCACAACAATTGGCTGAAATTGATAACATGTGAACTTTAGGAAGAGAGCTGTCAGACTTATGGAAACGTGACTGGAAATCCCAATGATGCTTGTCTGTCTGTCTGTGTGTGTGTGTGTGTGTGTGTGTGTGTGTGTGTGTGTGTGTGTGTGTGTGTGTGTGTGTGTGTGTGTGTGTGTGTGTGTGTTGTGTTATTGTAAGAGATAGACAGAGTGTGTGTGTGTGTGTGTGTGTGTGTGTGTGTGTGTGTGTGTGTGTGTGTGTGTGTGTGTGTGTGTGTGTGTGTGTGTGCATGTGTGTGGTTTATTATACAATGTTTAACGCCAGCAGTAGTAGGACCATTACGAGAGAACATTAAAATGGCAGACTGCCTTTGAGGTGGCTGGAAGTAATTATCTAGCAGGCACGTAAAAACGCGTTGAGCTTTCTTCAGCATGCGTTGTCCTAATGTATGTGGAGGATTTCTAAATAGAAAGAGTGTCCAGACAAGATAGGCTTGTTAGCCTAACAACGGTAATGACCTGCTATTGTGACCATGCAGACGAGATAGAGAGCGAGAGAGGGATGAAATGGAGAGAGAGGATGTAGAGAAGGGGTAAACGAAAATGAGAGAGAGAGAGAGAGAGTGACAGAGAGAGACAGAGAGAGAGAGACAGAAAGAGACAGAAAGAGACAGAATGAGAGAGAGAGAAAGATACAGAGAGAAAGACAGCGAGAGAGAGAGAGAGAGAGAGAGAGAGAGAGAGACAGAGATAGAGATGGAGAGAGAGAGAGAGAGAGACAGAAAGAGACAGAATGAGAGAGAGAGAGGGAGAGAGAGAGAGAGAGAGAGAGAGAGAGAGAGAGAGAGAGAGAGAGAGAGAGAGAGAGAGAGAGAGAGAGAGAGAGAGAGAGAGAGAGAGAAATAGACAGAAAGAGAGAGAGAGAGAGAGAGAGAGAGAGAGAGAGAGAGAGAGAGAGAGAGAGAGAGAGAGCACACACGCTGGGTCTTTTTTGTCCCAGCTTGTTTTGTTCAAGGTAACATTCAAAAGTGTCTGTTCTGACTTGTTCAAAGATGTAGAACATGGAGCGTTTTCAAAGACCTCTTTCTCTTTTCTTAGTTATTATTATATATAGTTTAGTGGTTATTATTAGTCATCCTGCCTATTGGGCTGTGCTTAGGGCTTTCTTAACGTAGGAACATTAAGGTACTGTGCCTTGTCTTCAGTTTATTCCACTTATAGACTACAAATGTTTGCAATCATGTGTTTTGAATGGAGTAAGTTCATGAAGAAATTAAAGTGTAATGTAATGGTATTGGGATAATCCATGACGAACACATACTTTTGGTTTTGAAAGGCGCTTTAAAAATACTATTTACTTACTTTCTTTTGAAATACTTTAGTCCTGTTGAATACTTTTCCTGACACGAGGTAATAAATAGCTAGTTCTCGTTGGCACCGTTCCTATTCATTAAGGGATAATGATCGTCATCTCACACAGCAGATGGTGAGGGGACTGTTCCATTTCAGTTGATTTTTGAATCCCAACTGTCGTCTCCAAGCCAGACAGAATCAATGAAGAATGTGTTCCTGCTCTGCCAAACCGCATTGAAGCACTGCTCACCATTGATCAGAGTTACAGCGCCATAGTACACACCTTTTACTGCAATTTGGGGGGGGGGGTGAAATATTAGAACTATTAGGTGTCATTAGCGCCAAATGAGGAGTTATGGTGGCAGAGCAGGTCGGCGATTACCAAACCAAAATACCTCCCCGTGTTCGGAGGAGAAATGAAAGGAACAGCCACCACCACGACCTTGTGATGAATTATAATTCTGTGGTTGTGCTCGCCGCCCATTGGAGACTTCATCGTAATGAGATTCCTCCCTGAGAAGGAGAAGGCACGGAGCGGCCGCTGGGATGCCAGGTATTTGAATAATCTCCCCCCTAGTTAGCAGTCCGACTCAGAGGCCTGGCTCATCATGCGTCCTGGAGACTTTGCTTCCACATTATTCAGAGGCGGCTCGCAGGTCAATATTCAGATCACCTCTTTTCTCTGTAGATGCGGCTTATGGCTAATAAAGCTAGACAATTTGTTTGGTGGCATATGCATTGGTAATGCATTGTGTGAGTTTGTGTGTGTTTCTGCATGCGTATGTCTGATTTGTAAAGCATAGAGATTGAATTTATATTGCACGCTGGTCTATTAGTTTTTCTGAGGGTACCGATTCTTATTCTTATTATTGGGATTCTGAGTCCCAATTTGATGGTTCTGATTGTTGTGATGGGTCTGATTCTTATCTGGATGGTTCCGATTGTTGTGATGGGTCTGATTCTTATCTGGATGGTTCTGATTGTTGTGATGGTTCTGAACGTTGATGGTATGTTTGTGATTGTTGTTGTGATGTTTGATATTGTTGATGGTATGTTTGTGATTGTTGTTGTTGTGACGGGTCTGATTGTTGTTGGTATGTTTGTGATAATTGTTGTGATGTCTGTGATTGTTGTTGCTATGTGTGTGATTGTTGTTGTTGTGCTGTTTGTGATTCCAGACGGTCAGAGGCAGGAGAAGAGGCTGGGGGGCGGAGCTACGCGTCAGTGTTTCAGTGACCTCACAGCCAGCAGCAGATATAAGATCAGCGTTTACGCCCAGCTAGCGGACGGTACCGAGGGCCCTGCTGTCACCGCCATGGAGTGTGTGATTGTGTAGGTGCTCCACACACACACACACACACACACACACACACACACACACACACACACACACACACACACACTCAAACACACCACGGAGACCACGTGTTAGTGATCCACACACACACAATCTCTCTCTCTCACACACACACACACACACACACACACACACACACACACACACACACACACACACACACACACACACACACACACACGTCAAACACACACACACACTCTCACACACACACACACACACACACACACACACACACACACACACACACACACACACACACTGATTTACTGTTTATAAACATATATATATATACACACACACGTATTCAGTACAAGCTTTGATGCTCACACAAACACATCCACAAATACACACGCACATGCACACACTGATCCACACACACACACGTTCTGTCCCCATCGTTTTCACACACACTCTCCACAGGACGTATACACACTCGTGAACACACATATATTCAGTACAAGATGTAACACACACGTTTAACAGTCAGGCATACCCTGTAGAGGCTCATGGTCAGCAGAAGTGTTCCTTTATTGATAACAATGACATCAGTTTGATAGTGTTGTCAGAGCATAATACCAGACTAATACAGTCCTGTGAGGTTTGATAACCATAACATCAGTTTGATAGTGTTGTCAGAACATAATACCAGACTAATACAGTCCTGTGAGGATTGATAACAATGACATCAGTTTGATAGTGTTGTCAGAACATAATACCAGACTAATATAGTCCTGTGAGCAGATTTGATATGTTGTCACCAGACTAATATAGTCCTGTTTGATAACAATGACATCAGTTTGATAGTGTTGTCAGAACATAATACCAGACTAATATAGTCCTGTGAGGATTGATAACAATGACATCAGTTTGATAGTGTTGTCAGAACATAATACCAGACTAATATAGTCCTGTGAGGATTGATAACAATGAAATCAGTTTGATAGTGTTGTCAGAACATAATACCAGACTAATATAGTCCTGTGAGGATTGATAACAATGACATCAGTTTGATAGTGTTGTCAGAACATAATACCAGACTAATATAGTCCTGTGAGGATTGATAACAATGACATCAGTTTGATAGTGTTGTCAGAACATAATACCAGACTAATACAGTCCTGTGAGGATTGATAACAATGACATCAGTTTGATAGTGTTGTCAGAACATAATACCAGACTAATATAGTCCTGTGAGGTTTGATAACAATGACATCAGTTTGATAGTGTTGTCAGAACATAATACCAGACTAATATAGTCCTGTGAGGCTTGATAACAATGACATCAGTTTGATAGTGTTGTCAGAACATAATACCAGACTAATATAGTCCCACTACAGACAATCTGTCTGGCACAGAGAACCGTCATGTTCAAATGGCTAGAGCAACCTGTTTGTAGATGTACTGATATTACAGTAGTGGTTTGTGAATCTGAGTTCATGTTTATTGATGGATTGATTTATGTGTGTGTGTTTGTGTGTGTGTGTGTATGTGTGTGTGTGTG
>JAPMUY010000496.1:120000-148461 GCA_026901105.3 Galaxias olidus | reverse complement strand
TTGCCCCAGGGTGTAATAATTAATAATACCCAAGGTGTTCACTAGCATACATTGCCACAGCAAAGCCTGCCAGTCCTCCCGTTGCCATTGGATTTTGTGTACTGTATGTAGACTTGTAGTGATTATTTCCAAAACTCAAACTATATCTTCGAGCATCAATGTAGATATTTAGGGAGATTAGTACAGACCAAGACAGCAAAGCTTAAACCAGAGGCTGTACCATACATTTTTTAGTTGTCGAGCTTAGGGCTGAGGCGGTATTACCACATAACCGCATATGCGCGTGCGCGCAGCGGGGTTGGGCTCATATACTAGCATAACCACAGGCCCAAGTTCACGTAATTTTTTTTATATTAAATACATTTTATACATTTTGTAAACAATAACTGTCAGTCTGACATAATTTGGTTATTATTTGCCAGAACAAAGGCTGCATCTAGCTCTCCAGTTTTGCATGCCCCTCAAGTGTTTGAGTGGTTTTGACAACGCTATTGGACGGCGTTTCTGTCAAGTTAAATCTAACGAGTACGACGCATCTAACATTAGGCCCTCGATGTAGCAAAGTTATGTAATTGTATTATTATAAATTATTTCTAGTAGTCTATTTAGTACTTCTTCTAAAGTTGTGAGAAAGTATCTGACAGTCTGTGCAACAAGCACTTCTCTCCGTGCAGCAGGAACTTTCATGCCTCTCTAAACCAGACAAAGTTAATACTAATAAGGCCTATAGCTATAATACGCTGTTTTCTTAGCAAGACATTAAGAAAATCTATAAACCAGCAGGTCAACTTTTGATCTATTTGTAAGCTTAATTGTAGACTCAAATATTTTTTTTCTTTATTTTTTTTTTTTTTCAATATACCATTTTGTTCACCCAATATGTTTTCATGTGTTTTTAAATAGCAACCAAACCAATCGGGCCAGAGAGAAACCCTCAGACCAAAACAGAAACCTATCGATTCAACATCACTTAATATCCACTTAATTTATAAAATGTATTTAAAATCTTACATCAGCGTTGTATATTAACTGACTCATAATATCAATCTGCTTAATAACGCCCCAAACGGGTCATCATGCAAAACAGCCGTTACTATTCAACATTGGGCAATGATAGAACGTTAAACTTGGAGATTATAGGCCTACGTTTTTATTTAAGATGGACGTTTTCATCTACAGTTCTTTTCTCTATCATTCATTGTCTTCTGAACCACAGGTCCTGTTCCTAAGTTTGTTGCTCTAGTTTGGCATTGTTCCCATTTCCTTGCGCCTCTCGTTAGTCAAACTCAAAGTAATTGTTGCCCAGCGTTTTTGTCATTTCACATGGTTAAGACCGCCCGGATAAACGGGAAAAATATGCTGATATCAGAGGTGCCATCACCATATTGTGACAGTGCAGAAATCTTGTTAGAGGCACATATTGGACCGTTTGTGCGCAAAAACATTTCCCTGTCTAGTCAGCAAACTAGTCTAATCAAAACAGGCAAGGCAAGTGTTGGTGTCCTAGCTCAAGTTCGCACAAGTTATGTTGCTGGCTGCCGTGCTAACTAACTGCTGTCCAATGATATTCAGCTGTAATATCAGTAATGTTCAGTATAAGTTCGATCTCAATGTTATGAATGGTTTATGGCTGAACACAACTATTTCTAAATAGATAATTTATAAAATGTATTTGAAAATCTTACATCAGCATTGTATATTAACTGACTCATATCAATCTGCTTAATAACGCCCCAAACGGGTCATCATGCGAAACAGCTGTTACTATTCAACATTGGGCAATGATAGAACGTTACACTTGGATGATGACTTCAGACAGTTTCATTTTTATGTAGTCATCAATTTGAATTAATATATTGTTTTCTTGCTAACATTTAAGTTTTTGTCTCATAGGGTTAGGCTACTTAAAGCTATTAAGTTAGCAACAACTTCAAGTGACAAGTTGTAAACTGAGCAACCCTGTCATAAAGTAACCTGATTGGCTTGGCTTTATAGTTGGTCAAACCATTTGGCATTTATTGCGTAAAACAGGGGACTAAACTTAGTTTTCATACACTAGTAAAACTTATATTATATTTTTCCACAATTTTGCTTATAGTTGCTTGGTACAAATTAAATGTTTTCATAAATGTTGTAACTTGTGAGAAGCATTTGGAATTGACTATTTAGGCTATAATACGTTTTAAAATGTAACGTCTAAATGTGCTTCATGGCAGCATTTGGACTCGATAACAGTCGGCATACACCTGCAGTTTCCACAGCAACACCACTAGCAGTTATCCAGTAGTTCCTGCCCGGTACCGCACCTTTATCGTTATCCTCCACATTGTTGCAACTTTCGCTAGGGTTAGTTATGGTTCCAGGTTGTCGTCTTGGATCATATGAGTATGCAGTAGGGCTTACAAGAATATGCTCTAACGTCCTGTCTAGTTTGTGTTTTGGTTACATACGTTTGAAGACAAATGGCCAGTTTTTGCTCTGCGTGTGGGTTAAAATGCTACGTAAATACATTACCAGTATGAACTGCAACCATGCGAATGACGTAGGGCTCAAACGTCATTTCAAAATGGCAGCGCCCTATCTTTCGGAGGCATACGAGCTATTTGTATACTATATTAATATTGTTATCCTCTGACTTTTTTTTAAACATTTTAAGAGCACAAAATGTTATATATGTACACAAAACAGCATCTTGACCTTATTTGAGCATTTAATTTCCCCTTTAAAGGTAGACAGTGTAGTTTTTTTTGTTTGATTGTATGACACACTAAGACCATATCATTATTTTGTCTAGAAAACGCTTGTATTTCCGAGATGCTACACTCAAATGTCTCAATTGAACGAGAACTAATAGAGCATTCATATGACTAATTTTGAATGAGTTAACAAAGTCTACAATGGAAATCAGAGTAAGCACTCTGTTTTGTCTAGCCTCATCATGTGCCTCTGAGTGATGAAGAGAATGAGATGATGATGATCGAAGCCCCCCCATAAAAACAAAATCATCCCATGTTCAAACTGGGCTTCCAAGTAAAGAATGTCTGAAGTATGCTTGTCAGCACAATTTCTTGATCCAATTGTCAATATATCCCTTGTCTAAAGAGGTGTATTATTTAATGTCTTCACAGGCTCTGCTAACAAGCCCAAGCGTAAGTGGGAAGATGCTGAGGTCAAGGCAGTTGAGCGACACATGATCAGATTTATCCAGGCACGGTGCCCCAAAAAAGCTACTGTCTTCGATGTCTCCAAGCAGAACCATTTCACCTTAGAGATAGAACGTGGACTGGCGTAAAGAATTTTGTAAGGAACAGAATCACCACACTAAAGAAAGTCGACTTCCTAAATGGATTGGTGGTTCAGTTTTACCACACCATAATTTTGTCATCTGTTCTGTCCCCTGGTTTTATTTATTTCAGACATGACACAAATATGTAACTACATTGCTCAAAAGAATTAAAGGAACACTTTGAAAACACATCAGATCTCAATGGGGGAAAAAATCATGCTGGATATCTATACTGATATGGACTGGGTAATGTGTTAGGAACGAAAGGATGCCACATTGTTTGATGGAAATGAAAATTATCAACGACTAGTCCATTTTGCTGAAATTCCATTGCAGCAACTCAACATGGTACTCAGTACTGTGTATTGCCCCCACGTGCTTGTATGCATGCCTGACAACATCGGGGCATGCTCCTAATGAGACAACGGATGGTCTCCTAGGGCATCTCCTCCCAGATCTGGACCAGGGCATCACTGAGCTCTTGGACAGTCTGAGGTGCAACCTGGCGGCGTCGGATGCACCGAAACATAATGTCCCAGAGGTGTTCTATTGGATTTAGGTCAGGCGAGCGTGGGGGCCAGTCAATGGTATCAATTCCATCATCCTCCAGGAACTGCCTGCATACTCTCGCCACATGAGGCCGAGCATTGTCGTGCACCAGGAGGGACCCAGGACCCACTGCACCAGCGTAGGGTCTGACAATGGGTCCAAGGATTTCATCACAATACCTAATGGCAGTCAGGGTGCCGTTGTCTAGCCTGTAGAGGTCTGTGCGTCCCTCCATGGATATGCCTCCTCAGACCATCACTGACCCACCACCAAACCGGTCATGCTGAACGACATTACAGGCAGCATAACGTTCTTCACGGTTTCTCCAGACCCTTTCACGTCTGTCACATGTGCTCAGGGTGAACTTGCTCTCACCGTCCAATTCTGGTATTCTATGGCAAATGCCAATCGAGCTCCACGGTGCTGGGCAGTGAGCACAGGGCCCACTAGAGGACGTCAGGCCCTCAGGCCACCCTCATGAAGTCGGTTTCTGATTGTTTGGTCGGAGACATTCACACCAGTGGCCTGCTGGAGGTCATTTTGTAGGGCTCTGGCAGTGCTCATCCTGTTCTTCCTTGCACAAAGGAGCAAATACCGGTGGTGTTGATGGGTTAAGAACCTTCTACGGCCCTGTCCAGCTCTCCTAGAGTAACTGCCTGTCTCCTGGAATCTCCTCCATGCTTTTGAGACTGTGCTGGGAGACACAGCAAACCTTCTGGCAATGGCACGTATTGATGTGCCATCCTGCAGGAGTTGGACTGCCTGTGCAACCTCTGTATGGTCCAGGTATCGCCTCATGCCACCAGTAGTGACACTGACCCTAGCCAAATGCAAAACTAGTGAAAAACAGTCAGAAAAAATGAGTGAAAAAATTTCAGTGGCCTCCACCTGGAAAACCATTCCTGTTTTGGGGGTCGTCTCATTGTTGCCCCTCTAATGCACCTGTTGTTAATTTCATTAACACCAAAGCAGCTGAAACTGATTAACAACCCCCTCTGCTACTTAACTGACCAGCTCAATATCCCAGAAGTTTAATTGACTTGATGCAATACTCTGATTTAAAAGTGTTCCTTTAATTTTTTTGAGCAGTGTATGTCAGTATTTGACTGGTTATTTAAAAGTTGTTCTATTCTTGTTTCATGAAGGTAATCTAATGATCAATTGCAAATTTGTCAGAATATATAAATTCTTATCAGTGTGAAGTGTATTTTTTATGTAATCCGGGCTGGTTGGTTTGTTTAACAGTTCTATTTTTACTATGCCATAATACTACTCATGACAACCTTTTCCCAAATTATATCTTAAATTAGATTATTTTAAACATTGCTGTGTAAACTGAACAGCAATGGTTTTGCTCCAACAATGCCATGACTGGCAACAGTGATGTTGTAATGATAAAATTTGGTTTTTTATTTATATGATATTTGATATGACACGCTAAGACATTAGAAAATAAGGCTGAATTATTTTGTCTAGTGCTCATGATTGCTGGTAAGCCTATGAGCTTTTCAATAGGGAAGGAGCAGGTTGATTCTGCAGGGAAAATCGTTGTGAAGGTGACGTAGTAGGAAGATTGTGTTTGCTGTCAAGAAGCAGCTCAAGTATGGGTATCGCACTCAAACAAGTGCTACGTCTACTTTGCGACAATTTCCCCACGAGAAACAACACGTAACGAGCCTATGTTAAAAGCCTAGTTTGTGATGTGGTAGGGAATTTGTCTATTTACAAAATAATTATATATCGTATAATAATTTATAGGGCCTAACATTTTGATTATAGATTTGCTAAACTAATGGCCTAATGTCCTTTCGAACCCTTTATGAATTGAATAGACTGCAGTTTGTATGAAAAACTAAAAATGTCAAGCCACAATTACACTATAAAAACATCACTGCACTCCAATACCCTTTATATATCCCAAATATTGATGTTGTCTGGCACATGTGTATGCAATTTCTTCCTACATTTGCCAATGTTGTTGGTATTTACTGTTATGCTTGTTTTAAGAAGTGAAGGTAGACCAATGTGACTGCTATTTGCTAAATTGGGTCACAAATTGTCTGTATGGTAGGGCTGTTTGTGTCTTTGGATGCCTAAACAGAAACATAAATTTGTCACTGAGAAAATACATTTGTGCTGTTTTGTTTCTGAGAAAAATCTAGTGTTGATCGTCAAGTTGAATGAAGCATGCCTTCTAATCATCAGCCATTAAATGCGAAACTTTATAAAAAGGAAGTGGAATGTTTTTTTTTTTTTTTAAGTTATGTGATGTTCAAACCCAACAGGTGTTTAATTGTGACATTCCCAATACTGGGCTAAGCAGGGCTATCCTTGGCCAGGGAAAAACATGACAATATAAGAGTAGGTAGCTATTTAAACACCATGCCTCTGTTGACAAAACAATTGAAACCCTAACCCCAGATTGGCTCAGTAGTTAATTTTATTCTAAACTGACATAAAAAGGTTAATGTGGTGCTGGCAGCAGGCCAATGGGGAACAGTGGCATCGCATAAACAGCAAAATACAGTATAATACCTTAAAGTCACACTCCTGAACATCATGATCATGCTTGCAAATAATTCCCATTGATTCTGATATGACTTAAAGCACTTTCAGGCTTGAAATGTCCATCATCATTAACAAACTTTTATGACAACATTGTCTTTCTTTACATATCAGTATTTGTTTTGCCTTTTATAAACAGATGTTCAGATGTCAGTCATTCATCCATCTATGAGTGGAGTTCCATTTTCCATTGAATAATAGTTGAACTTTTAAAACATTAGTGGTGGATCACCATATTTGTTTTGGTGGTGTTCCTTTTAAGAGCAATCACTGGTAAAGTTTAACAGAAAAGCTGTTCTTGTGTTAATTAATGTAATGCAGATGTCCCCTAATGGAATTCACAAAGTCCCAAAATGTAGTTTATTTGAGAGTGTGTGTGTGTATTAGCTTTAGCATTAGCAATGACCCCAAAAGTGGCTTATAAAATACAAGTCCCCAAACTGCTGGTAAAAAGTCAAGTTGTTTAAAAATGCTTTTATCTCACATTTGAAGTGATTTTCAACATATATGCTTGTCTAGTAATACATTGCAGTTGTTAGTATTTCTCTAAACCATCTACAAAGGGGTGTCCCCGCAATAGGGGTGTCCAGTCATATGTCCCCAAAGGAGGGTTAAGTAGGTATGTGTGTGTGTGTGTGTGTGTGTGTGTGTGTGTGTGTTGGTGTGGGTTCGTGTGTGAACGGTGTTTGTATGTCTGTCCTTTCGTTGCTACATTCATGCAATATGCATTTAAGGACGCAATGCTTTCTGCTCTGATGGAAGCGCGTGAGTGCGGACAGTGAGCGACATGACGTGTGTGTGTGTGTGTGTGTGTGTGTGTGTGTGTGTGTGTGTGCGTGTGTGTGTGTGACACGTAACCCCTTGAAGAGCAGTGGCATGCCTCTGTCTCTGCTGACTCCCACACTAAATTTGTCCCCCGTGGTTCGGCAGCTTTCACTGTTGTGCGCCACTAGCTGCTGTCCCCAGCCAGGGTGCCTCTCCCAGAGGATGCAGGGCCATTCAACAGGCCCAGGGGAAGGACCACCACTAGATCTCTGTCATGTGGGGCTCCTGCCTAAAGTGTCTGAAAACAGAAGCAGAGCCACAACCCCCATGTACTAACCTGGTGCTCCGAGACTGGAAAAGTCCACCTAGAAACATATGAATTAGCATAATCTTTTCATTTAGCATGATTTTTATTATTTTATACATCTGTCTTTGCTACCCATCACTCCACAAGCAAACACACACACACACACACACACACACACACACAAGCCATGGACACTGCCCATTCCACTGCCTGGTATTTTAGGCAGGCACATATTACCATGGTGATCCTGCCATAGAGGCTTAGCTACACACAAACCATGCCGATGGTTGCCGGGGAGGGGAGAGGGAGGGGGGGGGGCACTCCCATTGCCATGGTGATGGTTACCGGGAGGACACTCTCACCGTGGCGATGCTGGCAGGAGCAAGGCGTGCCAGCCAATGAGATGATGGATAGATGCCATGCGGGAGGCACTGACAGAACGTGACTAGCATCCCCACTCGGCCCAGTCACCCCAGTCAAGGTGAAGCAGACTGGGCTACACTGTACGGCGTGTGGCAGCAGCCAGCAGAAGGTT
Organism: Galaxias olidus; assembly: GCA_026901105.3. Taxonomy (NCBI): domain Eukaryota; kingdom Metazoa; phylum Chordata; class Actinopteri; order Galaxiiformes; family Galaxiidae; genus Galaxias; species Galaxias olidus. The sequence goes on along the minus strand of JAPMUY010000496.1, from coordinate 140,454 downwards.
CCCCGTGCCGGTGTCCCCTGCCTCATCCAAAGACTCAGACAATTTCCCTTTCCAAAGCCGTTTGCCTTCCCAAAGTGACGTTTTTTTTGGGGGGGTTAAAGCGGGGAAACTCGATTCCCTTTGCACGCACGTGTATTTATCAAAACCCCGCGTTCTGTCTCCCGACGGTGCCGCTCGTCTCCAGCGACCCACTGGGAGGAGAGGCGAGGGGCTGCACGCGGCGAAGGATGGGGGGCTGAGGTGAGGCAACCCGGCGCGCCGCACACGGACCGGATGGGGCTTTGCCAAAAAAAAGAAAACAATGCGATACATAAAATAAAAAAAGATCCCCCCCCCCCCCCCCCCCCCCCCCCCCCCATATGAGGAGGAAAAAAAAGGGTATGAATTATGAATAGGACACATGCAAAGAAGGAGCTTCAAAGCCAGGAGTCGCAGCAGCGGCGGCGGTGGAGGAGGAGGAGGAGGCGCGGGCGTGCGGCGCCGACAGAGAGGCGGAGAACCCCTAGGTGTGCCGCCCGCACGTGTGCAGTGCGCGCTCGCGTCTTTTCCAGAGTCTGACGAGTCTGCCTCGCTTGTGCTGTCGAACTTTATTTGTGGCGGGGGGGGGGGGGGATTGCATTTGCGCGGCACACCGCTCCCAAGACCAGCGATCGATGCGATCCGATTGGAAATGGGAGGGAAAATACAGAGGGAGAAAAATCGTACCGTGTACTGCAGCTCCTCCTTCTCTCCCCCCCCCTCCTCCTCTCCCCTCCTCCCCCCCAGCCAGGGGAGTCCTGGGCTGGGTAGACGGGGTGTGGAAGCAGGGTGCTGGAGCTGCCTGAAGGCATGGCCCTCGTCCAAATCTAGCCCAACTTAAATGAGTGCCTAGGGGGCAGGCAGGCAGGCAGGCAGGCAGGCAGGCAGGCAGGCAGGCAGGCAGGCAGGCAGGCAGGCAGGCAGGCAGGCAGGCAGGCAGGCAGGCAGGCAGGAAAGGGAAGCTCGCCAACTGTGTGTACTGTATGCGTGTGATATAGAGAGCTCACTGTAGAATGCACTGCTTCATGATACGACTGTAAAATGCCCCGTTTACATGTGAAGGGTTCACGGTGTTTCGAAAATAGGATTCTCTCAGACGTTGCAAAGCTTTTCTTCATCATCTGATCAGTTTCATTTGAGCTGAGCATCAGGGCAACATTACGAACTTTACCTGCCAGCGCTTATGATTTTGCCATTAACACCACACTACAGAAGTAAAATTGTTTGGATATAAATTGTCTGATTGATAGGGAAAAAAACACACACTCACACACCTCCATGTCACCACCTCAACCGAGTGAGACCCTTCTCCCTGAGCCAGGGGGGCTCACATCACCCAGAAATGCTGATCCCCCACAAAGCAACTCCAAAAGGTCAACCGCAACAGCACATAGATGCATCCTATCCAGCTTTCTTGCTAATACTTTAAACCCTTTGAAAGACGCACACACACACACACACACACACAAGCCCCCTCACGCACGCAAGCGCACACACACACACACACACACACGCCGTGCTCCTCTCCAGACATAACCTGAGTGCTCTGGTCTGCCAGCCAATCACAACGAGCCCTGGCTGTTATCACTGACCCTCAGGCGATGGTACTTTGAGGGGCCCGTGTCGACCGGCCAAATCATCCGTGTGTGCTTCATCCGTGTGTGTGTGTGTGTGTGTGTGTGTGGCGCTTTGAGAGGCTCATGCCCGTCGGCCAGACCCGGCAGCTTAAAGCCCAGGGCCCGGTACCTTTGACCGCCTCCGTTTTGGCTAAGTTGATGGTTCAGGGCCGATAAAGGGTCTCGCTTTCTTCCGCACAAAAATCAAACACAATACACAGGAGAAAAGAGCCGTTCAAAACACATTCAGGAGTGTGTCATGTCTCCAAATCTGTCTCGGCGTGGGGCCAGCCCTGGCGGTTCAAACACACAGGCCCACACCAAAAGCTTCAGACGCGAGCCGAAAGCGTCCCCTCCATTTTCCTCGTCGCAATAGACTTTGGTCTTTTCCTTACGCTTCAACCCCAATGTTATGACACGCACCAAAACTGTAACATACCATAATTACCCGGGCACACGGCATGCCTAATGTATTACGTGGTTCTCTCATAACGTATATGTCATACAAAACGGTTTGAAGAGAGGGAAACTACAGCGATCTCTCCCAAAGTATGTGTTATATATCCTAATGCGTGTCTCTTGGCCTAAGGCCACCGTTGAACGCGCAGCAGAAGAAGCCCAGCCCCGGCGGAGCAGAACAGAGATCTCCATTACACAATGCCCTCCGAGAAAAAGAAACAACTCCCGTCAAGTGTGAAACCCTCGCCATCTCCGATTGAAGATCTCCTCTGTCCGATATCGAAACCGGAGAGCGACGGAGAGGCGGGGAGCGAGGGGGGGTGGGGGGGGGGTTAGAATGGACACACTGCTGTTTGACAAATATTATGGGACGCGGTGGTGGGGCGCTGGGTGTTTTCATTGCTGACATCAACATAAATTTCCCTGGCGCGGCTCTCCTCGCCCAGCGTGAGCTCTTCGCTGGGAAACTGGAGAGGAAATTCTCCCGGCCGCCAGGGAGGGGAATCAAAGAGCTGCTTCTCCGAGACCCCTGACACACTGAACTCTGGGCTGACCCTGGAAAGCTCACACACACACACACACACACACACGTATCCGGAGGGAAAACACACACACTCTAACGCACAAAGATACACACGTATTCGTGTAGAGCTTGAGTGAGTGAATAATGATAGGTGAATTCTAAGGTTTGTGTATTTGTCCATGAGTGTGTGTGTGTGTGTGTGTGTGTGTGTGTGTGTGTGTGTGTGTGTGTGTGTGTGTGTGTGTGTGTGTGTGTGTGTGTGTGTGTGTGTGTATGGGAGTGCATGAGCGCTTTCGCCTCTGCTTTCGGCTCTTGGGGGGTCCCACTATGGCTTCAGAACCATGAGGTCTTTGATAGCAGGCCCAAGGTCCAATGAACTCTGTCTAAACACCCTCATTAAAACCAAAATGGAGAACAAACACACACACAAACACACACAGAAACACACACGCAAACTCACATAAACACATACACACTCACACACAAACACACACACACTCACATAAACACACACACACGCCAAGCTTGGCTAACTGATGATGTAATTAGCCCAGCTTTAGAAAAGTCAGGTGCCAGGAAGCGGTGACATGCTTCGCGTCATGTGTAACCTTTTTGTCACCGCGACGGGGCTGACGTGTGTGTGTGTGTGTGTGTGTGTGTGTGTGTGTGTGTGTGTGTGTGTGTGATGGCTGCCTGCTTGCTTGCTTGCTGGAGTTGGATGGGATGATAAAAGGTGCCAATTCCCGTCCATTGCCCCAGCGGCAGGGCTTTCCACTCCAGCTCCCCCTAAAGGAGGCTGACTCACAATGGCCACCGCCATCACCAGCAGCTCTTCCACGTGGCCGAACAGGGGCCTACTCCGAGCAGGTGTGACAGGCCCCCACTGCAGCCACTGGAGGCATTTTGGGAACGGGTGATGTGTGTGTGTGTGTGTGTGTGTGTGTGTGTGTGAGTGTCAGATGAGTGGGCACACCCTGACTAGCAGGGGCCATTCAGGGCCCCAGGTGAAAGACTGCAGCTGGGGAAAGCTGAATGGGACGTGTTCCTCTCTGTGATCTGGCCTTTCACCACCAACACTTATGGGTGTGTGTTTGTGAGTGTTTGTGTGGGTGGGTAAGGGGGGTGGGTGAGGGGGGATGGCAGGGGTTGTGCGTGTGTGTGTGTGTGTGTGTGTGTGTGTGTGTGTGTGTGTGTGTGTGTGTGTGTGTGTGTGTGTGTGTGTGTGTGTGTGTGTGTGTGTGTGTGTGTGTGTGTGTGTGTGTGTGTGTGTGTGTGTCTGAGTGTGTGCGTGCCTATGTTTGCAGGCAAACGTGCATTGTGCAACGGGGGGGGGGGTTTGAAAGCGGAGACAAAGCCACTTTGAGATGCCACGGCAGAAGCACACCTCTTGTCTTGCCGGAGGGCGCAGAGGTGACGGAGGAGCCGCGCAACGCTGCCCAACCATGACACCTTGTTAAGGTCCCTTTATATCCCGCCCCCCTTCCCTCCGCTTGGAACAGTCTCGCCCTGTCACCCGCACTCTACCAGGGGGACCAGACCAATTGTGACGGGGGTACGGAACACTGCCTTTGTTCCCTCTATGAATAAACCCCCCCCCCCCCCCCCCCCCCACTTGGTCCTACTTGTTAGCCGTGTGTGTTGAGCGATTAATGCCACCCTGCTTCTCCGGCGGGGATCTGTGTGTCAGCCAGCCGAGAGGAACACAGTCCCCAATCAGGCGCTCGGGTCTTCCCAGGACCCTTGGAAGCAGGCGGGCCCTTTTAATTCCCGCCCAGCGGGACGCCCACCCGCCCTGGGTGTCCGAGTCTGGAACACTGGGCCTGATAAGCCAGGACAAGATAAAAGGCCCCCGAGTGGACAAAGATTCCATAGTCCTCTCCGTGGATCTCGCAGGCAGTGTGTCAGAAGGGGGGGGAGGCAGCCGAGGAGGGGGGGGGGCGTCAATCCCGACGCTCCGCTTCCAAAGGGCATCCTTCCCCTTCTTGCGATAACGACACACCCTACCGGGGGCGGCATTAGGCAAAGCCATAGGCCTGGAATCTTAATCCACTTCCCAAGAACGTCCGACGTAACAGAGCTTTCCCAGGTGCGGGAGGCAGGGCCAGCGCTCTCCTCCCATCCCTCCCGTCTTTATCGGCCCCGCTACACGTCCGCCGCGCTGCCGGCCTCGAGGAGGGAGCGGGGACGCTTGACTGGAGGACTCAAAATAATGCAGTTAAACACTGACCGCAGGGTTCAGCGCTGCTTATCAATACGCCCGGCAGGGGGGGGGGGGGGGGGGGGGGGGCGGCCAGCACGAGCCCGGCAGCACAGCTACACGTCCGCTTCATTACGGCGCAGCGCGCCAGGGCCGCGGTCATCCCTGCTCACCCCTGAGCCGGCACACACACATGAACTGTGACAGCGGATCCACACACCCCGCCGTAAAATCAGTTGGGCTTGATGGAGACGGTGAGGAAGAGGAGGGTGGAAAAGCGGGGGTGGGGGAGGGTGTGGGTCAAAGAGGGGGAGAATTCTTTGTTTTTATAAATAAAAGGGAAACAAATGCACACGAGCACGGAAAATGAAAAGAAAAACAGTAAAACATGTGAGCAACGAAGAAAGGCTGAACGCGCACTCTGTTTTCAAACGCCGGCCCGGCTCCCTGCCGCGTGGCGTGACTGAAACGGCCCCCCCCCCCCCGCCCGGCGGAGAGGACAGGTGTGCCGTGCGACACCGCCGTCACCCTCTCCGCCCCGGCTCCCCCCGCGGCCCAGCTGACCTCCGCGGGAGGCCACTCAGAAGTCCCGGCCAGGAAAACAGCTACAGAGGCTGCCTGGGAGCGCGGTCCAGCGCCAGGGCTGAACCAGGCCTCCACCACGCGGGCTCCCAGGCCCACCTCCCCCTGCCGTTCCCCGGGTCGGGCCGCTGACAAGCGCTGGGGCCTCTCTCTACCTCTGGTTCTCTGGACACCCGGCACCTGGAGGATGAACCTGCTCATACATAATAAACACAGCGCCCCAGGGCTGGCGTCTGATCTCCACGTGGATCTGGGTGTGGGGCTGTCCGCGTGTGTCCTCCGCACAGACAAACTTGACAGACTGCAACGTGTTAGTGTGTGTGTGTGTGTGTGTGTGTGTGTGTGTGTGTGTGTGTTTGTATACATATATATGTGTGTGTGTGTGTGTGTGTGTGTGTGTGTGTGTGTGTTTGTATACATGTGCGTGCGTGTGTGTGTGTGTGTGTGTGTGTGTGTGTGTGTGTGTGTGTGTGTGTGTGTATGTGTGTGTGTGTGTGTGTGTGTGTGTGTGTGTGTGTGTGTGTGTGTGTGTGTGTTTGTATACATGTGTGTGTGTGTGTGTGTGTGTGTGTGTGTGTGTGTGTGTGTGTGTGTATCTCAGCGCCCGGGCAGGACAGTATGAGGGGGTGAGAAGAGTGGCACCAAGCGACAGCCTCGTCTCCTACCCAGTGTGTGAACCCTCCCTGGCCCTCCCTCATCTGCATAGCTAAAATATGCGCCGATAAGGTTGGCTAAACTGACACTGGGCCTAATCAGGGGGAATGACTGTCTCTGGACCACAGGGATCCATCGGGGGAATAGGCAAAAGGTGGAGACGGAGAGAGAGAGAGAGAGGGAAGAGGGAAAGAGGGAAAGAGAGAGAAAGGGAAGGGGAGAGGAGGGGGTTAGAGCTTGAAGGACAGAGCAACAATTGAACAGAAAGGTTTTCTGGAGTCCACATTTCCCCTCACACAACTTCGACACGCACACACGCACACACACACACACACACACACACACACACACACACACACACACACACACACACACACACACACACACACACACACACACACCTGGGCACACGACTAACGCAAACGTGCACGTTCCACACGGGCGAGGAATGGAGGTGATGGAGGCAAAGGGGAGAGCCACAATGAGGACGGGGGAGGGAAGGGGGGGGGGGGGGTGTGTGTGTGTGTGTGGGGGGGGGGGGGGTGGGGGGGCGGGGGCAGTCCGAAACGAGCCGTGCTGGAGAGTTTAGCGAACAGAGCCCCGCGTCTTAGGGAACATGAAAGGCTGCAAAGCCCTGGCGAGGTGGTCCGCCTGCTTCGGCTGAGGAGGGGGGGGGGGATCGATGGGAGAGCAGGCAGAGAGGGCACTCCTTCCTGTGTGACTCACCGGCTCTCTAAAGCCGGCTGAGATGGGAGACACGGCGGAAAGGAACGAAGAGAGAGAGCGTTCTTCGTTTCCCCGGCCTTCACGGAACGCTCGCCGGCGCGGTCGCCCTCGTCATCCTCTTCCCCGTGCCCTCCTGAGGAAGAGGACGATCCGGGGTTTAGAAACACGGGCGAGGCCGTGACAAAGCCTTTGCTGGGTGGCCGTGGCTCGGAGAGGAGGTTTGACTGGGCGTCTGCAGCTGCACTCTGGGGAGACAGGTGGACAGCAGACGGACCCGCGGGTCACACACACACGGATACGTAGCATGGCACCTTGATATTTGCCCCTCAGAGCCATCGTCGTACACCAGGTATGAGATGCTCTCCGCAGCACTCTGCCAGTCGCCACACAGGTCCCCCCCCCCCCCCCTCGCTTTCAGCGTCAAAGTGTGGGCACCGTTTCAATCCTTCCTCCGGCTGCATTCCGACCGGAAGGTGTGGACGCCTCGGCACAGCTTCAAGCCCGAGTGTGGATTCAAAGCTGGTAAATAAAAGGCGGATCGATCCAGCTGTTCCGGCTCTTTTCTCCCTGTAGTGGCTACGACGCCATATGGAGCCCGCTCTGGAGGACGGTGGCAGGCCCCCGGACGCCGCTGCATTCACGCCAAAGCAATTAGCCAAACAGGGGCGCGCCGAGCCCGAGACGGGGGGCTTTGATCACCAGACGGTGAAATATTTATGAAGAGACTTTAGTACATGAAATGAGCTGTGAGTGGGAGGATCGGCAGGGGGGGGGGGGGGGGGGGGGGGGGGGGGGGGCAGGGCAGCTCCCCTCGGAGACAGACCTTCGGGAGAGGACGAGGGCTTGGACACTCCGCGGGGCGGCCGCGAGAGCAGAGACGGGGCCGCTCAAACGAAGGCCGAGCCCAGGGTGAAGGGTTTTAGCGGGGGCCCCTAAAATGGCGGCCCTGTTTCCAGGCAGAGAAAGGGAATGTGGGGAGTTAATCCATGGTAGGGGGGGGGGGGGGGGACTCGGGAAGGCGTGTTCTCTGTTGACGTGCTCAGTTCCACTCGGTTCCACTCAGACAGAGCGCAGGAGTTTCTCGACACACTCAAGCATGCGCTAATTAAAAATCCACACTCTGCATCACCAGTGCAGCGATCAATACGCCTAATGAATCCATCTATACATCTCCCCAGCACACACTGGGATGCAGATCAACTAGTTTGTGGGGTTCTAATTAGATGGCGTGTGTGTGTGTGTGGAGGGCGGGGGGGGGGGGGGGTGGTTGGCGGCTGTAACCGTGCAGGTATTCTTTTTCTCATTTGACCAATATCATTTACATGTTCAAATGAGGATGCGCGCTGCAGGTGTCAGGCTACACGTACAGCCCTCCGTTTCGTATTTGCTCATTACAGGAAGGACCCGTAACACTCGATAGGCTCTTCTCCCGATGCCCCGCATCCCAAAAAAAAATCCCATTTTAATTTCCCGACAAATGACATATTTTGCCATGTTGGGAGGACTGTGGTGTAAATGATGTGACATTTCACTCGTGATGAAGGTTGGCCCGGTGGGGAGAGGCACGTGGCTATCTGTGCCTGCTCTTAATGAAATCACCCTGAGAAGGGTTGAGGGGGAATCGCGTGGCCACCTCCACCCATCGGCAATCATACCGCTGCCTGGCGGACTGCGTTCACACTTCCCCACGCGCGGAGGGCATGGGAATCTTAATGCACTCCCTCGTCCTCTGGGAGGTGTTAATTTGCTAACGTGTCTAATACGAGAGCAAGAAACAGTTATTAATAAGTCCAGCGGACTCACTCCCCTTGGGTTTCCCTTCAAGACGACGCGGATCTCCACGGATTCTCAGACTCGACTGGCTGTCTCCGGTACGGCGCCAAAGAAATCATCCGTGAATATTGGCCTTGCAGTAGGAACAATTATAACGATAGTAAAAAGAAGAAAAATTTGGATAGTAATCGCATGGAAACGTGTTATCTGACAGAAGCAAATCTTCCCAAACGTAGCCGTGCGAAGAAAGAAAAACCAGGACACGGATTTTTCCTTTGCCTTTTTCCACGAACACTCCAACCCACACATCAAACACATCCACGCCCCGGCGCTGAGCTCCCCTCCACCCCCCCACCCCCCCCCCCCCCCAGAGAAGGAGCCCGGCTTGTGGGCTTAGGGTGGAGGGTGGAGGGGGGAGCCTTCTGAGCTGTGGCTCTCCGTCCCACGGTTGCCTCAGCCAGGGCGCGGGGGCCCCCCACGGCCCGCGGGCTCCGTGGCCCCGAGCGGGCCCTCCTTCTCTCTCCGCTGTCTGTCGAGAGAGCGCGTAGGGGAAAAAAAAGGGGGGGGGAGGACATTGAGCGTGACCCCGCGACGGGCTTCCATTCTCCGTCCCGCGCGACGCGCACACGGCCCCCCCTGCGTGAACTCGCCCGCTTTATCTCCCTCTCTTTGCTTAACCCGGGCCTGTTGGCTGGTGTTTTTTTTTTTTTTGTTAGGAATCCAATTAGGTTGATTTGAAACAGTCCCGGGGAGAGAAAGGGTATCCTTTCTGAGCGGAGATGAGTCACCTAATTAAGAGTGGCCTTCGCTCTGGGCACATTGAGGGGAAAACCTGCTCCGAGATTAGGGGGCTGGGATTAGGGAGCCCAGGACAAGCGGAGCAGGCAGGACTTTGTCTTTAAATGTCGCTAAATAGTTTGGAGCTTTTTCTACCTCTCGTGCTCTCAGAGAGAGAGAGAGAGAGAGAGGGGGGTGACGGAGAGAGAGAGAGAGAGAGAGAGAGAGAGAGAGAGAGAGAGAGAGAGGGGGGGGGGGGGGGGGAGAGAGAGAGAGAGAGAGAGAGAGAGAGAGAGAGAGAGATACTGGCAGGAGAAACAAAGACTAACAACAATGCAGCTTTTAAATGTACTTAACAGGCTTTAGAAGAGTGACAATTGCACTTACAGAGTGCTGTTCACACAGACACCGATCGCACACACACACACACACACACACACACACACGCATATACACACACACACACACATACAAAAACACAGACTTACTCTTTCTCTTTTTTACAAACTCCAATTCACGAACACACACACACAAACACACATACACACACACACACACACACACACACACACTCCAAACGAGAGAATGAGTGTGAGTAAATAAAAGCGGCATACCTGCTGGGGGCTGTTTACTCCTGTCAGCTGGCAGTGTCCAGCCCCCCCAGACCACCCAGCTCTCCTGCATCCCTTACTGTCCCACACACTAAGGCCATGTCCCCCGTACGGGTCAGCATCCATACCTATCACCAGGAGAAACGCAGGCGACTGGAGAAACACACACACGCCACCCGACCGCCCTCAAACTTTCTCTCCCTAAACACGTCACGCTCTCTCATTAGAAAACTTCCTTTTGTTTCAGGGGTTGGGGGAAGGGGTCCGCTGGTGAAAGAGCAGGGGTGGGGGGGAGGGGGGGAGGGGGGCTTTCTGCCAACACAATCAATGAGGATCTCTGCCCCCCCCCCCTTCCAAGCCCCTATCCCCTCCGTAAAACCTTTCCCCCTGCCCAACCCCCGTCTTCCCTCGTTCAACCCCGTCTTCCCCCTTCCCTTCCCTTCCCCCTCCTCCTCCTCCTCCTCCACTTCTTTGACCCATGCTCAGCCAGGATTGGCATGGAGCGCTGCCTCCAGACATGCCCAGACCGACAACCCCCTGGTCCACATTCACAAACATAGGAGAGAGTGCCTTCCAAAAACATGAATATGCAGAGTCTGCCATCAATGATTCCTGGGGTATATCTCACACTCCTATAATTCATCGCTACCCTATCCGCATTGTCCTAGGTTTATCGGACACAGAGAGGGAGAGTGTGTGTCGGTGTGTCTGTTTGTTTGTGTGCGTGCGTGTACGTGTACGTGTGTGTGTGTGTGTGTTTAGTGAGTCTCCAGGCAGTGCAAGCTGCTCTGACAGGTGCAGAGGCCTGCCCAGCAGACCTGCAGGGTCAGCAGAGGAACTCCACTGTGGTGGACACTCTCGCCAGCCATCACCTGGTTCCCCTGTCATCCTGCGACCGACGCACACACACGCACACACACGCACACACACACGCACACACACACACACACACACACACACACACACGCACACACACTCGCACGAACACCACCTTCTGAAGTGGAGTTGGTGACGGCCCCTCCTGGCTGAAGGCGAACAGTGGGGAACAATTAGACCCAAGTTCAGCCTTTTGATCATGTGGTCATGTGAACATGACAGCTGACCATATGTCCTGGAGAACGTGCGAGACAATGGCCCCTCCGAAGGCTCCCCTGACGGGCCTGCGGCCGAGGCGGAGAGAGAGAGAGAGAGAGAGAGAGGGAGAGAGAGAGAGAGAGAGAGAGAGAGAGAGAGAGAGAGAGAGAGAGAGAGAGAGAGAGAGAGAGAGAGAGAGAGAGAGAGAGAGAGAGAGAGAGAGAGAGAGAGAGAGAGAGAGAGGGAGAGAGGAGAGAGAGAGAGAGAGGGAGAGAGGGAGAGAGAGAGGGAGAGAGGGAGAGCCGACACAACGCAGTGCGGAGATAAGAGACGGCCCACCAAGGAGAGCCCCGCGGTCCGGATGACAGGCCGGTCAGCCTCTCGCCCCGGGGCAGGACGAGCAGGGTGTAAACAGTCCAGCTAGCGGTGTGATGTCCCGTTATTGAAGAACAACCGTTCGCGTGGACCCGTGTCCGAGTCATGAGACGTTCTGAGAGTCTGAGACAACGGTACACGTTATACCGTGGGTGGACCGCTGGGTTTCTGAGTCTGCATGTTAGGCAAGAGCACGCGCAATCCCAAAAGGAATGTGCGCACACACACACACACGAACCCTACACACCCACACACACAAACCCTACACACCCACACACACAAACCCTACACACCAACACACACACACACACACACACACACACAAACCCTACACACCCACACACACACACACACACACACAGACAAGGTGGGAGTGAGTGCCAGAAGCAGTTGCAGTCAACAGGCAGTAGGGGGAGCAGAACCTCTATTCATTACACTGGATTCAGGCCCAAATAATAGCTCTTGGGGGGGTTGTGTGCATGTCATTAGTATGTGTGGGTCATGTGTGTGTGTGTGTGTGTGTGTGTGTCTGTGTGTGTGCGAGAGAGCGAGAGAGAGCGAGAGCGAGAGAGAGAGAGAGAGAGAGAGAGAGAGAGGCGGGGGGCTGGTTAGCTATGAGTCGGGCACACAAACACAAAAGCAGGAACAAAACAACGTGAAACTATAGTCCAACAAGTCTCTCTTCTTGTTTATGTTGCCAACTTAAAACCAGGAAATGTTTTGTGGCACCTCTGGGAGAAGGCACCTGAAACACAAACAGCACACAGACAACAACAGCGAGTGAGTGAAATGGGACTAAATGCTGAAGTGGTGTGTGAGGGTCGACAGTGGGCCTGTGGACATTGTTAGACGGAGGAAGTCAGGAAGGCAATCACTTCAAGTTGGCTCCAGTGTGTTGGCAATTTATTTTTAAGTACTATAGGGTGAAGCTCTATGCAAACAAAGTTACATTTGATCATTTCATTATTCTTAGTTGATTCTTTTTTTTTTTACAACTCTTATGATGTTGATACACGATAGTGTTATGAACTGGATTTACAGGGAGGTGCCCGGTAACACACGTTAGCCGTTTCGATCTACTCACTCATCTGCTGGTGTGTGTGTTCATCTCTCACCGGCCACGGAGCTGTGTGTTTAGGGTCTTCCTCCCCAGCAGTGCGTGTGTGTTTGTGTGTGTGTGTGTGTGTGTGTGTGTGTGTGTGTGTGTGTGTGTGTGTGTGTGTGTGTGTGTGTGTGTGTGTGTGTGTGTGTGTGTGTGTGCATGTCAAGTCACTGACGGTTAACGGTAAGCGGGTGCGGAGGTGTTAAGGCAGCCGAACGAGGCCTATTAGAGTGGATGGAGAAAGGCCTCCCATTATGGTGGAGAGGAAACCGCTCATTCAACAGTTCTCACTCTCGGTCCTAATACACCACTTCACCTCGAGTACCCTCACTCACCTACTTATCCCTATTCACACACACACGTACGCACACACACACACACACACACACACATACACACCGGGAAGGGCCTTTGTTTGGGGCCTCTCCATTGAACCTCTGAATGTTTTCTAAACATCCCTTATTTCCAGGTCCTAAATGTCCCTCCGACTAAAGGGAGAGAGAGAGAGAGAGAGAGAGAGAGAGAGAGAGCTGCCACGAGGAGGAGGAGAGCAGAGGGAGGCCGGGGAGAGGAAAATGTATGGTCGCCATGACGCAGCGTGCTGATGCCTCGGTGTCAAAGTGAAAGACACGCCACCCCCTCCATCAATCTCTTCCTCGCATCCCTCTCTCCTCCCTGCTGAACGACAGACACAAGTCATTTGCCATCATCAGTGTGTGTGTGTGTGTGTGTGTGTGTGTGTGTGTGTGTGTGTGTGTGTGTGTGTGTGTGTGTGTGTGTGTGTGTGTGTGTGTGTGTGTGTGTGTGAGTGTGTGTGGCCTGGGCCTCCAACAGGCCCCCATCACCTTGACCGGTCCAGAAACGGTAGCCATTAGGGTGACCTTGGATCTCCTATAGACCATTAATTCTGCCTCTTTTCTGTCTCTCTGTATTTCGATCCCCCATCTCTCAGTCTCGTATCCCATGGCTTGAGCAGTGTGTGTGTGTGTGTGTGTGTGTGTGTGTGTGTGTGTGCGTGTGTGTGTGTGTGTGGTCTCCCATGGCTTGAGTAGCATGTGTGGCAGGTCCAGTGAAGGTGACACCTCGCGCCTCGTGCCGAGATAATGAAGGCTTTAACTTTACAACTCAAGCAAATCGGATGGCAGCACCTGGATCACACTTAAGCAGACGCACACACACGTGCACACACACACACACACACTCACAGCTAAACATGAGTGGTTTTGATGGGTCGCCACCCTCCATTTCACGTGCACCGAGCGCTCGCTGCTGTAAAACACACCAAAAGGCCTCATCATCATAACCAGCATGTTTTTCTTCACTGTGGTTTCGGATGCACCCACACACACACACACACACACACACACACACACACACACACACACTGACAGCATTTAAATACTGTTTGTTCAACAGTTGCAGAAAAACAAATGGAATGAGGGGGAAGGATGGGGGAGTATGTGTGTGTGTGTGTGTGTGTGTGTGTGTGTGTGTGTGTGGGGGGGGGGGGTATCTTAAATCATTCCTCACAACCGAGAAGGAGAATAGAAAAGAAAAATCCTAAATCTACCCCCATCACCACCTCCACCACCTCCTCCTCAGCCTTCCCTCGCTCCCTCGCTCCCCCCCTCTGCCATCCTTTCTCCTCCTCAACTCACCTTTCCCCCCCCTACCCTACCCCCCCCCCCCTTTTCATTCAGTGTGGTTTCTTTCCATAATAAAAGGAACCTGTGGAACTAATCCTTGCAAATGCCCCCATGCTTTCTGTCCCATACCTCCAGGCAACGCGGCACACTGAAATGCTCCATTTGCATGCTTAAACTGCACTCACTGTGAATGAAGCTTTTTAGCTGCTAATGTAATAACATCTCCATTTCCAGAAAGGGGCAGGGGGTTAGCCAACTCTAAGGGATGCGACCCTCTGCCTTCTCCCTCTCTCCTTCTCCCTCTCTCCTTCTCCCTCTCTCCTTGCCCTCTTTCTTCCCTCTCTTCGGCGGTACAATGGGCCTGGCATACAGATGCGCTAGCAGGCCCGCCTTATCAACCCCATCCAGTTAAGATGGGCTTTGGAAATGCAAGGGGACTACTGATTACAAGCAGATAAGAAAGAACACACACAGACACACACACACACACACACACACACACACACACACACACACACACACACACACACACACACACACACACACGCGCGCGCGCTGAGGCCACTGGCCCTCATTTCACCTTGGCTAAATGCTGAGTAATTTGTCTGGATTGTATCGTCATTTACACACAATTCAATTTAGAAATTAACTTTAATTAATTATGTAACTAAGTAAATCAGTGACTTTAATTACGTCCCCAGCATGGCAGCTTCAATTGCAGCCTATGGGGAGGGAGGTTTTGTGGAATAATAGAAGAGAGAATTAATATGACATATGACAGTACACATTCCCTTTGAGCAAACAGGTATAATGTCTTTTTTCATGTTCTGTAATGATATTAAATGTTTTATATACATGCTCTTTATTTTTTACCGTAAGTAAAGCAGTAAAAAAAGACAATAAACACGTGATAAAATCTCGTTGCGTTGACAGATACTTCAGTCCCCTCGTGTCACCCTAAACCGAGGGATCTAATGGTCTGTTGCTGCCAGCCCATGTTCCCTAGCCACAGTAACCAGCAGAGCCCCAGCCACAGCCTTTCATCTGCCCTGAATCACATTAGCACTGCTACGTGGTGCAGAGCCCGCCACGCACACACACACACACACACACACACACACACACACACACACACACATGTGCGCGCGCACACACACACGCACACACACACACACACACACACACACACACACACACACTCACACACACACACACACACACACACACATTTGGTTAACCACACACACCCAAAGACACACACACACACACACACACACACACACATTCGGTTAACCACACACACCCAAAGACACACACACACACACACACACACTCGGTTAACCACACACACCCAAACACAAACACATATGCAGACACATGTTGTTTTTATTTCAACCTGGTCACATACACAAAATAAAGGCTCACTCAAAAAGCCACAACACGCTCTCTTTAAGAATTTTTAAACCATAAACTCTACAGCGTTCTCAAGATATGGATCTGATTTATTTATTGAAAGATCTTGTTCCTCCTCCTCCTCCTCCTCCTCCCCCTCCTCCAGGCAGCCAAAGTGAGAGATGTTACAGTAAGATATCACTCTGCAAATGTGCAATTACATGGCGTTTTGGCGGGTGCCGCCCGCCCCGCTGCAGCGCTGCTCCTCCCTCTTATCTCCCCGGTCGCAGAGAGGCGGGGACGGGGGTGCACGGGCGTGGCGCGTGAATCAGGACTCCGATCGGGGAGTAGAACTGAGATACCTTCTCATCTCCGCCTCCGTGAGTCGGCGCCCGCCACCTCGCCGAGTTCACACGAGCAGCGTTGACATCAAAGAGACTTTCCTGGAACCGTCTGATCAAGTTGTATCATACGCCACTCTGACGTGCCCCCCCCCACACACACACACACAGAGAGTCACACACACACACACACACACACACACACACACACACACACACACACACACACACACACACACACACACACACACAGTAGCACTCCATTTTGACAAGCCAAACACACATTGGTATTCGCTCAGCGTTGTGTGGGAGCTCCAGTAACTTCAAAGGGACCATTTTTACTACTACTACTACTACTACTACTGCCATAATAAGAAGTCAATGGTGAACATGACTGCGGCAAGTCCTTCTCTATAGTCAAAGTAAAACACGTACGCTAAGGGGGAAAGCACAGATGTAACCTATAGAATACAGAGCAATCTGCTCAAAGAGGGAGAACTTGTTTGGGGCTGCGAATGTATTCCACTGACCCATTTCCTCAGAGCCAAAGCAACTGGATGTTCAACCCAACCTCTCCTCATTCAAATTCCTCAACCCAAGCCTCGCTCGGATTCCCATCTCTGGTGCAAACATACACACACACACACACACACACACACACACACACACACACACAACGCAACACACATTTACTGATGAAGGGAAACAAACGCTGAACAATCATGGAAACTACAAACTAATTAACCCATGGACCTGAGACTAGCATAAGCATACTTAGGGCAACATGCACACACACACACACACACACACACACACACACACACACAAAGACACACACCCAGTGTGGAGAAATAAAACCCTAAAGAGAAAACTACCACACCACCAGAGCACCACCACCACTCATCCCACCAACCAGACACAAAGTCACCCCCCACCCCCCATGAAAAAAAAAAAACAACTTATTGAGGTCTCTATTTCCATGGCAACCGCAGAATAGTTTGGATGCTGATCCTTCCCAGTCGGCAGGCAGGGTTTGGCTGTATCGCGGCACAGATTGGTGCTCCGCGGCTTGTTACCATGGGCGGGTTTGAAGAGCAGAGAGGGAGAGGGAGGAGAGTGAGACAGAAGTACAGGGGGGAGGGAGAGGGAGAGAGAGAGGGAGAGAGAGAGAGAGAGAGAGAGAGAGAGAGAGAGAGAGAGAGGGAGGCATAGAGAGAGATGAGAGAGAGGGAGAGAGAGAGAGGAAGAGAGAGAGAAAGAAAGGGGGAGGCAGAGAGGGAGCGAGGGAGGGAGGGAGGGAGGGAGGGAGGGAGGGATGGAGAGGGAGGGACGGAGGAAGGGAGAGTCAGAGGCGCAGATGGCTGAAGAATCACCACTTTGAAGACAGCCCCGACCCACACTCACAACTGGGCTCTGCAATATTGATTCCAATGGATGGGAGGAAAAGAAAAACCTAGCGGCCCATGAATAAGTAAGTGAGGGATAATATGGGCTAAATCAAAAGCCATTCAAACCGAATAGGAGATGGCTCCTCCGTGCTCCAGCGGTCCGGAGAGCCCCTCTCTCTCCATGAGGGCGAGAGACGTGCCGGGGAGCCTCCCGCTCACCCGTCTCCACCGCACTCCGACGCTGGACGGTGATGAGGGGGGAGACGCCTGTGGCACACACACACACACACACACACATTTATGCGCGTGACGCACACGGTTCAGCAGAAAAAAGAAGAAAAAAAATCAACCCTCGTCAGTAAATAGCCGGCACTACCAGCTGGTCTATGGTGTTTCGGCTCAAATCGCTGGGTTCCACCCTCGTAGTCAAAACACAACACAGAGAACGTACTCCTTGATTATGCGTTCCTCCAGCACACCAAGCTAGCATATTGTCATCAAAGGCTTTTTCCATCACGGAGGTTAAAAGCTTTATCGTGACTTATTAGATTAGTGGATTAGGGCAATCAGTGTGTTTGTTTTGTTTAAACAAAAATCCTTAATTACACATTTATGAACGTGGTGAGACAACCCCCCCCCCCCCCTCCCCTCTTCTTTTGGATAAACAACACGCTCATTAGGGTTTTAATTTATCCAGCAGGAAGAAAATACAAAGTTTCATAAAAGACTCCCAGTTCTGCGAAATCTGCCCCTTTCTCCCCCTGGACCAAAAACCAGGTTAAGCCGAGCCTGCACTCCTTACCCTCCTGTCTGGCAGCTCGAATCAAGCCTCCCCTGTCTCTGTCCGTGTACAAACACAGAGCCGGCGTGTCGGGCCCCTGGCCGCCAGTCCACCGGCTCGGCCAGACCGTCGCGCGGCGCGTTCCGTGTTAAACAAGCCCCCGCCGCTGTCGGGGCCGCCGCGGCCCCCGGTCACCCCCGGGGTTGAGACGGCGGCGTTGTTTACGCGGGCGCTAGCTCCCCGGGGCCCCTGCGTCGTGTCCTCCTCCTCTGTCCCCTGTCCCCCCCAGCCCCGGTCCCCTCGGCACACAGGGACATGGCAGGCCGGCCGCCACGCAGACAGGTGACCGTAAACAATTAATCAACATGCTGACACCTCTACATCTGCCAGGGCCCGACGCGGCGAGGGAGGGGAGCTGTCAGGGACTGCCACGGAGCACACACACGCGCGCGCACACGCCCGCGCGCTCCCTCATAGACACACACACACACACACACACACACACACACACACACACACACAATAATCTTTGCCTCGTTAGAAAACCCTCGCATAAAAAAATTTGACAGAGTCTCTCTTCTGGCATGGCTTTTTCACACGTTGCACATAAAAAAAAAGATTGCCGTGTTTGTTTCGGAGGATAATGAACAGGTGTCACGCCGGCTAAGGTAAACACCTGCTATAGATTATTCCAGTACTGCAGCTTGTTGTTTCAATGCTGCTCTTTTTTCTCTTTCCCTTAAACACATTCTCAGGTGTTTTGGAGTTTAAACGGGGAGAAATGAAGTAGCGGCTGTGCAGACGCCGAAATGAAGTAGCTCCTCCAACGCGATTGCGTCTTCATCTGAATTCATTCCCCTTCTTTTTTGGTTCCCCATGCTGTGAGCGGCTAGGATTGCCTCTCAATTGCGAGCTTGTCTCTCACGCATAGCTATTGTCCAAATCCACAGCCACGGGCCATAATGGGCCATCCCTGCAGGCCCAAAGATGGCGATGAGGGGCGTTTTCATATGGATGAGTTTGGCTAACAGGTGATGAGTGTCAGAGCTGTTGGTGGCCTATTGTCAGGGAGGACAAGGACAATATGAGGCTGAGATGGGGAAGGCTGGGATGGGGGTCTCTCCAGCTAGGGCTTAGGCCAGGCGTGACCCAAATCATCAATCAACCCCCCCCCCCCCCACACACACACACACACACACAGAGAGACAATAGGAAACGGTCAGATAATGGCCTGCTGAGATACACACACATAAAAACCAATGCAATCATGTTGTAACATACTAGCTAAACAAGATGTATGTATAAAGACTGGAATCTTAAGGAGAGTAAAGACATAGTCACTAAAGGCTTCAGTCAGTTTGAATAGTATCTTAATTTAAGGAAATACTGTAAATCCATCGCATTAAGATTATTGCATTTTAATCTTTTTTTGTATGCAATTGAATCATTAATACTGCAAAAACATTGAAAAAAGCAGTCGCATATGTGAGATTGAACTAAGTTTCTTAATAATTTATTCGAGTTGTAGTCAAATCTTCAAAATTGTAGTCCAAAACAAGTCGTGTAAACTGGATTTGAAGATAATTTAGCATGTGTTCGTGGAGTCAAACTAGGTTATAATGAATGACCATAAAAAACATGCTTTCTACAAGACTTATAAACAGTTATTCCCAGTACGGCTGTGGACAGTCAGGGTCAGGACAGACCAGGCCTGGACCACCGGTGGTTCCCAACGCACCTGCCAAAGGGTCTGCACTGGTCCACACGTTGTTTGTCACTTAACACCCCCTGATCACGGTGGTAGCGGTGAAGACCACCAGAACTGATCCAGCAGTAGGTCCAGGCAGAGAGGGCAGAGGTTGTAGTGGGGGACCTGAACACCAGAACTGATCCAGCAGCAGGTCCAGGCAGAGAGGGCAGAGGTTATAGTGGGGGACCTGAACATCAGAACTGATCCAGCAGCAGGTCCAGGCAGAGAGGGCAGAGGTTATAGTGGGGGACCTGAACATCAGAACTGATCCAGCAGCAGGTCCAGGCAGAGAGGGCAGAGGTTGTAGTGGGGGACCTGAGCACCAACACTCACAGGGATACCAGTAACAATACCCTTGTCCAGGGGAGCACCGGAGCACTAAGGCCCATCATGGAGCCTTTGTTTCAGGGGCCACTCATTGCATGACAATGCCTGAGATGAGGCTCTTTCAAGGAGGGGGGGGGGCAGAGAACCACGGAGAGCGGGCCGCATTGTTCCTCTCTCCATGCACACCCCTCTGCCATTCTGAACACACAGGAAACACGGGCTTCTGGGATGGACAGTTTAGAAAAGGATAAATACCAACAAAAAACAAGGACAGGGCTGAGTGTGGGAGCTCACCTGGAGTGGAGAGGATGGGAGGAGGAGGAGGAGGAGGAGGAGGAGGAG
>JAPMUY010000496.1:0-115000 GCA_026901105.3 Galaxias olidus | reverse complement strand
TGTGTGTGTGTGTGTGTGTGTGTGTGTGTGTGTGTCCATTGACATGGTGACAGAGTGGGGTTAGCCGACTGGGACAGCCCTCCTTAAGGACCCAGGTGACCTCTTTGAGGGTCCACAGAGCGGCTTCCAGGGCTCGGGACGAGGTGCTGTGGGCTGGCGGACCGCCGTAATCTCTTAGACCCCCCTGGGTGAGGGACAGACTCAGCACAGCAGGGTCAGGAGGAAGGGCAGGGGAAGGTCTGGGGCACTGGTAGCGTTTTTTTTTAAGGTCAAGCTAATTGCCATAGTTGTGCAGCATGCCTCCAGTTAGCTTGGAGGAGAAGGAGGAGTAGGATGAGGAGGAGGAGGAGGAAGAGGAGGAGGACGCAGGGGATGACGAGGAGGAGGTGCAGGTGTTGGGCGCCCACAAGACCTTTAATTAAATACCACAGCAAAGGTTAATGTATATAGTTAGGAACTACGACCAGTAACCGTTAACAAGACAGAGAGGGAAACTGCGGGCGGAGGCAATTGAGAGAGAGAGAGGGGGGGGGGGGGGGGGGGGAGGGGGGAGTAGGGGGAGGGGGATGGGGGAGAGAGAGAGAGAGAGAGAGAGAGAGGCAGAGAGAAAGAGAAAGAGAAAGAGAGACATAAAGACAGGGAGTCAGAAAGAGAACGTTTGTAGATGAGAGGATGTTTGTTGTTTAGTTGAGCAATATTCTAGTTAGCATTAGCCTATATGTAAGACATGTATGTGAGTAGCTGGTGACTGCCTATTATCTAAAAAGACGGGGTCCTGGACTAACGTGTGCTAACAAAGCTCACACTAGCAGCTATCAGCTTCCCCTCCCCACTGATTCCTGTGATCATCTGTATGATTTGTGTGAACTCCATTAAAAGTAATGTTAGGAAGCATTGTCCTGTGCGGTAACCTCAGTGTGTGTATGTGTGCGTGTGAGTGAGTGAGTGACCTATTATAATTAATACCATCTGCTGCGTTGGAACAGGTTTGGAGCTTTGGAGAGACAGGTTAACTTCACAGGAACAAGTCGGAGCCAATTTTCTTTGCTTAGATAAAACAGGAAATCTACAAACAAATAATGATGCCGTAATTGTTTTGATGAGATAGAATTTCGATCAGACACAACCAAAGCGTGCTAAAGCAACAGGATAACAAAATCCGTTGCATTTTTTAATTAATGTTAGATTATCATTGAGCAGTTTTTTATTTGTTGTTTTGTTTTAAACTTAAACAATGCATACACACACACACACACACACACACACACACACACACACACACACAAACAGGTGTTGTGACCGGGGTGTGTGTGGCCATTAGGAGAGGAGGCTGCCAGCTCATGCCCACAGTCAAGATGCCTGACCTCTATTACATTCCTGGCTTGAATGTGCAGATCAGTACAATGGCCACAAAACGCAGTCCTCCCAGAAGCCTGACAGCAGACTGAAGAGGAGAGAGAGAGAGAGAGAGAGAGAGAGAGAGAGAGAGAGAGAGAGAGAGAGAGAGAGAGAGAGAGAGAGAGAGAGAGAGAGAGAGAGAGAGAGAGAGAGAGAGAGAGAGCAGGGGGACCATTTGACGGCAACGGAGACATCAAAGAGCCAAACAGAAACCAGCCCTAATCTTCCTATTTGAAACAGCAATCCTCAGGCAAGTGCCTTCAATCCAGCATGATGGATTCGACTATACCCACAACCAACCATAGCTTTCCCAAAAGCTAATATTGCACCAAGAACGCCGCCGCAAAAATGACTTCGATCCAAATGATGTCACTAAAATGGTGTCACGTTTCTGCAGCACATCAAGCCCACAGTAAACAGTCAGAGAACGCCGAGGAAACCTTGGAGAGTTGCCGAGCACTTTTACTACTACTAAACCCTTCCCAAAAAAACAAAAACCCGTGCCTTTTCCAGCGTTAGGCCATTCCTAAGCATTAATTGGGTGTGCATGTGGCGTCCTGTTTATTTATCACCATGTTAACACTGTGGAAGTCTGAGTTCAACACATCTCATTTTCATCCTCCACATCAAAGGCGGAAACAGTGAAATGTCTGCGCTATACTTTTAGCCACGGAGCATAATCTCACTTAGCACAAGTCGCTTCCAATTCTCTTATACGCCACATTACCACCCGCAGTGATTTTGTTGGCCCCCCGTTTTGTTAAATAATTCATTGGGCCTTGAAATTCCTCCCATAATCTATAGCTTTCCATATGCGGAAGGATAACACGGGCTGTCTTCATGCTCGCAATTCTATTGTAATGAGTGCTTTGGAAGGGGCCTATGACCAAAGCTCAAAGCTGCGGTGGCACAGACCCACTTCCATTTCAATGAATGTGCCCTGATAGCGGAGGAGCAAAGGCTGGTCACAAACAGAACACAGGGACAATTGGCGCTGGAACTGCGTATAGTTGTCGTTTTGCATGGTTTTGATCAGATTCCCATGCTATAGGGAGAGCTAACTGTATTCCATAATTTGACCTCTTTGTTTTCCATAATTTGAGAATATTTCCAGGCCTCTGAAAACCTTCCATATCAACCTCCAAAAAGTCTGCCCCTCTTCCCACCTTCCCGCCACACGTGACACTATGAACTGTAAGTTATTTCAAGGACGCACGATAACAGGTTTTATCCCAGTCCCAGAATTGCATGTTGTTGTTTTTTTTCAGCCATTAATTGCTCGACCTTGTTTTCAATGCTATCGCTCTCTCGCTTTATTTCTGCTCCGCCATTTCCATTTGTGTGCGGGTTGTTTCCAGGGTTTTGAGTTTGGGGTATGTTTTAAGCTGCAGCCCCGGCTGTGAGCTGTGCCTGGCCTCTTTCAGAGGCACAGCTTGCGTTTTTCCCTCCTTTCCGCTCCTGCGCCCAGCCTCCTCCTCAGCCTCCATGTTGCCGCAGCCACGGGCTCACAGCAGCCAAGCCCAAAGACGGAGAGTCACCGCCGCCATTTTCCCCCCAACCACCTGAGAGGACGTCCAGCACACAGCGAAAAACCCTCTTTCCCACCGATCTTTGATTCTGTAATGGCTGCCGTGGAGGATAGATGCTTCGAAAACATTGTCTCAGTCAGAAATAAAAAAGCATTTTAGAAGGTGAGTATAGAATACAGCATTACATTATCTATCACACCTACAGAAAATGTCACACGGATATGTGCATGTTAGGAGGGATTTTTTTTTTGTCACTGATGAGTGTGAGAGAAATGTGTTTTATTTTACATCCAAAAAGTGCTGGGGGGCCTTTTAATGGTGACACACTCCTCTACTCTACACACCGTCTCCAACTGCTTTCTGTTTCCTGCTAATTAACAGAGTGCTGGTGCAGAGGAGGCCTCCCGCCATCCACTCCACACATGGATCAACTTAGGTGACAAAGCGACATGGCTGCCATTCATTCTCACCCACATGTGCTATTAGCCGTCGCATTGAAATGACTGGATGGACGGACATGAGGGTGAATGCTCCTCCAGTCTAACTGAAATTGTTTATACATGCAGATTGAGGGAGCAACATTCAGTCACTTCTCCAAGCGGGCACCCTGGACCGACTGGAATAATTAAATGAATTGACAAAAAGGGATGCAATGAATATCGCGGCACAGCATCAGGTCAACGCGGCGGGCACATTAGAGCCGAGGCCTAAAGAGCTCCGTGTCACTTCACTTGAACTGGGGAAAAAAAGAAGAATGCGTACACCACTTCACACGTAAAGCTCGGCTTTCATCCGCGCCAAAAGTACGAGTTGTGTTCCTTCTACAGCTGCCGTGAGTATTCTCGGAATGGTCAGCAAGAAAAGCTGTCAGCGAAAGCAGTCATTGGCATGCATCATAAGACAGGCATTGTTTGATTTAGCCACAACAATCCACACCCTCATTTGGAGATGATTCGATTACAAAGTGCGAGAGTTTAACAATTGCATCGGTTATCAGCAAACGTTCAGACGTGAGAGGCCGCCACACTCTTAGTCATTCCATTTCTGCAGCAACAAGAGAGACCAAACAACAAGCGCACACATAAACAAACACACAGATTCAAACTCACACACCTGAGAAGCATGTGGTGCTAAAACTGGGGGCTAATTAAGTGACAGACAACAGCACACAGGGGAGGCATTCCTGGGGATTACCATCAACAACTGCATCCCAGCCTCTGCCTACGGAGGCCTTTATGGGCCAGTTGTTCACCACTTTGCTTTTCACGAAGGTGCTAAAATGATCATTGCCTCCACTTTCTATCCCTTTTACAGTGGAGGTGTGCTCAAATGGTGCCAGACTAATTCCTACTTGGAAAAGATGTGGTTCAAGATCTGCAAGGCCGCGGTGTTGTTTGTACAAAAAAACAAAAAGGCAAACCCGTTCGAGCTGAAGCTATCATCTCTGGCTTTCATCCTGCCCGTTTTTCAGAAGCTTAACCAAATTAAAACTGTAGTTCGTTCTCATTAAACATTTCAACCATATGGTTCCCGGGCATTCTCATAGACCCTGTAAAATGTAGCCAACAAGACAGGCCTTCATATTCATGTAATTACTGGATAAAGTGCCACCAGATTGCAAAGTCGCAATAATTAAATCAAGAGATCTGAGCTTTTGTTCAGTGTGAAATGAGAGAAAGAAAGAAAAAAAAAAGAACTCTTGACAGAATCCAGAGACCAAGCAGAATGTGACACATAACAAACTGGTCGCTTGACTAATCCTCCGGCTATCACAACCATTTCTAAATTCAATTCCGTCTAATTAATTCACTTCATTAAATCCAGCGTGGTCCAGCAAAAGTAAGGGGCTTTGCAGGCAGAATGTAATTAGCCAGCAGATGACACCTGGGCTCTGTTGCCAGGTTGCAGGGCTTGCGAAGGAGTGCAGCCTTAGAGTGACCATGGCGGCAAGTCAGAGCAGGAGGAGGACTTGACCTCCTTAATGGTCAGCTTGATTACATCCTCCCCTCGTATTTTTTAGCAACCCAGGGGGAAAACAACTCCAACCAGTTGAACCAGTGTCACCCAGGCCTATTTTAAACATCTGAACACATTAAAATACCTTTTTAGTGGTCAGAAGGTTTCTAACACTAAATATGAAACCCACGTGAACTTGGGTTACTCTTTGTTTTAAACCAATGTGGAGCTGGTGAGGACATTTGCATGTGCATGGCATGATCATGCAAATTTCTTGGCAAACGAAATGGAAAGCATGTGAATCACTTCCTATGACATATTGTCTGTTTCCCATTTTCAAAACGTCGCTGCATCTGTTTGCATTGCAGATTCCACAAAATCCATCAGCATCGGAAGTGCTCCGGAGCGTTCCTGTGAGTACTCGAAGCACTCCTGGATAACTGTCTGCCGTCCTTAAGTGTGACAGGTAATTCCCCATCTTCCGTCGCCATTTACCGAATAGGTGTAAAAAAGGACACCGTCTATTGTGCACGGTCCATGTCCAAGACTCGTGAACATTCACGCTACAAGGGTCCCATTAGGAGATCGTACAGGGTATATGTTTTAGCAGAGATTGGCATCTCGAAAGCTTTCCTTTGTGTGTCTATTAAAAGAGGACTAGCTATTGGGGACTTACAGTGCCAAACAATAGAAGAACAGTTAGCCACTCCTTTATCAGCCACAATTGTGGTAATTATCTGTTACTTTGAGGACAGAAAAAGGACAATCTCTCGTCCAGTGTCGCTGAATTGGGTCTGAGGGCAGCCTCACTGCAATGCAGGCTGAAACGCAACGCGTTCTCGGGAAAACGGAGCTGGGGGACTTCCACATGTTGCGCCGGAGGAAAACGAAGAGAGGTTAAGGAAGAGCATGAAGGAGTACGTTGGAGCCCCAAAGTGGTGTTGTAAGGTTAAACCAGAGTGGCTGGTAACAGCCGCATTATATGCTGCGCATAGCCCCTTATTGCGAGGTAGAGCCCTGCATGTCAGCCAGAGGTAGGGCCCGGTCCCCGGAGCCCTCTAAGCACAGCAGGTTAACCTGCCACTGCTTTTTTAAGGACTGATTGCTTGGCCTCCCCCCGTAGCTCGAGGTAAACTGACAATTTTCCGTCAGCAGGGAACGTGGCTTTATTAGTGAAAGAAGGGGGGAGGTAAGAGAGAGGAGTGAATTCAAGTTCACAGAGTGCTGTTGTTGTCCTATTAGGAGGCGCATAATGAAGGCAGATTTTATCTTCCAATCAATTAGCGCAACGGTCTCTAATGTACGAGGTTGGGTTGTTAGGAAATTGCCAAGCAATGTTGGATTGAGGTTGCAGATGGAACGTCTATATAAGATTAAGAGAATAGTAGAGCGCACAAACTAAACTCATGAGTATTTTTAAATCCGCATTCAAATGGGAGCCTGTAGCAAAAAACAAATAGTTCAATGTGACGCAGAACACACTGTGACTTTCTGACAGGTTGGGGAAACATCACCACGCAGCCCTCGTATCAAAGACGAGACATACTCTCCGAGCTGAAAATCGATAGTTTGATGTAAATGTAGAAACACAGCACTGCCAAAGGAATCCAATTTCCCCGCACACACACACACACACACACACACACACACCAGCTGCAAACCAACCAGCCAAACCGGAGGTCTCGTTACCTAAAAGTAGACTCATTTGTAATTCCTCGAACAAAGATGGTCTTAGAGGGCAAACAAGCCCGGCCTTCTGGTTTTCAAGGTCTCCATTTGTTTCCCATGCTCCACTGGCAGGTGGAGAGAGGGAAGAGGAGAGTGTGCAGAGTACGCTGTGGCGCAGAGGGTTAAAAGGCCACGGCTTGGATTAGACCACAGGTAAGGACCCCATACTGGGCTCTGACATGGCTACCGGCTTACCTTGCAGTTTTCTGACACTGCCCGCTTCGCATAAGGTCGCCAAGCGCAGGGCGTTAGCACACGCGTGTTGACGGACAGCAGAGGCGCCTTGCCTCAAGACGCCCCGTCCCAGAGGTTATCTTTTCGTCACGGTGTTTTTAATAACAATATCTCACCGTGGGCTAACGGACAGGCAGTCACTGAACCGTAGGATCTGTGGGTGTGGACACGGAAAGACAACAGAAAACAACCGCCTTTTTTCAGGAACGCTTCACAGTCGGCACGGGCAGTAGGCAAGTTCACTGCAGCTCCCCTGACCCCAAAATGGGACCAATCCATGACACATATCTAACAAAAGCACAGCCAAACGGTGCAGCCGTGTTAAAACAAACAGCGATGTTAGGTCGCCGCTCCATCCATCTCCTATTATTAGTATTGTAAAATATTCAAAGCATAAAAGCCTATATATGTCCAAGTCATTAGTCCCCGGTAGTCCTAATGAGGGGCCAGCGATGGCGGGGCCCGACCGAGGGCCTGGAGGTAGTTACTGAGCAGCATGGGTTCCGGCTTATCCAGCCGCTGATTAACTCATCGTCTGTCCGTCCACTCCACCCTCAGACATGTGCTAACATGTCATAATCGTCATAATTCTCCTCAGGCCCGGGGCTCTCCCTGCTCAGCTTCTTGATTAGGGCCTCGGCAGCCTGCTCCCAGAGGGGGGAATGCTTAATGCCTTGGTAATTCCACCCTTAGCTTCACACCCTACGTCCACGGCCGCTCCATTAAACCCAGGCTATCCGAGGCGGCGAGTAAGTGAGCGTGGGGTGTACTGTGGGGTCCGGGGTGGTGAGATGGGGGGGGGGGGGGGGGGGCTGTTAGTGTTCTCCGTTGTGCGCTCCGCATCTACGGCTGTAGATGAACTATGTTGATGTGCGTCCCACTGTGTCATCTAGAGCCTCCCCTGATGGATCGAAAGAAATATATATAAACCTGTATATGCTTCTGTTATCAAAACCAAGCCATTCTAAGACTCTGACACCTTTCAAATTTGTCTTATTATCATAAAACGTATTCCGGTGAATGTTGCGCATGCGTATGTTTCCATAGCAGCTTAAGCCTGATGCTTTCCTCGCGTCGTCCAATGGTTTCGTACGCCAGCCCCTGAAAACATCATGTCATGAATACCGCTCTCTTCATACCATTCCCCATCCTCTTGCTTCACTCTAAGTGCCTGTCAACAGTGTTTCTGATTTATTTGTCAAGTGTTGGCGGGATGGGGGCATGAGTGTGGCCCCCCTAGACCAGGGGGCGGGGGGGGGGGGGGGGGGTGTTGGTGGTGTTCCACAGGGGGTTGGGAAAGCCTGGGCTCCCCCAGCTCGGGAGACTCTTGGTGAGACATCAAGCTACACGGGTTCCTCTCAGAGAGAGCGCCCCACACACCCATCAACACCTCCTTTACAGGTGGGCCCAAACAAACGCGCGACGCGGCGAGATGTCGCTCTTTAGGGGCGCGCTCGAGGAGAAACGTGCGAGGCTTCTAGTTGTCATGTTTACGTTCACACACTGTCTGGTAAATACGGACCCCTCCCTGGTACTGCATCTCTTTGCCGTTCATTGAGAGGAAACGTGATCTCACCAACTGCACTATGCTATTGGTATTAAAATGTATAAAATAAATAGTGCTCGTGTTCACTAGTTTGGTTAGTCACTAATGCACCCATAGTTATTATTATGTCAATGATGTGGGCGTTGTGTGGACAAATGAAATGATCCTTGGCGGTTGTAGACGCAAGCTAAAATGTCAAATGCTTGTATAGTATCCTATGAAAACCAAATGAAAAAAAGCAATCTTTAACACTAGTCAAATAAACGTGTATATCACTTTTGTCACAAATGCCATGTTTTTTTTTCCTCTGAAGCCAAGAAAGAAGACAAGAGGGTGGTTTTAGGTTTCAGCATCAAATGGCCAGGATCAAGTGTGGGGAAAGGCTAAGAACAAAACAAAACGGCTAATTAATATGTAAAGATCATTTTTAACAAAACAAAGTACAAAACTAAAACAATTAATAATACACTGAGGAGCAGAACATTTCAGTGAAAAACGGGTCTGTCAAATTCCCTTTAATCAGCATCACTTTGGGCAGCCAGTCTCCTGTTGTAGCAGGTCTTGTGGACTTGGACATTGACATGTGTCAGGTGCTAACTGACTGCCTGTCGATACGCTCACT
The DNA here is from genome assembly GCA_026901105.3 of Galaxias olidus. NCBI lineage: Eukaryota > Metazoa > Chordata > Actinopteri > Galaxiiformes > Galaxiidae > Galaxias > Galaxias olidus. The sequence continues at coordinate 105,987 of JAPMUY010000496.1, read as the reverse complement.
GACCAGAAAGGTCTCTGACTGTCAAGGGACTGCAGGCCTCCAGCACGGAAAAACTTGGACCTGAAAGTCAATCAAATTAGCGTCGTGCAGCCCACTAACTCAAGAAGCGAGAAAATAAGTGGGCAAAATCTCCTTCCACAAGAAGGGAAATGTCCACAGGGGGTGAACCGAGAGGCACCCTATAGAGAGAGGATTGCCGTGATGAACCAAGAGGACATTTGCCCAAGATTGGCAACTTGAAGACGATATGCAAAGAGCACAGAGGTATGTTTTTGTTTTTGATTGAAATGCCATCCACCTGGAGAACTGTTTTGCATACATGGGATGAAGAAGACGCTCCCCATGGAGACGGTGTGGTCTCCCGAGATGAGGGAGCCCTTCCAGGGGAGACCAGACAACACGAGGCTAGGTAGTGTATCATTGTTGACTTACTGGATTTGAATGGGCATCATGGTGACTACCATATGGACGATGATCCCTGTCTTCTTCCATTTGTGTCTTGCTGGTGAAACCTGTGGAGGAGATGCCTGTTATTGTTGACGTGTTTTCAAGGGTTTCAAGTGCGTAAGAACCTTCGTAACAGTGACATTTTTGCTTGTCAAACTTTGAAGATGTCAAGGATTTTTTTAAAGAGATGATCAAATCAATCAACATTTTTCCAATACAAATAAAAAGAGGGAAAATGATCATGGGGTCAATTATAGTGGGAGGGGTGGGCAGTAGGGAGCACATTTATAGATGTTATTATATCAAATCTTGTCTATTTTTGGGGGGTATTTGACGTTTAATGTTAAAGTGACCATGACTAACTACAAGAGGGAGAAACACCTGTTCAGAGTGTATATCAGGCACAGATTTCAGGTACTTGTTGTGACAATTACAATAGCATACCATTGTTCCAGACGTTTAAGTAGTTACCAAAAAAGGCTAGCATGTTTGTTTTAGATGCTCATCAGTCAATTTAACTTTACATTTTAATTGCATTTAAAAGTTTGTAATCTTTTTTTCCCAAACACAGTTTATTAATAAGGTTTAGTATAGGGCGTCCCACATGTTCTCAATGACTCAACTCCAGACAGCCCTGTTCCAGACATTATCCAGGATAGCATGAAAACAGGCAAGCACAAAATGGCCACTAGGTTTGTTCCATTACTTCACCAAGAACATGTAAAACATTGAACACACACCAGTCACCTCACTGTCCCTGAGGGCACGAGGCTGGTCTGTTTGAAGATCAAAGGGAGGTAAACCTTCGTGTTTACAGGTGCTGGGAAATTTAAAATGCCCAATACCCTTGTGCTTGATGAGGCAGGGAGCAAGAAATATTGCCTAAGACAACACACAATACGGAAAAGTCTAAAACTGAGTGTCTGCTGCTCACACCTGGTGCCAAAAATTTAAAATTTCACTTCTGAAGGGGCTTGGAATTTTAACACAGAGAGAGTAACCTGAAACATCCTCATTCACAACAAATCTTCTTCATCATGGAAGTGTAATTGGCCCAGGTATAGTGTGTAAGTCAAAAAGAACCATGCAGCACGAGAGATGCATAGTTTGTGAGGGGCTGGGTTAATTCTTTAGTTTTTCTCTTGAGAACACACACAAAAAAAGTCCATCTCGGTCAACCTCAAGTATGGCATTTACTCTGCACCTTTCCACTTTGTATTTATTAGCCTTCACAAGAAGACCAGGCGTGCCAAGTCTTTCTGCATGAAAGAAAGAGTGTTTAGCTTTTGAGGCTGTTTGTGCGACTGCCTCTGTGGTGTTTGTGTCCGATGGGAGGTGCCTGAGCCAGTTTCCTTACAGGAGTAGGGGGTTTTGTTTGTTCCTCCAGCATGCCAGAAGAAGTGACAGCCATTCCGGCTCTTTCACAAACTCACATTCATCTGTGTGAGAAAAGCAGCTGCTGCGCCAACATGAAAGAACGTGGGGTCTGTGTTACGCAGGAAGACAGACTGTACATAGACTTTCATACAAACACCACACAGGCCATGTCACGGTGCAGAGAGTGGAGAGAAGAGAAATGCGGAGAGAAGTAGACGTCAAGTGTATGTGATAGATAGATAGATAGACAGACAGACAGACAGACAGACAGACAGACAGACAGACAGACAGACAGACAGACAGACAGACAGACAGACAGACAGACAGACAGACAGACAGACAGACAGACAGACAGACAGACAGACAGATAGATAAATAGATAGATAGATAGATAGATAGATAGATAGATAGATTAGATAGATAGATAGATAGATAGATAGATAGATAGATAGATAGATAGATAGATAGATAGATAGATAGATAGATTAAAAACAGAGAAACAATGAGAGAGAGGGGGGGGGCAGAAGATTTGGGGCTTAAAGCTTTTATGGTGAAGAAATAATTTTCAAATTAATTTGAAATATGTAATTTTAACATCGGCATTGTGAGGTTTTAAACCAAAATTGTAAACAATCGTTTGAACTAGCCTAGCTATATAAGTGCAATTTATTAAAAGTTCAAGAGTCTCTAAAATGTGTTCTGTCCAGCCATTTAATATTAGTATAATATAAGTCTAAATGTAGTATCGAACAAAATATAGTACATAACAATATATGTTACAGTTTGTGAAAAAATATGTATACTTATTAAAACATATTTGAACAGTGGCTTATCTAGCCTCTCTTTGCATTAATCTCAGGTTTTTGTAGGATAAACAGGATAAAAGCATGGCACTTCATTTAGTGTAAAAAGACAGGCTACTATTATTCGCCCTTTAACGCTCACTTATGCATTGTCTTAAAATTCAATACATCGTTAATTATGCAACTAAGTAATACAATTTAAAAACTATGATTTCACTGTCAATAAGTAGATGGGATATTTTGTAATCAAGAATGAGGTACGTTCATTGGTTAAAAACCTACAAGGCTGAAACCGTCTATTTCCTATAAAAACATACAAATCCGAACAGAAATTGTATGTACAAACTCACAAACACACACACACACAGACACACACACACATATAGAGATAGATATGGAGAGAGATGTGTGTGTGTGTGTGTGTGTGTGTGTGTGTGTGTGTGTGTGTGTGTGTGTGTGTGTGTGTGTGTGTGTGTGTGTGTGTGTGTGTGTGTGTGTGTGCGTGCGCGTGCGGGGGGTGTGTGTGTGTGTGTGTGTGTGTGTGTGTGTGTGTGTGACCGTGGATGTGACGTGTGTATATACACGCGCACGTATATAAAATTATTTGCATCGTCCTTATGTAGTCTGCTGTCCGCTTTATATGTATTTTGCTTGTGTTACGACCCTGTCAGAAGGTTATAGGCCTGCGAAATCTATAGATTTAAGAGATGTCGAAAATCATTTGATTATTAATCATAAATTGTTTTCCCATTGTCATATAATCAAATTGTACATATTGTGACAACAAACACATGTCCTCGTTTTATGATCATTTTTGGGTTATTTTAATGTGTTTTTGGCCCACGCTTAAGTGCCCATTCAATTGAGTGCAGAAAACACAAGGAGCGACTAAATATGAATTGCTACGATTATTAACGCAAGCAATTGAAATTCGTTTTGGCGTTAGTGAAAAACTCATAATTTGAATTTTACAAAGGCATTTGAACATCTTTAAACATTTCTTTGTTAGTTTAATTTCTGCAATAAACTAACATACCAATATTTTAAATATTTAGCGCTATAGGCCTATAATAAATTCACGCAAGGCCCGCTTGAAAGTAGATCTATCGAAATATTGCTACATTACTATATACACAGTACTGATTAAATTACAATATGTGCGTTAAATGCATTTTTGACGTGGTTAAGAAAACCCAAAACCTTGAACGCCACATATCAGCTATGTTTTAATCAATGATGCTAGTTGATGTGACAGCTGCAACATTGGGCATATAAATATGAACACACGTATGTGTGTGTCTGTGCGTACGTGCGTGTGTGTGCGCGTGTTTGTGTGCGAGTGTGAAGCAAACTGGCTCACTGGGTGCGCGCGTGCGCGTGTACGTCCATGTGTTACAAAGATTCACAGTCAATCCCACGTAGGTACAAAGGTTTAGCTATGAATATAACACGACTTAGACCTTTTTTGATCAGCATAATTTATGAACATGTTCACATGTCAAATGTTTATAACAGTAGAGACCACTCAACAAATCTACTTCAGATACAACAAAAATCATGAATTTGGGTGCAGCAAGAGGCTTTTAATTTGTTGACGAAATTACTTATTTACTTTAGACTTTTTACAACCAAACACACTTCCCTTTCTATACAACTTTAGAAACTGTTTCACTCTTTGTGAACTTTAGCTTGATGATTTTTATAGCCATCAGCCATAAATAATAAATATATAATAAAGATTCATATGTGTAAATTAACTATTGTTTAAAGACTATGGATGTAATAGGCCAGTGTTTGTTTGTCTGTTTGTCAATTGTTAGAGTCCCAGAAATAGGCTTCTTCCATCCTTGAAGAAAATAGTATTTTCTAAGAGCTCATCCTTCTACGCGGATCAATATCAAAACAGCATGCGCCCAGGAGGAAGCTGCATCGACGCGCCACGTGGGGCTGACCTTTTCCTCTACCCACGGGTCATATCATCCTCCGCGAGAGAGGTCACAACACCAGACCGACTCGTGAGAAACCACGCACTTCCTCCCGACGCACGAAGGGACCTTGCAATTGTGCCACATAGGTTGACTTAATATGATTCGATATATCCATACTTGCTTGAGTAAACCCCTGGTCTATAATTAATTATGCTGATACAAGTGTGTTATATTCCAATTTTAAATGAAGCACCTAGAAGTCAAGAGCCTGTGTCAAAATTCCCACATAAGTAGCCTCAACAATAAGACAACAGTCTTGCAAAAATATCATATTCTACACCACTTCAGCCACTAGCCAGTCTACTTCATGCACACGAAAAGGTACTGCTATAAATCCCACTCGTTGTTTAAGCTCTAATGCAGAACACGACATGTATAATCGAGCCATATCTACTACATAAATATTTAATATCACCAAACCCATTTCCAAAAACCAAATTATTGCATTAGTAATAAAGAAAACAATGTATGGTCCAGAGGCCTAACAGTCAAAACATCACAATTTTTAAGTTTAGCTCAACAAACATATATGAATACATAAACGGCATCTCCACTTATTTCTGTAGCTTGCGTTCAACATGGTGAACTAACCAGTAATCCATCTAGTCTACTAGTCTTCAAATCCAAATTCAATCCAATTCCGCTTGATTTTATTTATCTTTCTTGTTCAATAACCTCAATAAATGTATTCTATAAGTGAAATGTTTTCACCTAGGCCATCACAAGTGGACCACTAAGCTTATACTGATCAAGACTTAAACGGCCTGTTTTGCATCAACAGCTGAGTCAAGTTCAAGTTCACGGATGTGCTGACAGCGGAGCTCATTTTTCCCCTCTAGTGACCGAGTTGGGGGAGGGCTTTTTGTAGTTATGTAGTTAGGGTAGCCTCGGTCGCCGTCATCATTAATACATAAAAACGTATTACATATTATTAGATATATTATATTCTATATACTTATATTAAATTATACTTTAATAAAAACTATATTTTAGGACTGTTATGTAGATTCCCGAGTAAATACAAGGTTTAGGCCTACCTCTTCCGATAGGCTATCAATTTAAAGCTGTTGACAACAAATGAAGTTGTTTGCCCGCAGGTTCCACTTTGGTTATAATTAAAATATGTTGAGGCAATTTGTCCACCAATAGTCAAGCGTTCAAAGTAGACATAGTCAAATTACACAAATTAATGTAATTCATTAGCTATTAACGGCGGCTATTCTGAGTGCTATGGGTATGCTTGGATACGTTCATGAAAAGTAGGCCTGTTTGTGTTTGTCGAATGTTAATGTATATGAATAAAATGAAAAAGCAAGCCTATCATGACATGTAAATTGGAGCTACAGTAAACCGGCCAATAAACCAGTTGCAACGTGAAAAGAGCTGCATTGTACAATTCTTCGAAATACTCAAATTGTAGTTACACGGAGGAGAAACCAAAGAAATATAAAAAAATATTTTTAAACTTGCAACACTTTTATTATATTTGTATGCAGTAAAATTCTTATCACAATAAGGAAGAAAACACCTCTTAAACTTTGAACGAAAACACATAACCAAACAACTGCCTGTGTTTAGCTCATATTGTACATATTTATAGTAAAGAAACATTCTTTATAAATATTGTTTCATCTGTAGCAAGTAAATACCATAATTTAATTACAAATGGATAAATATGGCAGTTAATATTTACAAAAGGAAGGGTGTAGTTACAGAAAATCCAACGGCACAACGTTTATTTTCCTCACAAACTTCCAGATAGCATTTCACAATTCAAACTTGCAAAGCACAAAACATCACAAGTGAAGCCCAGCAAACTAAAATATGTACATTCACAGGAAAAATATTGTGGTCTGTTTGAGTAAAGGTTGACTTTGGCACTCTTTCCAGTTGATCGATGTTTAATATAGGCCTCTTACAATCAATTTGCCTTAGGATCACAATATTTAACATCATAATACATTTTTATCGTAGTATGTGCACTAAAAGTCCAGTTAGAGAAATAGCTACCATTGAAGGAACATCTATACACCAAAGACTGACAAAATCTATCACAACCAATTGAGAAAGAGGGCCTTTAGCAGCCTAATTATATACAATATTGAATATATGTATATATATTTATATATATACATCCATCTTCATCTGTTGGTAATTCTCATCTTTCCGAATGTTTGTGTAAGAGTATAGGGCTACATTTACGTGCTTCTTTGGTGCACTTGTGTCCCAGTCTATGTCACGTTGTTCAGTTTGTTGATATGCTAAACGTACCATTCGCTGAAATTGGACGATAGACTGCTGTGGCCGTTGTTGTTGTTGTGCACAACTGAAGCTGGAGAGAGATTGTTGTTGCTTTGGGTCTCAGTGGTGGGAGAGATGAGACCAGGGGGTGTGGAGGACTCATAACCAGAACTGGCTGCTGGCGAGGAGTCTGATGCTGGTGCTGGGGTGGACTCGTGAACCTACAGATACAATAAATACAATTTCAGTTTAGCACGTTATATGCTGAATGCTTCAAAGACAAAATAAATAAACGAATACAGCATGCTCTGTTTGACAATGTATGCCGCCAATGGGAAAGATAGATACTTTACCTTCATATGTTTGCGCAGAGAGCTGGGATGGGTATATGACTTGTCACACATTTTACAAAGATATGGTTTGTCTGAAGTGTGGACGTGCATGTGCTTCTTTCGGTCGCTGCTGTTTGCGAACCTCCTGTCACAGCCCTCAAATTCGCACTGGAACGGCTTTTCACCTACAGGAAAAAAAATACACATATTAGGGAATGTTTATTTAGCACACTAACCTTACAAATGAAAGCATGCTTTATACGACGTAAAGTTGCTTAAAATGCAACAATCCTGATAAAAAAAGTAAAATATAGGTTAGCCATAAGAAAAATAAGCAAAACAATAATCATTTGGGTAGGAGCTAATTAAATTCCCTGTCGGCTATTTTATCCACTGTACAAAATGTTTACAATTTAGAAGGCAATAATAGCATTATTAACTTCAATGTACAAATTACGCTATGGTAGTTTAATTTAAACAAAGCATTCGTGCGCTTTCTTGCATAAAACGCTAAACATATAAATGAAAAGTGGATTCTACACCCAGATTGGGATATGATACAAAAGGCGCGCCATTTCCAGAAGCTGAATACAACTCTAACCCTCCTCCAATTCCATGGCACGAAGTTTCTTAGAAAACAGTATGAATTTTAAAGGCTGGCAGTGGTCCGTTACGCCTCCACAATCAATGGCATGATAAAACAAAAGGCCTTAACATACTAGCTCAAAATGTGCTAAATATATTGTGCTAAGAAGACATGATTTCTGGCAACATAAAGGCAGACTAGAAAATGCACATTGGTTTAAGTGAAAAAAATCGATGAGATGAAAAAGGAAAGGCTTCAGCATTGGATTCTGAAAGCTCAGTCTTGCGTAAACATCAAACCGGTGGTTCAGATTTACAACTAGCGTAGTCGGCGCACGCGATGCGCTTCAAGCCCTCATATTGCCTTTGACCCATTTCTAAGTTAATGAACGAAAATACCTTGTACAGACTGTAACATAGTTTAGCAAATTATTCCAAAAGACTAGGTTTATAAATTAACAATTTTAACTAGACTATTCGCGAGTTTGATTTTCTGAATGTGTTTATTTAGCCTACTATATGCTTGCAATAAACACCCCAATTTGTCTGTGAGCTTAAATGTCAGCTTTCGAAATATCCAAATAGCCGAGTTAATTACACTGAATATGAGTTTTGTTTCACGAACACCATCTGAAGCAATACAAACGTAATAACAACATTAGTAACAAGGATCGATTATGTATTGCAAGAATAAAAGTCGACGTATGTATATATGCTACAATTACCTGTATGCGTTCGCTTGTGAATCTTCAAATTTTCCGATCTTGCAAAGACTTTTCCACATCCAGGGAATGGGCATGGAAACGGTTTCTCTCCTGTGTGCACCCGAATGTGGTTCACCAGTTTGTATTTTGCCTTGAACGGTTTGCTCTCGCGGGGACATTCTTCCCAGAAACAGATGTGGTTGCTCTGCTCCGGTCCACCAACGTGCTCCACGGAGACGTGCGTGACCAGCTCGTGCATGGTGCTGAAAGTTTTGTTACAACTCTTCTTAGGGTTACTGAGCTGCTCTGGGTCGATCCACTTGCAGATGAGCTCCTGTTTGATGCATTGTTGCCTCATGTAGCGAAAGAAGGCACCGGGGTGGTGGTGGTGGGCTGCCATGTTCATGCCCATGTTCATATTCATAGAGCCGTACTGGAGCTGGGCAGCCGAGTATGGGTCGGTCCTCGGGCTGGAAACCTGGTGGTACTGGTCAGACCGCCCAAATACTTCTCCAGGTAGTCCAAGTCGCATTTGCCCATTCAACACGTTTGAGGATGCGTGGGACCCATGCTGGTCGTGGATCCCGGGGAACAGAATGTGGCCTTGACTGTCTGTGTGAGAGTGATGTAAGGACCCCGCCGTGGGGCCGAAAATAGTATGCTGACTATTTGCAGGAGATGATTCTCCGAAGCCGCGGCTGCGAAAGAGAAAGTCCCGGGTGGAGTTGAAAGGCGAACTCGCATACGAGGTGACATGGGCGGCGTGCGCCCCCAAAGCAGCCGCAGGGTAGCCCGGCGCTTGGGATGTGAACGCAGAGCTCTGTCCCGGAGAAAGATCATGGTTTAATTTGAAAGCACCCATGTGTGCAGAGTCGACAAAGCTATTTTGTGCCAAACTCAAGTCTCTTTCCTGCATGTCGCTCGAAGAGTGGTGCCTGGCAAACGTACTTACTCCCAAACCAGGGAACTGGTGACCAGCATCCAGTAGCATGATTACTGAGAACAGCGAAATTCGTTTGATTAATGCGTGTCTTGAAAGAAAAAAAAAACGTGTATAAAAACGTTGGCCTATTCAATTTTATATTGTAGTAGAAACAAATTCGACTTCCAACATTGGAAACACCATATCAGGCGAAATTAAAAGCGACGATCCGCTGAGAAAGAAGACGATAACTTGGGACTAAAAAATCCAAATGTAACGAAGTGAAGTGTCCTTTGCCTTTTTCCCCTGAAACTAAAATAGATGATAGCTTTTAAAGAGATTCGATTATTTTTTTTGTATTATCTTACTAGGGAGTCCTTTACGCGATCACCAAGACAGCCTGCCCAGAAAGAGAGAGTTGTAGCATCTCAGATTGTTGTTCCAATTGGTATGTTTATTTCTCTCGCTTGCCAGTGTTTATCGTGGAGGGTCCCTCTTTCTCCGTGGACTGGCACTACCTCCTCTTACGCCCCCTTTAACTGGAGCTCGTTTATTCATTTCAAGCAATCTCATTGGCCACTGCTTCTTATCAATCCCAGGTGCCCCTCCAATCGCAGGTACCGCTTTAGCGACTAATAACTGATCGCCATTTTCCACTAATAATTAACGCCTACTTTTTAGCACAGAATTGGAGGGGGGGGGGGGGGGACTAATAGGCTGTCGGATTTGATGCGTGACAGCATTTGCCATCATATGGACCTAGCCAACGCATTGATAAACATTGAGCACATAATACTACCTCTGATGACGTGGTGGAACTGATCCGTTGAGTTAAGACACCTACAGCTGAAGTAAAGAGGTTTTACTATTTGACATAGGTCCGGCTGGTATAGTTACAATTCAATACAATGATCCAGCTCTACTAAAAGCAGTGATTATCCTATATTGACGACTGATTTTGTCAACCCAGCCTGAGAAATGTGCTCCAGTATAGCCTTAAGCCAGCTGTATACGCAAAAAAGGCCTACACTGCGTTTTCAAACTGATTAACACAAAATACTTTTAAATATGATTAATTGTCAGACGCACATAATAATAATTGATTTTGCCTGCAAAACCTACATTTATGAAGGACACATTATGGATTAGAAGGAAAAGTCATCATGGCTATACAAGTGAAATGTGTAAATGTATTTGAATTAAATCAAGCTAACTTATCGCACTCTGGAAATAAAGGCCTTTGTTTTAACATTTGCTGATATAACTTTCATTTGTTGCAGAGCATGAGTCTCTGCAAATAGCTCGAGCACACACGTACATAAACAGTTAAAATGTATTTACCATCGTGACCGTTTATGGTCTAATGGCCTGTGCCTCTTTGTTTGCATCCGCAATCAACAAACTAAAGCATGTCAGACATTCAAACAAGTGTTGGACTAACAGTTTAGTATTACATTTTACCTTAATTCAATACTATTATTAAAATTGCAAGGGCTTTTTGTGGTATAACGCATCAGGTTTTTTTTTCTTCTTTTTGACATGTACCATAATTACTGTATGTATGATGCATCTAGGCTTTGGTTGCGAGCTTGCGAACTAGAGCCTACCAGATGGCAAATCGATTTAATGTAAATGATTAAACACCCATTCATAGTCCTACTGGAACATGGGTCCGATCATACACTCAGAATGAAGGATACATATTAGAGCAGACCTTCGGTTTAAAACGAGATATACGCAAAGCAGCTGCATTTGAGCTAAATTAAGTTTACTTACACTTTTTTAACGAAAGTCTCACAAGTCCTCTCGTTCCAACACCCCATCAAACTGTATGTTGTCTCTCCCAACTCCCTAATACTCAAAGCGATATTAATGGGCCAGCGAATACATATAAAAAAAAACTTAGAGGATTGAGTCTCTTTCAGCTTAAAGCAGGGCAGCCCGAGTGTTCTGAGCCATTCTTCCAAGACTATTTCAGACTGCACCACAGGAAACGCAGAAGCTGGTCCAAGTTCAAAGTCACGTCTTGCCGACCTCTGTAAGAGTTCTTTATTTCCCTGGAAAACGACAAAACCCTATTCCCTGTCACTTGATAGGAGAAAAATAAAAAGAAATTTGAGGATAGAAAACTCAATCGGCAAAAGCAAATTAGCAAGCTCCCTTATTTTTTGCCTTTGCACCAAGAAGAAAGGGTTATAGCAACTGAAATCCCCAAAGACCAAAATTGCAACAGGTTAGGCTATACTAACCAGGAATAAGACAGATACAATCGTTTGCATATAATCATAAATTGTCCCTGACGTTCAGGATTTAACAAATAACTAAACAGGTAAAGACATAGTATTTTAATGGATCTGAATTGGATAAAAATATAGTATCAAAGGCCGCCACATCAAGAAATAACTGTATGGCCCTGCGCGTGCATGCAGGCCAGAGGAGAAGGAAGTGTGGCGTGTTTCCCTTCTCTGCTATTTGACAATACCAATATGTTGACGCGTTGGAAGGTTATGTGGCTTCCTTGACCTTGTGTTGTTAATGGATGTTTGACCTATGACCCCTAAAGACCACATATGTTGCCATCATGGCTTCTTCCGTAAAATAACCCACTTGATTACAAAATTACTTAAAAAAAACAATACACCCAACCCTCCTTGTTGTTCAACTGATGCGTGTTTAAAAGACCGTGCAAAACATAAGTTATTGTTTGCTGTTGCATATTCTTTCATTTTGGTGAACAATCATTGAATCATATATTACACCGGCATGTCATACATGTCATGACGTTTGCATGAATTATAGGCCTGCCTAATTTAAAAATATTCACACTCAATGCATTTCTTTCAGTCTGTTTGTGTTCGACGTCTTCAAAACGTTTGGCAGCAGCATGGTATTTTTTTATTACAATGAAATTAAAAACGTACCCAAAACGTGTAGTTGTATTCCATGTGAGTCCTATTATTTGACTGCATGCACTTTGGTTAGTGGTGAAGCAGTGCCAATGGAATATAGCAGCACCTTGAACATGACCGGAATCCATATAACCTATGCGTAATTTGCATTCGACATGGTAAACTACAAGGCACGGGTTAGGACCAGACATGCAAAGTGCTAATACTACATATTTAAATGTATTTTATTTTCACTCATATTGGGCAATAGATATAAAATCAAATGAACATGTGTCTTAATTAATGTTAGTTTCAGTGTCCATATCGGCCACATCATCTTTAGGCTTGGATGTCCAACACAAAGTAGAGTGCAAAGAGTAGGCAAAACATTAAACTAAATGCCTAAAACTTTGTATTCTAGGTTCTATCTAAAAGTTGGAGGTAATTGTTTGCCAATGTACCTCCACTTCAAAAGAAGTGAAGTAGCTGAGAAAGTGATAGGGCAACTACGTGTGATAGAATTAGGCCTACAATTGTTATACCTATTGGGAACTATATTACAATATATTACTATATAGTATCTAAATTAATGTAAAAAAAATTAAATTATTTCGCTAGGGGACATTCAAAGTTATGTAAAGAGCAAATTTTTTTTATTTTTTTTAAGTTTACGTTACAGTCATCTATAGCCACCATAGGCCCTATATTTAAATATTTCTCATCAACTATCACACATTTATAAAATAAAGTATCTTTAACAAAATATCTACTAAATGTATTACAGATACTTCCAGCTGTGCTAGGTGTGTTGCGTTACCATATTAAACAACTTTATAGCCTATGTTTACAAGTTTCCCTGTACTGCAGTTATTGTCAAACAAGGGGCATGTTGGTGACAGTATAGGCATATAATTATGGGCACAAACATTGAGTACCAGCAATGTCAAAAAGCAATTAAAGTGACCCAGGAAAACCATGTCACATTTTACTTGGAAGAAATTTGGAAAAGGTGTCCTGAAACTTGGTGACAGAAAGCCATCAATTAGAACCCCCAAAACTGCAGAATACGGTAAAAAAAAATGAAATAAATAAAAGTAAAGAAAAAATTTAAATTCGCTTACTAAAAATATATTAGGCATTGTAATAAAAAAAAACTATTTTTGCCGTTTAAAGCAATTCTAAGATTAGAGGGAATGAAGTGAAACGACTGCAATCCAGCATCTTATAAAAAATAAGCTTATAAACCCACAATTTATGCCAAGTTACCTCGTAAAAGTATGGCCTCATCTATGTTAAAGTCAAATTGGATGATCAAAGTACATTTTGCAGCACATGACCCTGGGGAAAGGTATTTTGTTCAATATTGTATTCAATAACTATAGCAATACATTATTGTACAGTCAAAATCTTAAAGAGCCTGTACCTAACTAATAAATAATAATAATAAAAAATTGTATTGTTTCGAAAATGTTAGTACTTCTAATTTGATCAAATATTTTACTATTTTTATCATCACAAACTAGTATAATGAAATATTGCATTTTATATTCTGTCATTCACAAAGGACAGCATCGGTAAATAGCAGACTGCAGTAACATATTTTCTGGTAACTTTTTGAGCACAACTTTTTGGAGTCAACAGCGTTAAAGAGAGTGAGGGGGCGGAACCCTGCTGAGCCCTTGCGCTGAACGACAGCCAATCGCTTCGTTCTCTTAACTGCCAGTCACCGAAATCCGTCCAATACCCGCAGTGCCATTTCTAAACTGTATTCCCTACTGTGTCCTCCAACTGTTGTATGTTCTGCCAATCGCTTGAGGACAGAGTGCGAAAAGGACCAAGCAGAGTTAGAGGCAGGACAAAAGAAGTTATAGACCATTATATACATATATTCTAATGTTTTAGATAGCGTGGTGTGGGGAATAACAATTCCGGTGAGTGTGGATGGACTTGACAGTGTAGTTATGGAACCCCCTTTAAGCAAGAGGAATCCGGCGTTAAGATTAGCGGATTTGGCAGCGACTCAACCCCTTCCTCATCAGAATATGACAGGCTTCCCGGGGCTAGGGGGGCATCACCCTCTCTCCCACCATGCCCACCTCCACCCTGGGGAGATGGGCAGCGACCCCGGAGTGGCACTCACTCCATTTGGACCCGAGCACATGGCACAGACAAATGCTCTCAAACTTAGCCCATCTCAGCACATTCAGAGCCATCCTGAAGCCCAGACCGCGGCATCTTTCACTTCTGCTCAGACCACAGTTGGTTTCCCCCTGGCTCACCCCCACTCAGGCTACTCAAGCAGCAGGGACTTCATCCTCAGGAGAGAACTTTCAGCCTCTGCTATGCATGCACTTGGCGACCAGCATAGTTCCGCCTCCTCCCCTCACCATGGCATGTTTATCTCTCCAACAGGTGCTTATGGGCACACGGAAAGTGGAGCCCATCCACTTTTCACTGGACTTCACGACCAGGCGTCCCCAGGTGCCCATCATCACCATGCCCTCAACGGGCAGATGCGTCTGGGTATACCAGGGGACATCTACGGCAGGCCAGAGCACTTCGGCCACAGGCCTGAGCATTATGGACCATCTTCCCTCCACAGCTACAACTCCATGAACCTCAATGTAAACATCGCTTCTGCTCCTCACGGAGCGGCAGGGGCGTTTTTGAGATACATGAGGCAACCCATAAAGCAAGAGTTAATCTGCAAATGGATTGACCAGGAACTAACTTCAAAGAAACCATGCTCAAAAACTTACAGCACCATGCACGAGCTGGTTAACCATGTCACAGTGGAACATGTCGGGGGACCGGAACAAAGCAGTCATGTCTGCTTTTGGGAGGAATGCCCACGCGAGGGAAAAGCATTTAAAGCAAAATACAAACTGATAAATCACATTCGAGTTCACACTGGGGAAAAGCCTTTCCCTTGCCCATTCCCAGGCTGCGGAAAAGTCTTTGCTCGTTCGGAAAATTTAAAAATTCACAAGAGGACTCATACAGGTTAGTAAAAGTTCGATATATTGGTGTGAATCTATACAAAAACATAACACGTTCTGGAACCATTTTAAAATACTAATATCAGAAGAAAAAAAAACGTTTGTATTTTATTGGCGCTCTTTCTATGACTTGTTAACTTAATGATCTTAACTTTGTATCAACATTGTGTATTCGGCGTGCGTATTACATATACGTTTTAAGCATTACTCGGGCATACAAGATGCATGTGAGTGAAATTGTTTACTATCTTGAATATAAACAGTTTTTTTTACCTGTGTAGACGTGGAGTGAGAAACGTAGGAGGATTATGGCAGATGGTTTGTTGAACGTGCTTACGTATTTTCAAACGAGTGTCTTGAGTAATTCCACGCGTAATACAGCTATAGGTCCAGTCATTTTGGTATACGGGTTAAAGCAACCGAAAATAATATTGAGCCACTAGCCTGACCTGACTAATACAGCTTTTCTTCAATATTTTTGATAAAGGGTTGTAAACAGCATGCATGCTCTTGGCAGAAAGATGCATATTATAGATCTCTAAAGCGAGGCTCATGTAACTTGCTTGTGCACTTGAGTGGTATACTATCTTATATTTTTTATGAAAGTGTAAATAACTTTAAAACACCATATTTTACGTCGCAAAACTAAATTGCATGTTGTTATATGAACTAGTTCAGTAAATAGTAGGCTAACGTAACAATATTCACATAGGCTGCTAACCTAAACTATATTGCATACTATTCATGCTCGAAAATGGTGCTTAAACTACTGCATGTGAAATTTTCCAGCTTGTTAGTGTGGTAACCCACAGGCCATCATATTACATTAGCAACTGGCTGTAGACGTGTTACACGTGTTCCGATAGGAACAGACTTTTTTTTTTTGGAGGGGGGGTGTAATGGTTGCGCTGTGAGTTTTATAATATATCTGGTCTGTTGTAGGGGAGGTTCTGACGCTCTTGGGGGCTGCCAAATTAGCTATTTATGGACTAATTACGTAGATATAGGCCTATATAAATGGTGTGCTACCAATACTTCTACATGCAATGTAGTTTGTGTGTTCTTTTAATAGACTTATACAAATTTTCTTTATTTATTTTCTTACTTTATTTTATTCTCCTTGGAATTGGCGTATGCTATTTGTATGTCAGTGGGGCCTGAATTGATATTGATGGCATGGGATGATATCTAATAATTTGATACTTAACATGTGACTTTATTTATGTGATCCACTCCAGGAGAGAAACCTTTCAAGTGCGAATTTGATGGCTGCGACAGGAAATTCGCCAATAGCAGCGACCGGAAGAAGCACTCTCATGTCCATACCAGTGACAAGCCTTACTACTGCAAAGTCCGAGGCTGTGACAAGTCATACACACATCCCAGTTCGCTTCGAAAACACATGAAAGTACATTGCAAGTCTCCGCCACCAACTTCAACTAACGCCTCTTACATTTCCTCCACAAACCCCCTTAGTGACCCCCTTTCACCGAACTCCGAAACCAACAGAACCCGGTCTGCAAACCTTTCTCCTCAAGTTACCAACCTCAATGAGTGGTACGTGTGTCAGGGGAGCGGGGGACCAAACCATCTCCACGCCCCATCAAGTGATGTACCAACGTCAGACTCGGACGACGAGGACTCTTTCAGAAACTCAGATCCTAGAACAATGCTCTAATGTTTACACATATTTAACTTTTAAAATAATCAAACCCACTATTGCAAATTGTTGGCGAGTGATCCACAAAAGTATTTTAACATAGGCCTACAGCGCATATCGACGATTTGAATACACTCCATTGTTATAGGTCATCGTATGACTACGCACCCCATGTTATAACTTTGACGCTTAACTTTGATTTGAAGAACTAACCATGTTGTATGTAAAATGTGAATGTACGTAGGCCTATAGTAAAAAGAAAATCAACAACAATGTACTGCCTTTAAATTATAATGTTAATGTAACACTTAGGGAGTGAGATGATTCGTGTTTTAATAAAACCCATAAAAGTAGCCGTAAGAAATACAGTTCTGGGGGTAGGTAAGCTTACTCCCTCATAAGATGTCAATTGGTTAGTTATGGTGACATCCCCAGACCATATCAGCTCTTAGTCAATAGCCCTAAATGTACTTTCGCATCCTGCATAGTTTGCAGAGACACGAGCCCTATAACGCTGAGCTGTAATAATGGCTTGGTCAAGTCTCAGTAGCTAATAGCCAAAACAATGAAGGAATTCCAGTTTATTACGGCAAATAGTAAGGTATTTCAGACTGGTGTCAACATCCATTTGAATGGTATATCATACTGCCACACAGAAAGGCAACATTTAAGTGTCTTAAGGGTTCACAAAATACTTTTGAAATTTATACGATTTGTGTTTGGAATACATTTTGTAATATTTAAGAACTATTTAAGACTATATTTTATGCAAAATAGGCTGCATCAGTGTTATGCTCTTTAACGAGTACGAAAAGTCACTTGAGACCCAAAATATCTACTACACTGACAGGCTTTGACCCTGAAGGATTTGTATATAATTGTATTATTGCTCGTGAATGTTGCAGTAGTCTTAATCACGAAAAAAATATTTTTGTTTTGTACATTGTAATTTATTTGCTGGTAAATGTTGAATACGGAATTACAGAGACACCAAAGACTAATAATATCAATTTTGGTGATATGTAGTACTGAAGCTTTTTAATTGTGTTCTGTAAAAGAAAGTGAATTCTTACTTGAATAGGCTGTGTAATGTGAAAAGTCCCTTTCTCGCATGCCATTTTGTAGTGATGTGTTTTCTCTTTTGAAATGCATGGTGCCGTTGGATATGATGGATAAAAGTGATGATGAATCAGACATGATCGTGCAGACCCTTGATGTTCGTGATCACATTTACATAATAACATATACAATTTAAAAAAAGACGACAGAACAAGTGCATATTTAAAAAGTGAATTTTAGCTAATATTAGGTACTTTTTAAAGACATTTTAACTTGAAGCAAACCGCCGTTCTCATCAGAAGGCTTTAAGCCGGTCTAAGATCATGTATGGAAGCACCTTGTAACTCAGGTGAAACTGCCAATTATCATAAATTGTACTCTAGTACCAAAACATAATTTAGCATTTTGTTATTATATCACTGATTATGAAATTACATGGATGTATGACGAGTTCAATAAAGTTTTTACCATAAGTTATTCCATCAAAAACGGCCCAAATGAGAGCTTGGCATCAACCAATCATTGAACTAGCCTAATAGGGAAACTCATAGCCCCCTGATGGCACTGCCTCTGAAAGGGGGATAGACAAAGCAGCAGAGGCATGAATCATTCATGTGGAAAATAAAAGATAAAAGCTATCTTGACAATAACCAAGACCTTGTATAGAGTATATAAAACAAGTCTCCCCTCTTATTTCCTCCATTAAAACGCACAATCTCACTTTCAAAGTGTTCCATGTCCACTCTTTAGAATTAAAATTGACCAACGCGAGTCTTGCACAACTTCAAAGCTCACTACTTCTGAGCGGAAAGCTTGCAGCTTTGACAGTCTTCATGGTGAGTTAGGATTTCTATGGCAATTTGGTAGCTAGACGCTCACATTTGAATATGTCTGGTTGAAAACTGCCTAACGGCCACTAAATGAACTACCATCAAAGAGACTTGTGCACCTTCTCCCGAAAATCCTTGTTTATCGAAAAAAAAATCACAATGTTGACAGGGAAATGACTTGTTTTGACTTTCCGTGCAATAGAGTGCAACTGATTCTTTTGGTACCAAAAGGGGAAACAAAATAAATAATCCAAACCGATTTTTTTTCTGCATAATTTACACGATTCAAAATAGGTGAGTGTGACCAGTGACAATAATAGCATACTATTATTATCAAGTTATCTACATGGTCACGTTAGCGTAATCTTTTTTTAGTGCGTTGTAAATTCAAAATGTGTGCACCTGCACCTGCAAATGTGGTACATTTAGAGACAGTTTCACGTAAGTGCCACATCTATATCTTTATGAAAATGTTGGTGTTTCCCCCCAATATTTTTTACATTAGGATTACCTGTGGATTTGTATAATGGATTAATAACCTAAACGCTACTATTTTAACTATAAAGACCAGACAGCTGCCTATTATTTTGTATATTGGCCCCTGGACCGAGTAGAATTTTTTATGCTAGTCGTATTTATCTAAACAAGTGCTGCATGAATGTTACAAAATAAACACGGTGAAAAATAACCAAAGGGGTAGTTCGCTTGGCATGAAAAGGGGGGACTTAATAAAGGAGTAAGGCAGTCACCGTTCAATGAGAAACGCTTTGAAGTAGAACTTATTATCTGAGAAATACTTTTGGGTTGTCTTAACGACACTGCTGAATAGGAAAGGCACTCCTTTGTCAGCGATTTGTTCTCCTTTAGTGGGATGCCCGTGGAAATCACTTACACAGGCCACCTTAACATACTGCCTGCAAATCAGTAACTGGCAGTCAGACATGCAGACGCCACTTGGTGAAGGACAAAGCAAGAGTCGCAGTGAAATCTGCGCTCGTCCATTTTTGCAGTTTATAAAGACTAAATGATAATTTATCAGACGACCGTAGAACCAATACAAATGTTGTCTTGTCAAACTTTACAAGAAGTAAGCTTTCATATCCACTGAACACAGTTTTCACAATACGCGTCAGCAAAAAAAAAACTACGTGTGTTCGGGGAATGGCCGTTAAATGGCCAATAAACTGCACATAAAGGACTATATGTAAATGAATGCATATGCAGCTGTATCTCATTTATTGACATGTAAGATCAAACCGAAAATTGCCCTTAACTATAGCTACACATTAGCAATGCAACTAAAGTCAACTCTCACTCAAATAGGCTATTGGGTCACTAACTCATTGTGCCTATATGGAGTTGAGTCAGACAGGCAGAACAATTTGTAGGCTGTTCCTAAAGATCAGCGTATACCAAACCACTGGCCTCCCAGGTAACACCATTACTTAATTTAAGCGCTAAGTAATATTACACTATAACATCACTGAATGAAGAGCTAAAAACATATTATGGAAGTTATGTTACTGAGTATCTACCACT
This sequence comes from Galaxias olidus, assembly GCA_026901105.3. Taxonomy (NCBI): domain Eukaryota; kingdom Metazoa; phylum Chordata; class Actinopteri; order Galaxiiformes; family Galaxiidae; genus Galaxias; species Galaxias olidus. The sequence goes on along the minus strand of JAPMUY010000496.1, from coordinate 85,613 downwards.
AAGCCTATATAGTTATTTCTGCATGAAAAAATCTGGTTTGAGACAAATGAAAACACAATATAATCTCACAAGCAGAAGTAGTAGGCCCACGCATAGATCCAGGCTTAGCCTGGTTGTATAAAACAATAACGAACGGTCAAATAAACCTGGCAGCTGGAACATTGTCATATTTTATAGGTATACATAATTTAATTTTCCATTGGAAATACTACTTTTGAATGTCTATCGAATGGCGTATCATGCATGTAGATCTTGGGCACGGAAGCAGTCAAATGCATTATCATATATTTCAAATAGTGCAGTTGATTTGCCAAAACCTGCAGTGACTCCGTCTGTTTTCCTCTTAGTGTGCTATATGGACTGAAAACTGGTACAACGATTATCTAGGCATGTCGCCAACTTTCTGCAAGCACCCTACGTAGCTACGAGGCTATCTTAAGTTTCATGAGCAAGTAAGAAAACTGTAGAGTCCAGTTGCAGTTGCACATGCAATTTGAACCAGCCAGCTCTCTCTCTCTCTCTCTCTCTCTCTCTCTCTCTCTCTCTCTCTCTCTCTCTCTCTCTCTCTAAACCAGCTGATTACAGGCGGAACAAAAATATCAAGACTGAGGACAAGAGCTGTTTTCACGGAACAGAGCAGAGTGAGTAGCCTATGCGCACCAACCAGTTGAATTAGATTTTGTTTGGAACTAGTTAGATGTTTTCTGGAAGTTAGTTGGTGTTAGTGTAGTCTAGACAAGATGGAGAAAAGTGTTGCCCCGTCACATTAGAGCTTGGATGAGTAGCCGCCTTATCCCGAGCTCGCAAGTAGAACTTTCTCTCTTCTCGACCCCTACTTCAGCAGCTGTGGTTTCACCTATTAGCCCCGATGTCTTTCCAAAACGAGGGCTGGAGTTAAACATCCGACAATGGGCTCGACAGGGGGGCCCTCGTCTGACCTATACCCGGTTTTAATAGTTTCATAGGAACTTCATTAAATCAATTACCTAGTGAGCACATCATAATTTATTAGTAATTAGCTATGAAATATGTGTTGTGTTGCGTACTGTAATAGTCATGTCTTAGACTCACGAGGAGTCTGCTTGAAACTATGTAAACCAATATATTCCATGCTTCATATGGATTATCAAATAAAACAAAACTTAAACCAGCAAAATAAAAATGATATCCAAGCAATATTATCTTTATAGAGACGCATTTGAGACGCATTTTTTAGTCAATCTGAATCAGGGATACAAGTTTTCTGCAGGGACAAAGGGCGATAACCTCACTGTAAATTACACAAAAACCAAGTGCAGTGCAGTAGGTGTTGTATGGGATAGGGCTCTGAAGTCTTAAGAATTGTTTTGCTTATAGGTGCACCACTTTACCACATACAACAATAACACTACCAATTGTGTGTGTGTATATATATATATATATATATATATATATATATATATATATATATATATACACACACATGTATATATACCTTTATTTAACCAGGAAAGATCCCATTGAGATTTAAAAACAAACACACAAAAATGACAACACTAAATAACCAATATACCAGCATAGTACTAGCCACATATCAAAAATGTAAATTAAAGCATTTACACCTAATAATTTTCTCTCCAGGTCATTTAAAATGGAATTACCTCATTGGAGAAATCGAATCATAAATTTTTTAAACATTTTTGCAACATATATATATATATATATATATATATATATATATATATATATATATATATATATACATACGTATATATGTATGTTTATTATATTATATCCAGTCTGAGGGTGCACAATACATGAAAGCCCTTTCCCACTCACTGTACGCACATTGAGTACTGACAATGTGTAAAGGTCGTGTGACAGCAAATAGTACCGTCCAGCACTCTTCTGAGATATGTCAAAACCTAAGTAGGATGGGAATAGACCAAGAATTGTATATGAAAGTATACCAGTGTGTTTGCCTGCGGGTTGCCAGAGAAGGCCATCCTACCCGGCAGTGAAGCTCACAGTAGTAAGTCAATGCTTTACAGTTTGTGATGAATCTATAGGGAAGCATTCATTGTAAGCTGTATCAATCATATGCAGAGCCTGAGCAGAGGCATGCATATACAAAAGATTCCCATAATTCAACACAGGTAAAAAATGTGGCAGCAACAAGTCTCTTTTTCACATTAGAAGAAAAACACATCTTGGAATAAAAACTTTATTTAAGCCTCAGTTTTTTCACCAAGTACTGAATGTGGCTTAAAAGTAAGGGAATTGTCTAACAGAATGCCTAGATATTTATAAGAATTAACCTTATCAATAAGCTTGCCCTCAAGAGTGACCATTGAAGGGATATTCTGCGGCTTACTCTTGGCATTTGAAAACAACATGAGCTTGGTCTTACCAGCATTGAGAACGAGCTTCAGTTGAGCCAGTGTATTCTGGACAACATTAGCAAGGGTTTCAGCAAGGGTTGATGCACAAAAACAAATAATGTAACATGTAATGTAACAAAACTAAACAATAATTACTTTAATAATTATTTATAGTATATATATATATGTATCTATGTACTCCATATGTAGTATATGTAATAGATACATTCTTCAATATATATATATATATATATATATATATATATATATATATATATATATATATATGTATATATATATATGTATGTATATACTCTCTCTATATATATGTGTGTGTCTGTGTGTGTATTTGCACTATATAAATATAATTATCCTACACAAATATTATGACAATTATGTTTTTTGTGGTGGACATCCACACTTTATACTAAGATCCAGCAAATAGTAACAACACATTTTTAAACTTTTGTTTGGGGAGCCATCGAGTGGTTACACCAAAGTGACAACTCTATTGTTTTACTACGTCACCAACTATGTAGGCCTCTGACTAATTTACATTCGGCCACAAGACCACAGTATAGGCAAATACATCATCCCCATCCCCATCATGCCCAGCTTTATCTCAGAGAGTCTGACATAATACCAGTCCGCCCGGTAACATCTGTGTGGGTAGGGACTTGGTGCTGGTCCAAAGCCCCATCCTAGGACTGGGAGCCACTCCAAGACAGTAGGTGAGGAGAGCAAGGTCGTCCATGGACAACCACATGAATAAGGCCCTGCCACCTTGCCCTTAGAGCCCTGCGGCCAGAAGGGAAAAACTAAAGCGCAGATAAGCGTAAGTTCACTGGTTGAGCAGTCTCTCATTGGGTGTGACAGGAGCTTCCTAAAAGCTTCTAAATGCAGGATGTAGGGTTCAACGTGCTAGAAAACTGTGTTGGACCGATGGTAGAATTTTTTTTTAATTCACACTCTAGGCTTTGTATTGAATTGTTGAAATAACCAAATTACGCAATGTATTTGGTCTTTTTGGTCATATTAGTTCCAATAACAATGCCCAAATGAATTCTGTGCACAGTACATTCGATGTAATCCCTGTAATGTCGATTAATCCATGTCAGAGGTTGGTACTCTAACGTTCCTGGAACAAAAGTTGTGGGTAAATAAATAAAAGTAAACAAACATACTTTCCTTTATGTAAATTAGTTATAAGAATTAAAAAGAGCCATTCACAGTCAAAAACACAATATATATTTAGCTTTTTTAATGTATTTTGTATCTTTTCTAAATTACCAAAATCCTAATCTTATGATACACTTTGTGATGAGGCCAGATGCTTCAATACCTTCTCCACTCCTTTTGGATATCCATCCGAAGTATGTGGAACTATCACACCTGCAACATCAGAGACCTGGACCTGAACATAGGTCCTCTCATTGCAGAAAAGGTCAGCAATCGGAGTGGAGAAAATCATTCCCTCACAGTTGGGAACATCTTCAGCAGGACCATTTCCTTGATAAAAAAGAAAAAGAAAAAGAGGAGAAGGGAACCAGGGAGAGGCAAAGGCAGATTTCTGCCAAGGTAGGAAAGAGGAAGCATGAGAGACAGATAGGGTGGCAGCAATAGACATGAAAAGAAAAGATCAACAACACGTGAATATAGCTCTGGACCGTGCGGTCCAGTTCTCACCCCATGTTCTGTCTTCAGTAGGGGGAAAGACTGAATTCTCATCACGATGCTCCTAAGTTGACCAAGAGTGTCCACCAGAGCACCTAAGACCTCCCGTCACCTTCCACATCTCTTCAATAGAGGTCTAATCGAATACGATAAGACCCTAGGCTAGCCGTGAAGAGTACATTGTGAAGGCCACACGGCCTTTCCAAGACCATGCCGAGCGAAGACCTCCCTCTGGCTTCGTGGAGGTGGCAGAATGGATCTGCCACATCACAAGCAGCTCTCTGACATTCCCCTTTCTTTCTTGAATGGAAATGTGACTGGCTATAAAAGATATGGTCTTGGATGGGTAAACATAAATGTGGTGGCTTGGTGTTTCAAACTGACCTGGGGATAATCTGGTGGAATCTGTGGCTGGATAGGTGGAGGGAGATATGAGGTATCCAACAGACATTGAGCTAGCCCTATAATATCTTCAAAGAGTTATGATGTGGCCTGTAGCCACGTTCTAGATAGAGGCCTATAGATGAAAGGATGAGCAGATATATTTATACATTTTTCCTTGTAGCCTTTTTATTTCACTTTCTGCACTAGTTTTCCTTCTGCAATCCAGTAAGACACTATGGATGTTTTTGATTCTCAATTGACATAATATAGAACAATTAGACATATCTTTTTTTTACAACCTATTTACAAATTAGAGCAACAAATTTGATTATAATGATTACATTTGAATGCAGACTAATACCATTCTTGATAAAAGTTAATTATCAATGCACATTATGCTTCATATACCCTGACAACAAACTTTTATTCTAAGACAATTCTAAGGCAACAATAAACAATTTTGACTAGACTTCCTTTTCACAAACAAACTGATGATTGCAGTTGATGATGTGCCTGGTTGTCCCAATGGACACTTAACACAAGACTGCCCCCAAAAAAGAAGACTGATTGTATAATTAAGGCGGCTCTGTTGGGTATGACCACCTTCTGACCCTTTGCTGACACTTGCGATGGTAAATGACAGCATATCTCACTTACTGTCCCTGGAAATCTATCTTGGTGCCACTGAACCCAAAAGAGACAATCTTATTGGCCTACTAAATTTCACAGAGAAGAAACAAACAGTGGTGTTAATATTACTATTAGACTAAAGCTATAGCTAGGGTGTCTACATTCCGATCATCGTTCCTGGAGTTATTCAAGTTTCCATCATTGAAATGAATAGAAAAAAAAAGAAAAGAAAAGAAACCGGGCTTCAACGTTTGGCAGAGATGTATGACACAGATTTCCAAGTCAAATATCCAACAAACCTGACTGTTCACCACGCCTCCTGTTCAGCATCGCAGTGCGCATCATTATCGTTGTCAAAACTCGAGGAGCATAGTGAACTCGGCAAAGGGGACTGGAGCATGCGCGCTCCAGGGGAGCAGGCAGAGTAGGTGTTAAAGTTTACGGTGCTGGCTGGCCGTGGCGGGGTTGTGGCACTTCTCGATCCAGGAGAGCCCCGCAGGAAATCTCATTACGATGGCTCTTGGAGAACCGCGCTGTGAGCGGTGGTGAGAAGAGGCATACCCTCAAGGTGTCCAGTTCCCACCTGGCCTCTGCTGGCCTGTCACAACTCACAGAAAAACAATAACGATATGAATTATAAGTAAGTAGACTTGCTGAGGAGGGTTATCGCTTGTCTTTTGCAGCTCTACTGAGAATGTTTCAGATATTGACATATTGCCAAACTAAATTAGCATAAACCAACTCCATGGCATAACCTTTATAAAAATGACTGATTATGGGCGGTGAATTGCAGACTAGGGTAAATTTTAGTTTCAGGTAAATGACAAAATCATTTGAAATGAAGATGCATGACGTCCATCAGTAGGCTTCACTATCCCACATGACCTGTGATTTTAGACTCATCTATTTCAACGTATATCTACGACGCACGAGAATGCATTGAAAGGAGGACGTTCCCTACAAACTATATACTGCCGCAAATAGCCCACTGTGACCGAGATTCAAAGGGCAAGTGGTGCTTCATTAAGCGTATCCTCGTTTACTTTACCCACCCCCCTCCCTCCAGACTCTTAGAGAGAGCGGATTAATGTCAATTACCTGTCATTTCATAAATATAGGATAATATGTAGGGCCACCTGAACATTTGCTCAAGTAATCTATGTATAGTCGGTCCCCTCTCTAAGTCTCTCTGTGTTTCTCTCTGAGATATGGATATTTTTGGGATCATAGAGATTGAACTAACTTTACAATGAAAAGTATTATAAATCATTTCAACATTGTGGGGGGTGGTGGTGGGGGGTGGAATGTTTCATTCTTGCTCACTTTCAAACAAGTGAAGAGAATGCCTTCATAGTGTTACGTTGGATAAAGGGTTTACTTTTGACGTGTTTATTATTATGCAGAGGCTTTTACGTTTTTGCTTCAGGCGTAATCCATTTCATGAATCAATTTATTCCCAACATGCTTCTGTAACAAACACTTTATGACTGTGAGAGTAATATGTGATTCTATTAGTTACGTTGTAGGGTTCTTTAATATGAAACGGTAGCATTCTGGTTGGTTCAAGGGTCTACATTCAGTCAGCTTGTAACAAAAAACAAGGTGTTGGCCACCACCAGCCAAAGTCATTTTGATTTACAGTCATGATTCGAGTCAGTATAGGAGTCTTCGTGACTGAAGCCCGTGTCATTCGTCCCAAGGAAATTAATCCTTTTTCTAAGTTCCTCAGATATTTCTTCTGACCATCTTGGTTAAATATTCATGGGACCTGCTCATTATTCGTACGCATGCTACAGAGCAGAGAAGGGTATTATTGGAAGAAGGCCTACCTGCATTTGTTGTTTCTTGAGTCATTTATTGAAGTTTTGGCATTGTCACTCTCTGCAGTTTAAATAGCATTCTTCTGTGAGATAAATCTTCGGAGTTCGACCACAAATTTTAAATGTTTTCTGACTCAAGGCCCTGGAATTATATACCAAGACCACAAGGCCAGAATATGAATGAGTTATTATGTTTAATTGGCTATGCAGCTACACCAAAAGATAATAAGTGGACCAGAAAAAAATACCTACAATTGTTAAAGGTGATGACCTATATTGAGACTTAAAATCACAAAATTAGAAATCTTTCTGACTATTGTTGACAAAATGTATCAATCATTCAATTATTTAAAAAATAAATAAGACTTTCCTATAGTAAAGCATGTTTGCAAGCTAAAAAGATGCAGCCTTATTACAAATATCTGGAAAACAGGCTGAAAATGGGTCTACGATTTACTGCTTTGGTAAGACAATAAATGCTAGGGAATTGTGATTGGCGGAAAGTCACAGTCTAAGCTCAGGCGGCAGCAGCAATAACAAGGTGCGCGCAGCTGAGTATGCAGGGGCCCATGCCGCGAGCACGGCCTCCACCTGTTCCTATAGTAGTTCAATGGGGTAGGTATTTCAGCGCACACACAGAAACATACACTATAAAAAAACAAATAACCGAATGAGAGAGATTAGACCGATGCAAATTGAGACGCATGCATGTCTGTCAGAAGGTGAGGTGAAATAATATCTTACAACATCTCAGGAATAGTGTGAGAGCATCCAGCAATCTCTACAACATTGCATAAAAGGATATCTTAAGATTAAAGCTATTGCTTCAAATGCGAGTTCTACACGGAATGTCATAGGAACACGTGCTTCTAGTTTATTGACAGAATATATATTTTTTAAATGTTAGCATCATTTTATCATGCGCATCATGTGAAGCGCTGACTTTTTCCATCTTTTATTTTTTTTTTTTTGTCATCAGTGGTATCTTAGATTTACAGACCAAAAGTGAATATAGTTTGAAAACAAAATACATTTATATCATCAACTTGGATTAACATGAATAGATGCTGGTTTGCTTCAAGTTAGCAGTATAACTCGATTTTTGCTAATTGTGAGTGGCGTGATATTTTAACAGTTTATAAAGTTGCACAATTTCAGTCTCTCAATAAGTTTAACTTTGTAATTTAAATCCTTTTTACAGTGATCACAATGGGTTCCGATTGTGCCTCTTCAAATATCCAATAATAGTGCAATGTAGGCCTATAAAATAATCTAAACTTCAGAGAACTTGAACTTGGAAAGTCTTACTAATAGCCCATGTTCTAAATCTTAAACCGATGCGCTTTTGAATTAATTCCCCTCATCTTCTTTGTACTGATAAACTGGAGGGCACCCCCACCACCACTCTGCAACACAAACAACATTAGCTACTGCAACAACATAACAAACAAAAACCTGGAGCGATGGGGTCCCACTGAAGGAAAACAAGTCTACCCTACAGCCATGCCCTCGACACCCTTCCCTAGTTTTCCTGCTTCCTAGCAACAGCAGACAAAGCAAACGGCTTTTATTCACTTGTGAACCTAGGTTTTAGTGGGCTCCGTTGAGACCAGGTCAGCCTTTGATCTGGCCCCGTTAAGAGAGGCAAGTCTGAGGGAATCAGGTCCAGAGGGGCTGGGGAGTGGAGAAAGTAAGACTCGATATATAGCGCAGAACCTGCGAAAGTCACACGAATGGAGTCTAATAAACGTAATTCTTCCTTTTTTATGTGTCTGTGATAATTTCATCTATTTTTGGCAGCTGACTGACATGCACTCCCTGAGTTGCTGAATATCGTCATGTGCTGCTACATCAGAACAAATGATCGCGAATGTGATTGTGTAAGATGAGTTGGATAAAAGGATTCGAGCGCTGCATATCATGCACTTAAGCACATACCGTACCTCTATTTTGGAAAATACGTTTGGCATTCAAAAATCACATAGAAACCTTCTGTTATTTTTTTATTTATTTAAGAAAGACAACTTTTTTTTTCAACCAAAGAAGAGAGTAGGCCTAACCATGCCTTTATTGTCAAACTCGGAGAATCATAAATACAGGCCACATAAAACAAAACAAAAAAAATATTATAAACAAATGATAGTTATTTTTATTGAGTTGTTATTGTAGTATAAAAAACGAGGTTAGATGAACATATTTATGCTATAAATATACATTTTGCATGGGAAATAGTTGATTAAGAATGGTAGGCTGTAAAACCAGCCTGTTTTGCAAATAAAAACGTGACTTATTCTATATGTAAATGCTGAGATATGGTCTACATAAAATTATAGTTGGCTAATGTCAGCCTTTTTTTTTTTTACTTACCATAAAAATGCTGACGTTATCGATGAATTCTACATAAAACAATTTCCCCTAAAACGGAAACCATATAACAATTAAATCTAATTGTAGACAACAGTTATTATGATATTATTTTGTTTTCAACCCATCTTTTCCTAAATAACAAATTTCTTTTAAATCACTGCCTCAACTAAAGGACTCCATCTACAATTTTAACGAGTCGTTTTATTGCTGTGGCATAATCTTTTGTTGAAATTATTTTGTCAGATTGTCATTAGCACACTAATAAAACAATGAAGTCATTATTTGGACATCCCCGGGCAGAAAATTAAGCTCACAAAACCATCTTTGCCACACGGGTCCCATTTAGATTAATCGAAAAATATGTAAAACATTTCATTTTAATTTTCTTCTGACAGTGTTTTGCATACATGCATTTCATCCCCCTGCGTTGCGACTCATAATTTATGAAAGCAATCTCGACCGACACATAACAGGGCTACGAAAATAGTGCTTCCTACTTAATTGATTCCCTTCACCATTTTGTGAGGTTATAATCGTGTTAATTGTAATTTACTCTCCCAGGGAATACCAGCGACATGTATTTAAATAAATCTGCGGAGCTGAGAAGATTATATCAGTTCCACACATAATAGAACTGTCATGTAGAATTATATACAGCAAAGTTAAACCAAAATTCATTGAAAAAAAGTCAGTCATATGAAAGAAAGAATCCATCGAATATCAGACTCAATACACTGGACATATACCATACCCTGCCATAAACAAAATTATAAAGGCAACACAAGACATCACTGGTATTTGACAGAAGTAATGGCCATTTGGAAATAATATAAAAAATCCTTGGCCTTTATTGTTTATGATTATTTTCTAAACCAAATCAAAATTAATGAACATTTATGTTTGTTTACAGCACAAAGTGTGAATTATGTTAATCTCTGACACATTGCCTAAGCAGAAGGGAGTAAAATGTGGTGCATTATTTGTGGGCATGATCAGGATACAGGAACACAGTTTAAAGCATTGTTCTAGAATACATCTACCTATCTATCTGCAACCTATTGGCATTTTGTGCATATATTCCTACATGAATGTGTTTTTTAATACTAATGATAGATAACTTGTGCAATGGACACAACCAGGCTATATGGATAACTGTACGCTATGTGGATATATAGTTTTAAATAATTTGCAGCCTAGATCATGTCACTGTGCAAGTGCTTTATAACATAAGAAGGCCTCTTTAAACCACACCTATATTTTTCCTAATAATAGCACACACTGTTCGTTAATACATAAATAAAATTCCCTTGAAAAAATGAATACTCACAAAATAGTACACTATCACATCCCCATTTTTTTCAGTGCGGAGAGCACTACAGATGAAGCTGATCTTGACCATTTGTGGGGTCAACTTAATCTAATACATGATGGTTCTCTCAGTGAAAATACACTACAAATGAGTATCAAAACTACACATGAATTCATGGTAGCGAGCTAGTTGGCCAGATGCCAAGGGGGAAGCTTATTGTTGGGCCTTTGACTGGGCACAGGAGTGCCTTCCATCTTTTTGTCTGGCCTTGGTCTGGCTGAGAATGCAGACGGGCTCCAGACAGAATAGATCATACAGTAGCTGGTCCAAGGTCCAAACACACACACACACACACACACACACACACACACACACACACTATACAGTTGCTTTCATTTCCATGGACACCGATGGCACTATTAACCATTCAACACCTCCCCAATTATCCTCCCATCCCCAGTCAGAGAGACAAAGCCTTGGTCCTGGTCTGCTGGAGCAACATGGCCACTAATGTGTCTGCTTCCACAATTACTACCTCTGCTCTGTCTCACGGAGGCACACACACAAAAACACACGTCAGAGCGTCAGAGATTCTCATCATCAGCTTTATTTCAGCCACCTTACACATTTATCACAGCACAAAACAACACATGATAGATTGGTGAAATAATTTGCAAAAAGTTAAATAAATTCGATTTAAAAATGTGTGCGCTTGGGACAACCAACATATTGCATTTCAGAAGAATGGCTGAACAGAAAGTTGTGTTGCGTTTGGGACGTGTTTGTGCATGTACGTGTGTCTACGCCTCTTTGTTGTGTAAAAGGTCAGTGCCGGAGTCAGATGCCCGGAGCAGACTTGCTCGTTCAACCCCAAGAACCCAAGCTCCACGTCACTGAGACTAAAGGCTAAACTGTTGATTCAAGTCAATGGGTTTGGGGGGTTTTTGGCCCACAGGACTAAAATGATGGTGTCTGGGCCTGGGTACAGAGAGCAGGGAGCAGGAGACTGGGGCAGGGAGTGGAGCCTGGGGCTGTGGGTCCAGCTATAGGCTCAGTCCCGCCGCGCCCCGGCTGAATAGAGGTGCAACACTGACTGCTTGTTTGTTTACCCTCTTACCCAGCTGCCTGAACTACGGAGGTGGGATATCATCCATCGTGACCCAGGGGAGGCAGGGGGGGCATTCTACTCTGACAGACTCCCTGAGTCACCTCAAAACTCCACAGCAGTAGAAGGGGACTAAACATCGTGGACTCGGCATGAAAGAAACATTTGTTTTTTTAATCAACAGTCAACTAACAAAATCAAAACGTGTCAACACTTCAGACCATCCCGTTGGGGGGTGGGGGGACGTAAGGATACAGTTCGTGGAGTTTTGCCGCTGTGTCCCGGCCAAGAGGGCAGCCTCTCGCATCCCGTGTCACTTCAGCTCCGTTGCCCCGGCTCCCGGGCTTTGGTCCCCCCCCCCCCTCCCCTCCCCGTCTCACTTGGCGGAGACGGCAGCAGCCAGCGTCACAATGTTCTGGGCCTGCCTCAGCGAGGGCATGTCAATCATGCTGCCGCGGAAGGTGAACGCCCCCTGGGGAGAGCAGCACCACAAACACAGGAGACAGGAGAGAGAGGCACTGAGCACATCTTCATGTAAAACCAAAGGGGCAGACCTAGCTCAGGCAGAGGTGCACACTGGCGGTGTCAGGTCCACGTGTCACAGGTGAAGAGCATGACAATTTCAAGTGGGACGAGGACGGCATCGAGCAACAGGGACAGATTCTATAAATAAAAGCCTGGGCAAGGAGGGAGGGTGGTGAGGACGTGGTCCACTAGTACACAACAGCACAATCAATAATAATGCAGCATTTCTAAAAAGTGGACTTACCGATAATTCAAATATTGGCTATATTTCGAAAGAGTAAATAAAAACGATGTAGATGCATATATATATTTTTTTATACAATAAATAATTTTAATGTCTTTATTTTTATAAAATGTATTTGTTTAATTGTGTTTATCCTGGTAAAATGTTTTAAAATGTATCTATGTGTCAGCTTTATATCATTACTTTGACATAAAAAGCAATTACTCCCATTAGTTTGAGAAAATAACTTGTTAGTGATTAATCTTTAAATCAATTGCAAAAAGAAATCTGCAGAAAATCCCATTATTTTTTTTGTGAGCCTTTAAAATCTCATCAGAATCATTTTGTTTTCTACAACAGCTTGATGACAAAATTGCTGAATAGTTTTAGACTTATTGCAATAGTTCCAGCATATTCTTGTGGTACATCACGCCTTGTCGATAAAACCCTATTCCCCTAAATGAGGCAAATGCAATATTTGGTCAGACCCCTAAAACAAACCTCTCGCAATTACTGAATATGCTGATGATATTAGCTTGAGGTGGGCCTTATCAGAAACAAAACATTGTGATAGGAGACAAAGAAAACATTGAAACCCTGTATACCCTTTGATAAGAACCATAGAGAGGCGCGAGCACACACACACACACACACACACACACACACACACACACACACACACACACACACACACACACACACACACACACACACACACACACACACACACACACACACACACACACACACACACACACACACATCTCGCTCTCCCCCTACATGGCAGAGGGATGGGTAGAATAGGTCCCCCGGGCGATGCTTAGTGGAGCAGCCCTGCCAGGGAGAGTGGTGTGGGCAGATTGCGCATTACCTCAGAACCGTCTCTTCAGCAGATAGCCCACAGAGTCCGACACACAGGCTCCAGCCATGCACTAAATTAGGAACAATAATATTCTACACTTAATTGGCCCAGCTCTCCTTGTCTTCAGTGTTGACTGCCAGAGCCACACAGGGCCGTGCGGTGTGCTTTCCCTGGGTCTATGTACAGTAGGGGTGCGAGTGTCTATCGTACGGAGCGGCCCAAACAGCGAAACAAGACCCATGTTACTTTGCTCCCAGTAGTAAGAACCTCAGCGTTGTGTAAGAAAAAAAATACGCCCCCGAAACAGCGAACCCAAGGAGAGAAATGGCCGAGCAGCTGCGGTTAACACCCATTCATATTGACTTCACAAAGCTATAGGAAACATGTGCATTGGCATGGCAAACTGAGCAGAAAGAGGCCTCAAACTGTTTGTTTCGTAATGTCAAGGCATTTAAATAGAATTGGCAGGTAAATACGCGAAATAACTGCATGGCGTCGTGCAAAGAGGTACCTTGCCCGCCGCCTGGTGCTGGTCGAAGGCAGCTATGAGTTGTGCAGCCCACTGGATCCTCTCCGGGCTGGGGGAGAACTCCTCCTGGACCACCTGGATCTGCCCAGGGTGGATCACCTGCTTACCTGCATTGAGAAACCACAGAGGCCTACTCTTTAGCATGGAAATGGCAGATTTAACTAGACCACGACGAGCTACATGGAGTGATAATGGATGGAGGGAAGCAGGATTGAAGAGAAGGGGAATAATTGCATTTGAAAGCTTTGCCTTACGTAGCAATAATCAGCGCGCCCACCGAGGGGAACACACACAAAAAAAAAAGATAATTGGTAACTATATGTGTGAGCGAGGGTATGATAAATCAAGGCTATGCGTGCACGTGTGTGACTGTGTGTGTGAATGTGTGTGTGTGTGTGTGTGTGTGTGTGTGTGTGTTTATCCGTGTGTGTGCAGCCAGTGGGCACGTGTTCCAGCCGGGCACGTATGTGTCTGAGAGTCGGGGGGCCGGCGGGGTGAGTGGGCGGCCCACCGCCGGGCCAGAGGATACGATGCATCACAGGGGACATCAGGTGTCCCCTCTGTCGTGTCCTCCAGCTCCGCCGGGGCAGGCCGCCGCGGCCAAACTTTGCCGCTGCACGCTTAGTTACACTTCAATCTGTGGAAGAGGCCGCCTGGAACAAGAGCCTGACTGATGATGAAGTGGGCCGTGGAAGCCCTGGAGGGGCTCTCTCTCTCTCACACACACACACACACACAAGCACCCACATACTTACACACCTGCACAGACACACACACACAGACGACAGCATGTACTAGCATATGCACAAACACACCAACACACACAGACAGCGTATCCCGTCATAATAAACGATGCATTTGTAACATTAAGCGTAGTCAACGACAAACTATTTCTAACAACCGCTGTATGCATGTACAGGAGTGCTATCGTTAGCCACTAAAATGCAGAGTACCTATTGTCCTTTTTTTCAGACGCACTCCATTTGGGGATTAGTTCAGGCTTAGAGAGCATCGTTTGTCGTGATCACTGGGAGTCAAAGTAATCCCAAACCTGTCACCAGACAAGCCAAATTGCAGAAATTCCACCTTTGGACCGTCTGTGAGCCGGGAGCCGAACAAAGAGTTAAGTCTGCTCCGACCAAATCCTACCCCCCCCCCCCCCCCCTACCATTCTGGGCCAGCGCCACAGCCATAATCCCGTGTACGTTTTGCGGCTCAAACTTGTACTGATACGTTGAGGTTATGAAACGTCTTGTGGGAGCGACAGCCCGGTAACAGCCAGCGGGACCTCGTCACTTTTGAGGGCTTAGCCGTGCGTCTCCCCACAGCAAAGCCTTCAAGGTGCACCGAGGAGCGGGCGGGCGGGCCGGGCTGCGCCAGCAGAATGCAGCCCACTCCCTCCATCTGCTGCCTTCACCCCAGTTCACCCCCGAGAAACACCCCGTACACAATGAGCACACTCTCATTAGGCTTTGGGCGACGTGTGAGAAACACAAACGTCTAGGAACCACGCTCACATCGTTTTTATTTCAACCGGAGATGAGGAAAAATATGTGAGATGCCCGAATATAAAAAAAAAAGGAATTTCGTACAGGGAAGAGCCTAATGTGGTGTGTGTTTGTTTTCGATGCAGGGCCCTTGCGTCCTACAGTTATGAATGCTTATTCTTTGGGATTGAGTGCCCGTGTGTGTGCGTTCAGAGAGTGGGGCACTCTAGCTGCTAGCGGTATAGTCCCTGAGGGCCGGCCATGTTGGGTAAACAGTTTAAGGAGGAGTTCTTGCTCTCGGTTCATAGCTCTGTGAGTGTGTGTGTGTGTGTGTATGCGTGTGTATATTTGACTTCTGAGGTATTCACCCAAAGGGTAAAATCAGCAGAGTCTCCTCCGTTCCCTCCTATACAACCTGCGCTGGTGCCAGCGGGGCCAAGGATGAGACCGTGTTTTTTTGTGTCTATGTGTTTCCATCCATGGAAAGCAATTCTGGAATGGTTAGGGTTAAATAAAAAGCAGGACGCGTGTGCGTTTGTGTGTGTGTGTGTGTGTGTGTGTGTGTGATGACAGCAGAGTGACAGAGCACAGAGACAGACAGGGTTACTCAGGTCCCCTCACTCACGATCCATTGGTTGTCCACAGACGCATCACCGGGGCCTTTTGGCCAATCGCAGCCTGCCGTGTGTTTCTGTTGTCTGATTGGAGGATGGCCATTTATCAAAGTGCTCTCAGGCGAATGATGGGCAGGGTCCGTGGGATGGCAGTGAAGTGTCGCTTTAGACAGCAGAGACGCTCTGCTGAAATCTGCTTCATGTTCTCAATCTCTTCTTAGAATTCACTCCACTCCACAACCACCTTCTAACCAAGCGCTGACTTACTGCTATAAATCTCAGCTCATATCCAAATAAGGGGCCATTTGAAAAAAATACGGCAAAAAGACTATTTTGTCAAAAGACACCATTAATGACATGATTTAGACGTTGACCTTGAAAACGCTGTGGTAAGAGCAGTGCCCGTTAAGTGTTTGTACCAGTGCTTGGATCGCTCCGTGCTAATGGCGGGTGTATGGGGCTTAGGCAGTGCCAAGGTCAATTACTACACAGGTAGAGGCTTTTGGCTGGGCCGTATTATTGCTTAAGTAGACTCTGGCCAGTAATAGCCTCTAACTAAGATTATACAGCAGAGTACCCACGCCTGTAAGCCACTAATCCATAGTCCTTTGAGTGTTTTGCCTCCATATCGAATGAAAACCTTAATTTAATTTAGTGTCTGCTACCCTTTGAGTTTATGGCAATACAAGATTTAAAAAAAACAACAACATTTTAGACATTTAATATATATTTTTCTTGGGTTTTGGGAAAACATTCTCAAAATGAAGGGACCGCTATAATCTAAGAAAAATAATTACACATTAAATGCATTAAATATGCATCCTCAACACACACTGATAGTTAATGGTCAAATGAATGTTGCTTTTTATAATTTATCCTCACAAATCAATAGAGACAAATATGAACTTGCAAAGCACACTTAATAGACTGTAAACAGTATCTTTTAAAATATCTCTCTTCATCATTTTACCAGAGAATGTCGGCTGCAAACAAGGTCAATAACAGTCAGCTGAAATGCAAAACCACTAAGATAAAAAAGCCATTGCCTCAGTGTATTGTGTTCCTTTTTTTGTGGTCCAGTGTTGTCGTAACCACAGGAAAGTTGTGTGTACGTGTGCGTGTGTGTGTGTGTGTGTGTGTGTGTGTGTGTTGTGTGAGTGTTTGCGAATTTAGGACTTCGATCATGATAAACTAGTTTAAAATAATTGATCAGTATTATACTCTTCAGATGTACAATAGTAACACGACAAACACGACATTCATTCCTCTGATACCGGACTTTGCTGTACCAATCTTGTCAACACAAAACACTGAGCAAGCATTGAGAAGGGCGGATAGTAGTAATATATTGGCTAAAACGCGATTTAGACTGATCTGTTCTCATTTGAGAATCAATAGAACAGCCAAAGGAAATGGTTAAGAAATGGTAGACAAATACTATGCTGGGTCTACACCCTGGAACAGACTGTCCTGCCTCCTGCAGACAGTTACACACAGTCAAACACACACACACACACACACACACACACACACACACACACACACACACACACAGGGGTTCTGAAAGGGTTGCCTAGCTACAGACACACACTGAGTTATGCTACGCTAGAAGCTAACCGTTAGCTAACTGCCTTGTTTTCTCTCTATGCCTCTCTCTCTAGCTCTCTCACTCACACTCACTCTCACACTCACACACACACACACACACACACACACTGCCATGCCCAATCAAATTACAGAAACAACCTCACTGTGAGCATAAATGTCATAATCATTGTCCAAAATGCAAAGTATGTGTAGTGTTATCAGTGTTTCTCGCAGTTAAGACCATAAAAATGCATCACTAAAAGATATTTCACTCCCATACTGTATATAGAAAATACATTTTTATTTATAGTGTTCTGCGGAAATAAATGATATGTGCAAATGATCTTCCTCTCTCTCCTTTGTGGCTCTTCATCGGTCATCCAGCTAGCAGTAATTACAGGACAACACAGCCAACAGTCTACTTGTATTCAGCCATTTCATTACTCAAAGTATTAAACACATTGACTGTGTTCTTCCAGTTGCACTGCTCAGGTTTCCCTGGTTTATATATGCAACTTTTCAGTGGAGACAGGGTCCAGTGAGATGTTGAGGACACAGGGCCTGGTAGAGCAGGAGATGAGACTGTGTCTAGTTAGAAGACAGGGGTGAGGAGACAGGGTCTAGAGAGGAGGCAAGGAGACAGGGTCTAGAGAGGAGGCAAGGAGACAGGGTCTAGAGAGGAGGCGAGGAGACAGGGTCTAGAGAGGAGGCGAGGAGACAGGGTCTAGAGAGGAGAGGGTCTAGAGAGAAGGCAAGGAGACAGGGTCTATAAAGGAGACAGGGTCTAGAGAGGAGGTGAGGAGACAGGGTCTAGAGAGGAGGAGAGGAGACAGGGCTTAGAGAGGAGGCAAGGAGACAGGGTCTAGAGAGGAGGAGAGGAGACAGGGCTTAGAGAAGAGGCAAGGAGACAGGGTCTAGAGAGGAGGCGAGGAGACAGGGTCTAGAGAGGAGGCAAGGAGACAGGGTCTAGAGAGGAGGCAAGGAGACAGGGTCTAGAGAGGGATGGAGGAGACAGGGTCTAGAGAGGAGGCACGAAGACAGGGTCTAGAGAGGAGGCGAGGAGACAGGGTCTAGAGAGGAGGAGAGGAGACAGGGTCTAGAGAGGAGGTGAGGAGACAGGGTCTAGAGAGGAGGGGAGGAGACAGGGTTCAGAGAGGAGGGGAGGAGACAGGGTCTACAGAGGAGGTGAGGAGACAGGGTCTAGAGAGGAGGCAAGGAGACAGGGTCTAGAGAGGAGGCAAGGAGACAGGGTCTAGAGAGGAGGCGAGGAGACAGGGTTTAGAGAGGAGGCGAGGAGACCGGGTCTAGAGAGGAGGAGAGGAGACAGGGTCTAGAGAGGAGGTGAGGAGACAGGGTCTAGAGAGGAGGAGAGGAGACAGGGTCTAGAGAGGAGGCGAGGAGACAGGGTCTAGAGAGGAGGAGAGGAGACAGGGTCTAGAGAGCGGAGGAGAGGAGACAGGGTCTAGAGAGGAGGAGAGGAGACAGGGTTTAGAGAGGAGGAGAGGAGACAGGGTCTAGAGAGGAGGCAAGGAGACAGGGTCTAGAGAGGAGGAGAGGAGACAGGGTCTAGAGAGGAGGCAAGGAGACAGGGTCTAGAGAGGAGGCAAGGAGACAGGGTCTAGAGTGGAGGCAAGGAGACAGGGTCTAGAGAGGAGGCAAGGAGACAGGGTCTAGAGAGGAGGCAAGGAGACAGGGTCTAGAGAGGAGGAGAGGAGACAGGGTCTAGAGAGGAGGAGAGGAGACAGGGTCCAGAGAGGAGGAGAGGAGACAGGGTTTAGAGAGGAGGCAAGGAGACAGGGTCTAGAGAGGAGGCAAGGAGACAGGGTCTAGAGAGGAGGAGAGGAGACAGGGTCTAGAGAGGAGGAGAGGAGACAGGGTCCAGAGAGGAGGAGAGGAGACAGGGTCTAGAGAGGAGGCAAGGAGACAGGGTCTAGAGAGGAGGCAAGGAGACAGGGTCTAGAGAGGAGGCAAGGGGACAAGGTCTAGAGAGGAGGAGAGGAGACAGGGTCTAGAGAGGAGGAGAGGAGACAGGGTCTAGAGAGGAGGCAAGGAGACAGGGTCTAGAGAGGAGAGGAGACAGGGTCTAGAGAGGAGGCAAGGAGACAGGGTCTACAGAGGAGGCAAGGAGACAGGGTTTAGAGTGGAGGAGAGGAGACAGGGTTTAGAGAGGAGGGGAGGAGACAGGGTCTACAGAGGAGGCAAGGAGACAGGGTCTAGAGAGGAGGCGAGGACACAGGGTCTAGAGAGTGATGGAGGAGACAGGGTCTGGATAGGAATGGAGGAGACGGGATATGGTGTACCTGTGAAGCCCATGAGGGCTCCCTCCCTGGCCTGCTGCCTCAGCCCGTCCCCGTCCTTGTAGTCGATGTAGACCAGGTCGATGGCCTGCAGGCCGAAAGCCTTGGTGGTCACCACCACCTTCTGCCGGGCGTACAGCAGCTCCCTGGCGTCTCTGGTCCGCGTGGCCCCTGAGATGGACACGCCCAGCAGGACCCACACACACCCAGACACAAAACACAACCAAACACACGTTTGTAGATGGAATGTACGGAGAGAAGCGTAAGGAGAAAGGCAAAGTGGGGTACCTATACTGGCGCAGAAGTCATCGGAGCCAAACACCACGCCGTCGTGGTGCAGGCCGGCTTTAGGACCCAGCCGGCGGACCTCCTCACACACTTCCTGGAGCACAGCAACAGTGAGAGGGGGTTAGTGGGTGCTCGTGTTGCTTTAAAGCCAAGATGAAGGGAGAGAGGGGGGACAGGGATAAGTTGATAGGTAGTGTGACCCTTATTACCCAGACCCTCCACGTAGGGTCACTAACAAACATGGCCTGGCCTTCAGATTATGCCGCACGCACGCACGCACGCACGCCTGCACGCACACACAGACACACAGACACACAGACACACAGACACACACAGACACACACAGACACACACAGACACACACAGACACACACAGACACACACAGACACACACACACACACACACACACACACACTAATCAGGTGCTGTTCAGTCTTTGGGTTGTACTAGTGTCCCAGTCCCTTTCATTGAGACGTACTGGCCATCTCAAAAGACTATGGCACATCAAAGAGAAAAGAAGAACGAACAGTCGGGAATTGGACTCTCCATTGTGAAAGTCAGGGATCAATTGGAGTATGTCTCGTGCGTTTGTCAGTTCACAATTTAATGAAACCACTAGCTGTGTGACACAGCGTTTTTTCCCTGTCCGGACCCTGGGATTCAGTCGGCCTAAAGATGCAATGTGTTCTTGAGGAAAAGACACACACACTCGAATCCACACACACTCAAATCCACACCCACACCCACACCCACACAAACACACACACACACAAACACACACACACACACACACACACACACACACACACACACACACACACACACACCACACAAACACACACACCCACAAACACACACACACACACACCACACAAACCACACAAACACACACACACACACCCACACACCACACACACACACACACACACACACACACACACACGAGCAAGGGACAAAAAAAAAGAGAAAGCCAAATCAAAAGAAAGAGGACAGCGTGTCTCCCCCCTAAATCCCCAAACGTTGCCCTTTCCCCCGTGCAGCTGAAGGTCGAGCTGAAATAAAACCAGAATGGCTTTGATGCCTGCCAAAATGTCATTAGAAGCTTCTCAAATAAGATCAAATTAAAACAGGTCTAATTAAAACATGCCAGAGTGTCAATGAGAGAGAGACAAAAAGGAGACCAAAAAAAACACGGATGGTTTTTAGAGACTGTCCGTGCTCTTTGGACGCCTTTCCTTGAGGACGCCGCGCGCCGCCCTCCGCTGACTGACAAGCTCTTTCATCTAAACAGAGGAAACGTCTGACGCAGGCAGTTTCGGGGGGTTTGTTTTGTGATTTACCTTAAAATTGAGCAGGCCCACAGCGGTTTCCACAAAGGTGACCAGGCGAACGGGCTCTGTCAGAACTCTTCCTTTCAAGTGGTGCTGAAACCTGTCAACAAACTGAGCACAGGGGGACAGGCACGCACAACTCATTAGCCGAGCCCACTCTCCATCTGAACAGAGAGAGTCCAAACAAACAATCACCGTACCATGGACTACTGGACTATTAGCACAACAACCATATTGAATACAGTGGCGCTGCAAAATAAAGTGGTTTTCCTTTGAACAGTTTATGAAACAAGTTTCAGAAACATTAAAGCGTAAACCTGTCAGACAACGTATCAGTAGTCAGCCTTTATCCCGAAGACATGTTGTCAAAATTAAAAGTGGGCGATATCGTTATTTGAAAGGCTTTGAACAAATGTGTAAAACAAAACATTCGGCTCTTTATTCAAACACGTCGTCGGGGCGCACGCCTCGACTGCCTAGGTGTCGGCACGGCACAGCCACGGAGAGGCAAACGGAGATATCAGACGGTTTGTGTCAGAGTGAATTGGAACCGTGAAAAATATTCAGGATTAGAACTACTTTAAAACGATAAAACAGCCTCTCACATCTCCTCCACTCAGGACGACTTTGAGGTGGGAGAAACAAAAAAATCATGAAATTTTAATATGACAAAAAGAAAAAGAAAAAAAAAAGCGTATTTGATACAAATCTTGAAATCCATTCCCCGCACCGTTGCTTTTTTTTTTGTTTTGTTCAGAGAGAAATCAAGGGATCTTTTAGTGTGTGGAGAGAGGGTGGCGTGGAGTGCCAAAGCTGAGGGAAATGATATTTTACATTATCACCGGGGTTCCCCTCTGTCTGAAGTCTGCTGCTCTGCCGCCACACCGAGACACAGCAGAACTACAACATGCTGCACCGTGTCCCCCGAGAGACAGCGGGCGCACGCACACACACACACACACACACACACACACACACACACACACACACACACACACACACACACACACAAAAAAGGGGAAAATAGCAGAAAATAAACGAAACAAGATTTGTGTCTTTAAGTGTGCTTTGCTCCTTTAGTATTATTCCATTTCACATCCCCCTCGGTGGCAGGGAACAGCGAGATCGGAGCGACATTCAGAGCGTGATATGACACTTTGCCGGGGCCTTTATTCCACACGGCTCCAGCTAATATACCAGCTCACCTAAGAAGGGCTTTCAAACCAAGTTTGGCGCTTTGAAGACCAAAGCATTCCAATTTTTTCCAACAGACCAGTTCACAGCTAGCCTTGGACTGCCAGTGGGGAAGCCCAAATTCCAAAATCTATCATCTGGAAACAAACAAAAGCTCCCTGCTTCTGATATTTCCTTTCAAAGCCAGTTAAAAAAAGAAGGGGAGATGGATAGTGGGCAGAAAAGCCCAGAGTAGACTCCCTGTCCCTCCCGCCTAAACAAGCTTTCCTCTTCTCCTTCACAAACCCAGGAAAACAACGGAGAGGAATGACCTTAGGTAGAGATCTCTCTAGATTTCTCTAAACGAAGACAATAGTAACTCCCGCGTCACAAATTCACGCCACACATGTTCTCCAACTCAAAGAGAATGCTTTCATTGAAGGATTTTCAAAAAATAGGGGCAATTTTAATCATCTCTCCATTCAATCTCAGTTGGATAAATCATATCTGAGAGATTTGCATAAATACAAACCATCAAAGACTTTTCATCTTCAAAGGGGTTTTCAAGACCCAGTAGGCTTTGTACTGTAATCATCTGAGGTCAGCACCCTGCAGGAGCAAGGCTGCTATGGCAACATAAAAACTAACGCTGGGGGCTTAGCATAATATTCCCCCAAACACACAGAAAGAGGGGGACAGAAAGAAGGGGAAAAAAGGGAGAGAGATACCGACAGAGAGGGTACAGAGAGAGAGAGAGAGAGAGAGAGAGGGAGAGGGTGTGAAAGCGACATGGATAAAGAGAAAGAGGGAGAGCAGATAAACCCATTTACGTGACAGAATAAGATATTGTAAGGACATTGTTGGCGGCGGACCCCACTAGATAATGCTCATAGATTACCCCCACTACACCGCATCGTGCCAGCCCTTAGCAGGCTCCCTGAATGACGGGGCTGCCTCGGGATGCCGATGAATGAAGAGAAAGAGAGAGAGAGAGAGAGAGAGAGAGAGAAAGAGCGATAACGGGCCGTTTCCCCATGCGCTAGCTGTCCCGTGCGGCCGAGTCGGCCCAATCACGCGTCGACGCTCTCTGGTGTGCGTCTCCTCCACTGGGACACGCTCCAGAACAGGGCCCCGATGACTGACGGCGTCAAGGACGTCGACGGCGCTCCGCCATTGTTCCGCCGTGGCACAGACAGGGCCCTTCCAGCCCACAATGGCACTCCACCTCGACGTTATTCACTATTGACTCAAAACACCTCCTTCTGTCCACTTAGCGCTCTCCCCCAGCTCCCGGGCTGGGGGGCTTCCCCCAAGCCGCTCGCCACAAGAGGCGGAGCAGAGAGAGACGGACCATCCGGAGAGGCCGGGCTATAGTGGAACAAGTTTCAATTAATTTTCTTCAAAAGGGCCCCAGATTAAATGTTTCCGGCCTGCTGAAGTGTTCATTTCACAGAGGGGAAGCGGAGAAAGGAACGAGGGGATGGGACAGGGGGGAGGAGGAGGAGGAGGAGGAGGAGAAAGGGGAGGGGGCGAGGAGGAGTAGGGGCCAGGGTGTGATTCTTTCAGTCCCGGTGCACACCAAATAGTGTGGCGGGCGAAGAATGCACCCAGCTCCGAATTTGTGTGAGAATTGTCCCCAGACAAAAGGAGGGAGTTCCGCCTGTTACAGCCCAATAAGGCCTGTCACTCACACAAGGGCTGGGTGGAGGAGAAAGGCCCGGCTAAAGGTTTCCTCACAAAGGGAAACAAGTAAGTCCATCTTTTAGTTACAAATCAGTCTAGAGGTTCCTCTTCTAATAACAATAAAAAGGCAGGCAAATAAACAAGAGAGGGATTTACGGCCCTGGGTTACAAGACGAGAGATAATCAGACACATGCTTACAACACACAGACACAGGCAGACAAAGACACACAAACGAGCGCTCACGCAAACACACGCAGTCACACATCAGACACCCAAGGTTCACGCGGGCAGACTGATGAAATGGAGGAGGCGGTTACGTGCAAAGTTTGGGTCCGGAGAGCTAACAGACTAGCTGACAGAGGGACCTGTCTCATGCTCCTCATTTAAAAGTGCACGTGTGGAGTGTGTGTGTGTGTGTGTGTGTGTGTTGGTGACAACTGCATAACTGATCCCAAACTATCAGATCCTGCAGAGGCTAAAGTCTAAGCTCAATGAGAGCATGAACACACACTCAGGGCTGGTGAACAGGATGCCGTACAATCACTTGCCCTTTCCTTTGTGGTATGTGAAAACAACACTTTGTGTGAATGAGACATTTCCAAGCTCCGGCCTTCTGCTCGTTATGAACGTCTGTTAGCCCCTGTGCTACCTCAAAGGAGAGGGAAAAATCCATACCAGAGGGGAAAAAAACACACCGGGCAGAAAGGACTGAATGCAAAAAAAAAAGAGAAAAGATTCCGTGAACACCTGTCGGCAATTACACATGGAAGAAAGAGAAGGCAGCAGGAAATAGACGTGTCCTAATTAAAACCACTAGTTAAAAACTTCCTGCTTCTGGCCCCTAGACCCTGACTGTGTGTGTGTGTGTGTGTGTGTGTGTGTGTGTGTGTTTGTGTCCCTTCCTCTTTATTTTGCCACCTCCATCTCTCTTTCAAAATAGGATTACAACATTTTGAAAAGACAATGTCTATGGTATTTACCCTGTAGGTCCCTTTGTCACCCTTGAATTGATTTGTTTATATTCCTCAAATTTATAGACATTGTATCTTTCTTTGTTACATTGGAAGGCTTCTGCTAACACATCATTAGCTGTTACATCATTGACAAATGGTCTCAAACAATATCTTAATTAAGCCAAAAATGCACAAAACTGATAAAAAAAAAACTTTCAACAATATCCTACTCAAAGATCCTGCCTTTAGTTTGGCTTTGACATCCTAGTCTATACCAATATCACCACATCCCACCTTAATTCGTCATTGGTTATAGGCACACTATCTTCAAAATTAACGACTCGCTCAAAATTGCCAATTATGTTTTAAAGCTGCTGCTTGCCACTATGCATCTTGATAACGGATCCACACATTGAGAAACTCAGAACAAGGCAAACGTGATGAATAATACACGTTAAATATGCCCTCTAACTCTACCTTTAACCTTGATCAATCTACATATCTCTTTCAACTAGTTTTACGTGACCACTTTGTGACATAACAAGATTGTATGTGTGTGTGTGTGTGTGTGTGTGTGTCAAAAGAGACTGGACACCCCCGGTTTAGACAGCAGCTCCTCCCCTCCCTCCATATGGAGGTGATCAGAGAGCGCCTGCTTTAATGATGTCACTGTCTCCTGACCCTCTGGAGCTGCCATCCGCACCCCAGCCCTTTATAGGAAGCTAGAAGCTTGGCCTGGGCCACTGCACACCTCAGCCTCGCAACAAAACATAACAACGCGCTGTTATTGCACATATCCAAAGAGCTTCTCTAATCAATCGTGTGTGGACTATAAAGAATAAGAAAAGGTGAAACGAGGTGGACAGTACCAGACCTTTCACTGGTTGTCTTGACGCGTCCATCATTGGTCATAATAGAATATCATAGCATCAAATTAAATGAATTTTATTTGTAGAGCACATTTCATACACAGAGGCAATTCAATGTGCTTTACACTAGGCAAGCAGAAAAACATACAAGGATGGAAGAGAACAAAAGACTATTCAAGAAAATTGAGAAATATTCCAAATCGTACATTAGAGTCCCTTTAACGCCACCCCCGAGCTGGCCATGACAACGCACGCTTAGCGTAGCCGTAGCTACAGTGTGGCCCAAGCCACCGAGACAACATTTAACGCTGATCCCCAGCAATGCCCCTTGGCTTCTTGAGACGGAGCCAAAAAAACCCCGCCTCTCCCTGGGCCCTGCCGACCGGGATCGATTTCTGTTCTCACGAGGAAACAGAAGAAGTTTGTTATTATTGCTTGGAGGAGTCCCGCGGTTTCCCCTTACTTCATAGGGTTGTGGATGAAGAGGGAGGCAGGGAGAAACGGTCGGTGAGAAATGTCACAGATATTTTTAGCGTTTCTCACTTTTTTTCCCTTTTTTTTTTGCTGTACAGATGGTTGGTTTCCCTTGACTACCGCTACGGTACATAAAAGGCTACAAAGGTATTAGCCGCTCTCTACCACAGGGCTCTAAACGGTCAGACCTATAGTGGACATACAGTACGTACAGTTTAGAAACACACGTACCCAGTTGACTTCCTGCGTGTCCTCCACTTTGGGCAGCATGAGGGCCGGGGGCAGCACGTCGGCCTGCAGGAGGACCTGTAGGTCAGCCTCCGCCAGCCCACTGGACACCGAGTTGACCCTCACACACTTCTCTGTCCGCCCCAGGTCCAGCTCGGCCAGCATCCGCGGGATGGTCTCCCTCGCCTCGGTCTGCAAGGCAACACACAGCGGCACGCGGCAGCGCACACGCACACACACACACACACACACACACACACACCAGGGATGCTCACACCGTAGTACCACCGTCTAGACTGAAAGCAAGAGAGAGCAGCCTCCCCCCCCCCCCCCACCCCCACCAGCCCAGGTCAGTCTTCTGTACACTCCATTTGTTGTTGTTGTAGCCCCTGATTATTGTCTTACCACGCACACAGGAACGACGTATGGATTCTTATGCATTAAATGACGAGCAAAGGCCCGCATTTCATGTTCCAAAAGCAGGTTATTGAAGGATTTTGAGGCAACGCAAATATTTTCAGTAACATACACATCATACAAAAGACGATTCTTTTATAATCATCAAATCAATCTACCTCTGCAATCTAACTGCAGAAGACGTCAGCACGGCTGTCTGTATTGACGCTCCTTTAATTAAACGTGTGATTCATGTGCCTGGCCGTGCCATAGGAAAGGTGAAAGAACAAAACACGTAAGTGACACACACACACACACACACACACACACACGCACACGTACACACAACTTTCCTGTGGTTACGACAACACTGGACCACAAAAAAAGGAACAAAGAGAAATCCCTGCGACCCATTTCCTTTCAAAACAAGTGCGCTGCTGCCCCGCAAACAGAAAGCAACCCATCGGTCTCCTTCACCTTCAGGCCCAGCTCATTCCCTAAAACAACAACCCGTCAGATCAAAACACCACTTGAAACACCACCCACCCACGCCAGTGGACCCTCAGTCACACAACAAACAACCATTGTGCAGGACGGACAGGAAGGGAGGAAAGAGGGGAGGGGGGGGAGGGGAGGGAGGGAGGGCGAGAATCAAAGAGAAGTCTCCGGTCCCAACGCCTATCAGTGACACAGTAGCGCACGCCGCTCGATCCAAACCAGATGTGGTACAGGCTGGAGGGACGGAGGGCAGGCGTGATGGAGTGGGAGAGGAGAGGGAGGACGGCGCAGGAGACCTGCCAAGGCTTCCTGGGGGAAGAAATGTGGTCCGAGTTAAGCAGCGCGAGGAAATGGTAGCTTAGGAATTGTCAGGACAGATCAGAGGGCTGGGCCTGTGTGTGTGTGTGTGTGTGTGTGTGTATGTAAAAAATTACCCCGAAAATATGGCAGAAAAGCATACAAATCGTATCACGTCCCCTATATTTGTCCCGGTAAAGGGTAGCCGAGGGAGAGAAAGTAAATAAATGCATTAGAAACGTGCTTCGGATTGGATTGGTGGTAGAATGACTTTCCCGTCACCCAGTGTAAAAGTCAACAGCGTCTTCCCGGTCGGATCTCGTCTGGAATGTAAGCCTGTGCCTGATATCCCCACGGCCCTCCAATATCAACACCGCAGAGTATCAAAAGCCCCTATTAAAGTTAGCCGCGATTTCATCGGGGTCATTTCTGTGCTGCGTGGCGTCTCCATGTTCGGCTACTTCTCTCCGCCGAGCATTTTCACGAGACGGCAGGACTGCTTCAGCACTCTGATCTCTCCCGGCTTTGGTTATGAAATATCCTTCCGTCAGTCCGGACCCCTCTCTCTCTCTCTCTCTCTCTCTCTCAAACACACACACACACACACGTACACACGCGGCCTGCGACGGACTCATAACCGCGGTAACTCGAAGCGGACAGGGCCGTAACTCACAGTTCATAAACCTGCTACGCGGCGAGCTTCGTTTCACCAGTCCCTCGCTCGTCCGTGGCGCTAAGAGAAACGGATACCGCGTGCCCAGGACCCGGTGGGCCGAGGACTCACATTCACCCCCTGACCAAACAAAGTGAACAGCCGTCGGGGCAATCATCAAGAACGGATGGCTTTCTGCCGTCGGCCCGATCAAATAAAGACAGAGAGGACAGTGAGCCGCTGGCAGCCGCCTGTAGTAGCAGCCGGTGCGCGCACACACACACACACACACACAGAGCCCCTGGTGGAACCAGAAACCCGGTCGCCGACCACGTCTTTGTCTATGTGGCGTTTTTACACAGGACACGCTCTTTTAGAAAGCTTGACGCTAGGATGACCGGCGGTAAAGATGGCAAGCCTACAGTACCCCTCTCTCTCTCTCTCTCTCTCTCTCTCTCTCTCTCCAAATTGACAAAGAGAACATTCTGGAGGACACCTCGGCTCCTGCGGGCCCCGCGACTGCGAGCTTGAATAAAAGCCCTTTGAAAAGGGAGATATTTTATATTAATGGACGGCCCTCCAACGTCTCGCTTCAAAGCCCCCTCCGCCGATCACCTCGAGTCCCGCGGAGCCATCGCCCCTCCGTCGGCGCTCCCTCCTCTTTGATTCCCCTCCGCCGTGCTCATCATTAGAGGCCAACACGCAGGCAGGTCAGCAGGGCCGGCGAGCGCGCCAACGCACCCGGGGGGCTTTTCAAGTGCAGAGCGGCTGACCCTATCCAGGCGAGAGGGCAGCTCCTTAACACACCGGGGCCTCCTACGGAGGGCTGCGGACGCACATCGCACACACACACACACACACACACACACACACCTCACACACACCCGCGCCGGCCGTCAGGCCTGATGTGTGTACGCTCGCCCAGCATGGGCACCACCTCGGCAGCATCACATCGCGGATGTTCGACCGCTGCCGTCAGACACAGCCTCTGGATATACGAGCGGGCATGGTGTGGATTTCTCCTCCGCCGGCTCTTCATTTAGGCTGACGTGGGTGTCAATAAGAGTGGGCTCTTATGGACAGCCAGGGTGATCAGGGTGGACGGACACTGACACGTGGGAAAGTTCTTCTACTTCAACGCTACGCGCGAGTGAAAAAAGTTGGACAAAGGAGAGCGCTAACACCCGTCTAACTACACAACGTATAATAGCACTTCCTTATGACCTAAAAATAATGTCTTAAAGACGGCTGGCGTGTGCGGTACTTATCAAAATTGTAGTGAATGCTCGGAACGGTGGAGAGACGGGTTGTTCGATGGCTCTGTGTGTGTGTGTGTGTGTGTGTGTGTGTGTGTGCCCGTGTGTTTCTGTGCTCGCACAACGAGAGGGGTCTTGAGTCACACTATGGCGTGTCGCTTTTTTCCCCTTCATGTGGAGCCGAGTGTTTTGCCTCCTGCTGTGCAACTTGCGATGCCTTTTAAAACGAGCTGTTGACTAACTCAGGTGAAGGACAGACTGCTGGAGGTGTGTGGTTGTGTGTGTGTGTGTGTGTGTGCGCGCACGTGTGTCTGTCTTTGTGCGGGTACACACACACAGTCAACCTGGACAGGTTTTGACAAGTGGCACGAGTCCCTTTTATGAAACAGAGTTGCTGTGTGACTGCCTCACACCACATCTCCTGGCCCTCTCCCTGTCTCGAAACAGTGAGCCTGAGGACAACGTTTTGATTTAAAGCGCCCTCTCCTCTCCTCTCCTCTCCTCTCCTCTCCTCTCCTAGGCGGGCTGCCCTCCCCGCGTTGGGGAGCACACGTAGGCTGGAAACGGTGTGGGCCCGGGGGCTGCCAGGGAAAACACACGAGTGTAACAGGATAACGAGCGTGGGCGAGCGGGAGAGAGGACCTCTGTGTTCTCCGCGTCTCAGCGTTTTCTGATCCCTCGCTCGGCTTCAGGCCCCTGCCCTCCAGGCCACAGCATCTGGAGGCCCCGCGTCTGTGTGAGTCGGTGTGTGTGTGTGTGTGTGTGTGTGTGTGTGTGTGTGTGTGTGTGCGTGATGTTGCTACAGAGACGCAGGGGGATGGACCAGGGAAGCGGAGCGCTGATGATCCTCGGCCTAGTCCTTTGCATTACCGTTTTATCCACCTTAACCAATACAATGTAAAAAAGACTTTGAAATACCAGTGAATACTTTACATAGACTATTTGTTTCCCCAGTGTTCTGTCTCTCTCTTTCCTCTCTCTCTCTCTCTCTCTTTCTCTCAACACCTGCCTCCCACTCGGCCCCTCCGTTCCAGAACAACTGTCCCTAATCACAGCACCGTCATCACCTCCCTGTGCACTCTGACCCCTCGGTCACCCCCTCAGACCCCCAGGACTCCACCTCCAGTGTATGACACCTGACACTGGCAGCGCGCAGGCACGCACACACGCACACACGCAGGCACACACGCACAAACACACTCTTTGATAGACAGTATGGTTTGGCATTGCATGTCTTTCTGTTCTGGCCCCGCCAGGGTCTATTTTCTGGGTGAGTGGCTCAGATCCCGGTTGTGATTGTTGGCAGCCTGGCTGGGAGTTTCTCTCAACTCTACAGGGCGTGGCTTTAAGGGCATGGACACACACACACACACACACACACACACATTACACAATGCAAGCATAGTAAGACTCAAATGCATGCAGGTAGTCACCACCCACCCTCAACACACACACACAAACATTATCACACACACACACACACACGCACACACACACACACACACACAACGACACATACATAATTCAACTCACTAAGCTGTATCCCCAAGAGCACCAAGTGTTCATTCATTTGAATCTACTTATACACAGAATGGCTCTATCAACAATGTTTGGACTAGAAATGTGTGATTTCAGTTTAGCTCATGTATTAGATGACAGTTGGCCGCATAATGTAGGTTCAATGGAAAACTGTGATGTGAGGCCAGCATACAGCACACATTTCTCACATTAGTAATACAGTACCATGTATAGCTCTTATTGAAGAGTTCTTACATCTTTCTTTATGCCGGAATACATACAAGGTACTATGAGCAAAGCATAATCCTCAACCCAACACGGGCATCAATGCACTTTATTTGGCCTTATGTTTAGTCATTGACTGTTTGTGAGTGAGTGAGTAAGTGAGTGCTAATGTCGGTCCCGATATAGGTCACCCATGTTACAAAATCAGTCACTACCACCACCTGCAGGAGAATTGATACATAGACGGAGAGGCACAAACAAACAAGCATGCTACGCACACACACACACGCGCGCGCGCTGCATGATTATTTTACAATCTCCCGGTTAACTTGACTGTGACTTCATAGCGAATATGCACATTATAATTAGGTGACAGCAACAACACGCTATTTCATATTTCTGAGGTTTATTTGAGGATAATAAAAATGAGCAGAGTAAACAACTTCAGTCCACTTTCACACTTCAGTGAAAGAAGTACTCCCTGCCGGCCCAACAGTGTGCTTCTATGCTTGTGTGTACTGTAAGCAGACATGGGTGTGTGTGTGTGAGTGTACGAGAGTGTGTGTGTGTGTGTGTGTGTGTACAGCACAAGTGTGTGCGTGTCTGTGCATTTGTGTGTGTGTGTGTGTGTGTGTGAGCGTGCGCCCGTTTGTGTGTGTGTGGGTAAGCGCGCGCGTGTGTGTGTGTGTGTGTGTGTGTGTGTGTGTGTGTGTGTGTGTGTGTGTGTGTGTGTGTGTGTGTGTGTGAGTGTGTGTGTGTGTGTGTGTGTGCGCACGGTGCTCCCTGCCGGCTGGGCCGCGCCACCGTGCCATCTGGAGAGGAAATCGAGTGTGAAGTACAGTATAGTTTGGGAGCAGGCTCCGTGGCAGCGGCTCAGCAGTTAGTTCATTAGTTCCAAACTTCCAGGGATTAGGAGAGACTCTCTACGGTCGGGAGGCAGGAGGCAAGCAGGGAGGGAGGGAGGGGAGGGGGGGGGGGGGGGGCGCCAGGAGGAAGGCTAGCCAAAAGGGCACGCAGGAAGAGAGAGAGAGACAGAGAGAGAAAGACAAGCAATCTTAACCCTAAAGACCCTGGAGAAAGACTAGAAGAGGGGGAAAAAAGAGAAAGAGAGAGAGACGGAGAGCGAATGAAGAAAGAGAGGACGGAGGGGGAGGAGGAGAGGGGACAGGTGTAGCCGTCAGCTCCTCTACGGGGGATTCAACTTGGCTTCCCCCCACGGCCCCCCATCTCCCTCCACCCCACTGATCTTACAGATATGATGATATGTGTAAGAGTGTTAGAGCAGTCAGCCTTGTCTTACCCTCCTCCTCCTCCTCCTCCTCCTCCTCCTCCTCCTCCTCCTCCCTCTCTGCACCTCTTCTCCCCACAGGGTCCAGGGTGACAGCGAGCCTCTCCTCCCCCCTCTCTCTGTCTCAGTAGCCAGGGTAACTGGCCCCCTCCTTAGCCCCTCTTCCTCCCCCCCTCCTCCTGCCTCTCTCCCTCCTCCTCCTCCTCCCTCCTAACAAGCGTTGAGTGTGGCAGTTAATGGGGTCTGAGCCTCCATTGGTCTCTCTCAATCCCTCCCCCCCACCCCTCCTCTTATCTGTCTCTCGTTCGGTCTGTCTCTCTCTCTCTCTCCGTCTGTCAGGCGGGCACCAGGCGGGCAAAGCCGGGGCAATATGGAGGCCTGGCATCGGTTGGCAAGGCGACAGGCCTGCTGTGCCGTTGTCATGGTGAACATAATCGCAACTATCACGCTTACTGTAACAAACGTCAACTGACACGCACCCACACACAGATTATGGGGCTGCATAATTTCTGTCTTTCTGCTTCATGGAATACGGCACGATAGTACACATTTCGATCACTATTGGGTTACAAATGTCAGTCAACGCTGCCTTTTGGAGTGGGTTACTGGGTGATCACACATAAAATGCTAATGACACCTATCTTTGTACTTCATCTTTATATACTGACACTGCATCACACCCATTCACAACGGGAAATACATATGGAGGGAACCTGAAAATGGAAATACGACACGGACAAAATCCATTACCAGATTTAAGCTGCCAATAACACCCCCCACATCCTCCACCCACCCTCAACACACGCACGCACGCACGCACGCACGCACGCACGCACGCACGTACACACACACACACAGGCAAACAGGAAGTGCTGTTTAACCTCGAGGAAATAACAACATTCACCTGGCTGAAGGTACAGTATAACAACTCCCGTGGATTTCCAAGGGCCACAGCGGAGGGAGGAGCCGGGGCAGTGGAAGGAGAGCGCAGAGAGCATGTATTCATCAAACTAATAACTCATGTTTATACTACCCAGCTCAACCTAGCAAACACAATAACGGACTGCAGGTTTGTGGGGGGGCATCCGACTCTTTCAGTGCTAACATATGGTCTTAAAGATTGAGTGAAATCGTGTCGTACGGCGCGGGCCAAGCTGGACCAGAGACCGGGCGATAACGGGACGAGGATCAGAATTAGGAGTACAGCGCCATCTTCCAGGCTCGGCCGTAGCCGGGCCTGCTTTGTGGCACCGCTCAGCTTGTAAGGGCAACGAGGGGCCCCACTTCAAACGTTATTTAACCCTCCTCGGATTCCCCAAAGTCCTAATCCCCACCCTACACAGGCACAACCAGTCGGTCGAATTGGTTCGGGGGTGGAATGACATCATGAGTGAAAAAATAAATTAATAAATAAATAAAAAAGGACGATGGCCGTGTGCACACTGCTTCGACCGCCCCGTAGTACCCGGGCAGCGATGGCCGAGCACCACCCCCCTGATGTCTGCAATGCGTCCTCAGGCCGGGGGCGATAGAGACGCGACCCCCGACCTGTCACCGGACGGCGGGCCCTCAGCCCGGGAGTCGGTGGGCTCCTCTCCTCCTCCACGTGATGAAGACACTCGAAGGCCGCGGAGAGACACACTGCCACACGGCCACTCCCTTCACCGGGGTCACCGTCCTCAGCCTGTCACTAAGGCCGGGGCCTTCGTCCCATCGTCCTCCCCCCCTTCCCCCTCTCCCCTCTCCGCCAGTAACGGCCCCCAGCCATACCAAATCATCTTTATCGTCGCCGCTTCAGAACCTTTGTCGGGTTGACTTCTTACCCTGTGGCCCCCTTTCTTTATCCCTCGCTCCAATCCCCGTTCCATGGGCCGGCCGCTCTGGCCAATGGGGAGGCTTTGTGGGGGCGGGAGCAGGGGGCTTATAACCTGCTGCATCTGCTGCCTTCCCGCTGCTCGCCCAGTGGGACGTGGTCACCTTGTTTTAAAGGAGCGGGCCGGCAGGGGGCACGGCCGCCTTTAGGACTCTATAATGGGCTGGTTTTAAGCTGCTCACTCAGGTACTTTTCCTATTCACTGATAAGAGCCTAGCACCTGTC
Source organism: Galaxias olidus (assembly GCA_026901105.3). Classification (NCBI taxonomy): domain Eukaryota; kingdom Metazoa; phylum Chordata; class Actinopteri; order Galaxiiformes; family Galaxiidae; genus Galaxias; species Galaxias olidus. The sequence goes on along the minus strand of JAPMUY010000496.1, from coordinate 50,611 downwards.
TAATGGAACTATATGTTTTTTTTTGTTGCCCCGGCCCTTTGTGAGAGCCTGCGTTCTGCGTGTGTATGTGTGTGTGTGTGTGTGTGTGTGTGTGTGTGTGTGTGTGTTTCGGCGGGCGGCACCTTCTTGCTCAGAGCGACTCCGTCCTCGCAGTCCAGCACGGCGCAGTCCACGTCCAGCGAGGCCAGCTTGCGGAGCTTCCTCTCGTCGTTGCCGGGGCAGTAGAGGACGGCCCGCCGGGGGACGTACCTCAGGGAGGAGCCTGCCGCGTGGTGACCCCGACGACCTGCGCCTGGCCACGGCCGCCGCGCCACACACACCCGCCGCCCAGGGCCCCTGAAACACACACACACACACACACACACACACACACACACACACACACACACACACACCACGACGCACAGGGTTAACGCATTACACCTCCAGTCTACACGTACAATGGACACGATTCTGTTAGAAGCAAAGGGAAGACAGGGAAAAGCTGCCTTAATTTCAATCAGCAGCCGAAAAAATTATAAACATGGCAAAAAAAAGGAAGGTTTGGTTTCGAAACCAGATTAATTTCATTGACCGAGTTCTTTCAGAGATGGTGTTAAGCAGCGCTTTGAATCTCATTTTAAGTGAGGGGAGAACAGATTCACAGACGTATGTGAGGATGTTGCTTGGATTAGAGGGTTTATCTAAAACTTCTCAAAGAATATGAGGAGGACTATCAAGCCCGAAAATGAAACACTGATTCTGTTGCCGAACGATTTGTATGCTTTTCATGACTCAATTAATTGCCTGCGCACCAATATGCATGTACATGAAAAGGCCCAGACAGATATGCGGAGACCCACGCGGTCACACTCACACACACACACACACACACACACACACACACACACACACACACACACAGTCACACACCAATAATCACAATTATAGCGCGCACGTCTTAATTATTTGTTCTGTCGGTCTGGCTGCTGAAACAATTAGCACTAATGAATAGCCTAAATGATTAAGATGGGAGATATCTAATTACAGTGAGACACGGGCCCCGGCAGTCAGCCGCTCTCCCAGGGCTGCAGCAGCCCGTGGAGGGATCATATTTATAGATGGTCGTCTTCCGCCTGCCTAAGGAACCGGAGAAAAGACAGAATAGAAGGACCAGGGGAGGAGAGAGAGTGGGGGGGGGGGGCTCCTTGTCAAAAGAGAGGGCTGAAGTCTCCTCTTTTCTTCTCCTTTTCTTCTCTGAAGGAGCTAAAGTCACTTCAATAGCCACTTAATCCTGTCAACTACGCTTACAAATGCCCTCCGGTCTCAATCAGGCCTAATCTGGAGTGAGATGATGTGCCGGCTACACCAGGCAATTACAGGCCAGTGCAGGTGGCTGCGGGCCTACGGCCCCGTCGGCAGGGCCAGGTACACTGGACCTCTGCAGGGCTCCCCAGCCCTCCACTGTTTGGGTTTGGTAAGTAACACATCTCTCACAAAGGCCTGGAGGGGAGGGATATGCTAAATGCTTCGCGCCGTGGTGCGGATTGGGACATGGTGAAAGGGGGGGGGGGGGGGGGGGCGCCCTTACTTGAGGGACAAAAAGCTACAGGGCCCATAATGATGAAGGAGACAAAAAAAAAAAAAGAAGAAGCAAACAGTGAAATTAGGAAGAAAAATAAAAAGGGGGTTGGGGAGGAGAACGGTGGGGGTGGGCCGGGTGGTGAAGGGGGCAGGAGGTGGGGGGGGGGGGGCTGTTGAGACCCAAATGAAGTCCTCTCTATTCAGTGCATACTGCTCCGGGGTGAGTGCGGAGAAGAAGAAAAAAAGCCATTTTAAGTGGCCACTTGAAAGCAAAATAAATTATAATGTAAGTGGAAGACGCTTTCAAGAAGGTGGTGGCAGTAATTAAAGTATAGATTTCATTAAAAAGAAGGAGAGAGGGGCATGAAAAAGAGGATGGAGAGTGAGGAGGCCCCCTTGATGTTGACACTTCAGAGAGCTAAAGGCATCGTGGCCGAATACAGCTGACACTCAAACCAGGGGTCAGCACTTCTCTCTGTCTTTTACTGTGGCGCTCTACCTCTCCCTCGTCTCTTTCAGCTCAGCGGGGGGGGGGGGGGTCTTTACAGTGACCGAAGGAAGGAGAGGGGCAGGGAGCCCTGGGCCACAGCGAGTCCTCTGCGTGTCCTTGTGGACGCTCCATAGGACGGAGAACAGTGCACCGGCCTGCGCCTGCTAAGATCCATCAAAGCCGTGGGGGATCCGGAATTTCGCAGACCTCCTAAAAACAATCTGTTAGCGGAAGAACTAAAAACACACTGTGCCATAGGCTGCTTCATGTTTAGTCTTTTGGCCTGCTCGCCATCTGCGTTAGGTGGGTTCGCCAGCGGACTCTTTATGGTCTGCGGAGCGGCATGGTGCCCTTTGGAACATTGTCCGAGAGCCCCACTGACACGTCGAGGGGGCTGTTGGGTTTATCCATCCAGGCCCTCCCGGCCGCCGTCTCCCGCTCGTCTCCAGCTTTGGGCACGCTGCCATTGGTGCAGCAGGGGCTTGATCAATAGTGCTGTATGGAACAGCTGTGGGCCATCAATAACAAGATGCAGCCAAACAGGCTCACCTAGCCCCATGCGCTCGCAGGGCTAACACGGAGCCTGTGTCGGCTTGTTGACAGGGATCCGTTGTATAGAGCTCCGTGTTTAGCCACGCTCAGGGGGACAGAGGGAGGCACGGCCGAGTTAGTAGGCCCGTTCCCGGCCTGCACCGCGTCTCCTGTGGCCTGCTCGGGTCCACGGGGATTTGATTTGCCGGCACAACGAGCAGGCACTGACAATGGTGATGTCGGCTCAGTGCAGGACCTCTTAAAAAGCAGGCGGACAGGGGAAGGACCTAATATGGGCGCTGAATGCGCCTGATGTCATGACTTCACAGAGTGATGTACTAACAATGTCCCATGCCACAGCCGGATGGGAAACCCCTTCACTCACTAAAGTGGCATGTGCTCTCTCCTGAGTCAACGTTATGTGTTTTATATCAGCGAGGTAGTCCACGACAAGGACTACAGTAGACGCTTGAAATTCATATTGTTAGCGTGCTTACATTCTGACATCAAATTTGTATAAAATATTTCAATTGATCTGTTGGTTTATTTATGAATTTACTTCCTCTATTATCACCGTTCGGCCTTTAAAAAGCAGTAGGCCCAATATGTTGGTCCACTCTATACAGCAGCAACACAACAGAGGGAGACGATCTTGATTTAATGATTGATCTGCTTCTCATCTGGTGCTTTTCTAAATAAGGAATTTAATAGGCCAAATAGCAGAACTGGTGGCTAATACTAGCATTTGCAAAATTTCCATTAAAACCCAAAAGAGCTGCTTGTAAAACCAGGGAGCCATAAACGTTATTGTTACATTACAGTAGCGAGGGAACCATGGAGGACCTAACCGCCAAGGCTGAGCACATCACATAGCTTACTCCATGGCTGTGCGAAACCTGGATCCTTTTATTTACACTGTTCCACATCTGGTGGACATTTGCCCACTGGTAAAACATGATATATGTTTTACACTGTACATTTAGAAGTCCTAGAAGTAATGTACGCAGCAAAATGACCAAATTATGTTTCTTGTCGTTTTTTTTCCCCCGTCTTTTTTTTTTTTAAATGAAAGGTTATGATAACACAGGCCCGAGTGGTTACATTAGCGTCTGTAAAGTGGTGGGATCAGGCCGCAGTCACTGGCTTTACTGGTCTGAGATCAGAGGGAAGTGTGTGTTAGCGGGCGTTTATATGCTGCTGCATAGGACTGGTTCTCATTAGGAGCAGCAGCAGCCATGGGAACAGTGGCTCTGGGAGGGGGACCCCAGGGAGACCACGGGATCTGCAGGGAAGAAAGAGCTTGACAAATCCCGTTTCCTGCCTGGGAGGAAATTGTTGTCATTTAAGCAACAATGCTTTTTACTTTACCAATTCATAAACCAATCTGCCATTACATGGCAGTTACACAACGCTGAAGGAAAATCTCCTTACCAGAACCACGTCTTTTCTTTTTCCCCCCCTCCTTCACGCGTGGCCCCTTTGTCTGAGACAAACGGCTCACGAGCAACAGCTAAAGTGTCAACAAATCCCCGCTCCAACAGAAGTGTCTCTGCTGAATCTGAAATCCTCCAGCCTGTACGAAGCTGTGATTCAACAAAAGCTGCCACGTCAGGCCAGCAAACCACCATAACTTCTCCTATAATCAAATGGGTAGCCATTCACTCGTTTCTCTGGCAACCCTGTTACCGGGACGACAAACCGGTGACATGTATCCTGTTATGTTATCGGCTCTGCTTTTTAACTAGGCTCCTTACCTATTAAAAAAAAACCCTGAAAGGTGTCAAACCAAACGTTCCATCTTTCAAATAGGTCCCGGCCACCTTCAAGGATAAACAGCGGTGCCCGGGCGCATACCGATCGACTGGCCGCCTGAACAAATCCCACCGCACTAAAGTTTTCCTGGGCGCCTTCAACGTCGGCTGGGCGGTGAAGGGCCGGTCATAATTAGTTCATTATCGTTAAGTGGTTGCATCAAACTGTTCCGTGTAACATCCTCGGCCTCCGCCTGCCACATCGTTCCAGTTCAGGGGGACGGCGTCACGCTCGCTGCCACGTGTAATACAGCAGATAACACGGAGCTCAGGGAGGGCCCCTCTCTCTCACACCTACCCCGACAACAGCCTGCCTCTCAATATGCAGATTTACACAATTATCTCCAGCCCGGCTGTGCAGGCAGAAGCTGTGTCTAAAATGCACAAAATTAAAAGATCTGCGTTTCTCCCTTCGCGATAATCAGACGCTTTTTTTTCTTCTTCTTCTTCTTCTTCTTCTTCTTCTTCTAATATGCAAACTACTTCCAGAGGTCTGTGGTGTTTCAGGTTCCAGATTAAATTTGGAGGAATAAAGATGAATAAGAGGGAGGGGGAGGGAAATCAATGTTGCGATGCATAAACAAACCCTCCTTCCCCGAGAAAGCTGTCAGACGGGTGTGAAATAAAATGGTCAAAAAGCCGTCAATATTTATCTGGTTGCGAGACCCCCCCAGACCTGTCTCGCACGTCTTCTCCGAGAGACGGGAGAGCTCAAAAACAATCCCTGTACAGGTCTCCGGCCCAGCGTGGCGCGGTGTGTGTTTCAACATAGCCTCGCGTCTGGACGCACGACTGGCCGACCGAGAAATGCAGCAAAATGAACCAGAGCCGGGCGCCCAGGACCGCCACGAGGCGGAATCAAACACCTCTTTCCTGGAATCCTCTGTTCCTGCCCCGCTTTCTTCCCTCCCCGTCAAGCGGGTCCACGCTTTGGCTGAGTGATCGGTTCCCCCTCAGGAGGAGATCAGCTGGGGTCGGCTCAGCTCTGTCGCCGGTCCGCAGTCACAGCACCGCTCCAAGCCTTTTCCTTTCCACAAATACACTCCTCATATACCTTTTTTAACGCTTAGGCCCAAGGAAAACACAAACAAATAAATAAATTACAACTATCTCCACACGGGATCTCAAAGTGCTGATGGCCACTCCTCTGTCTTCTTTAGACCTGGGGGTATCGCCCCAGACGTCCTCCTCATCTCCTCTCCACAAGCCACCGGTCAACGGGCCCCTCGCCGTCCACAATGCCTCTTTCAAACCCCCACTCACAACCCCCCCCCCCTGCTCTTCTCAACACCCACTCTCATTACGTTGGATTTTATGCCTTAATCTGCACAATGAGGATGAAGTCATGGCAGTTATCTGCAGTGACCAATGACTGTCCACCTGTAATCCCGCTCAGAGTCCCCTGCTTTCACCCGCTCCACAATCTGCTCACAATGCCTTTTTTACCAGCCCCGCCATAAAGGCTGGACGACCGCGGAGGCCATGTCATTCTCTCACCACCGCTCCACGGAAGGCAATCCCGGCATTCTTCGTAGGGAGAAGGGAGACATCTTTATCCCAAGCACGGGAGGTGGAAAAGGACATTTGGAAGGTTAGCCTTCGATGTGTATGGGCTCCTCGGCCAAAGTGGTTTAGACTTGTTGTGATCAAAGCTGTAAAATCAATTTGCTCACTAAGTACTGCCAGGGCCCATGTAAAAAATGACTTGCCTTTACAATTTTTTATCAGTTCAAGATCAACCAGACAAAAAAAAAAAAAAAAGAAAAAAGAAAAAAATAATCAATGCACTAATCATTTAGAAATAATTGGGCGGGTTTTTTATTAAAAGGTCACTTGACTGGGCTGTATTTAGATTTGGGAAGGACGTAGGGGGGTTAGCTTTTAACTTAGCATTTTTATTGACTCCGGCAAAACCAAATGAGCGGCCTCTCTAAGAGTGTGCACTCTGCAATGGCCTTTCAGGCCTTGGGAGACCCATTGTAGCACTCTGAAGAGAATGAAAGGAATCCCCACTGGTGGAAATGCAGCGGAACAGCCCCACAACAGGCCCACAACTGTTCCCTTATGCATGAAAGGAGGCCAGATAAGACAAGAAGGACTTCTGAGGCAGGGCCAAAGACAAAGGCAAACAAAAGTGCTGATCACGAGGGGATGACACAACTCGTCTCGGCAGAGGGAACAGGGAGAAAAAAGGGAACGCCGGACAATGGCTCTCCCAGCCCAAGTGACACGCTGAAGAATTGGAAAATCCACACAAGACAAGTCGCCGAGACTCCCTAAACCCACAAGGGCTGGCTGACTGTCGGCTGGACCCTGGTCAACCCTAGGGGGTAGTCTCCCAGCAACCTATGACAGCCAGAGCTGTCTCTGTCAAACTGCCCCCTACCCACCAGCGGGCCAAAGGGCTCAGCTAAGTCAGGGGAATGGGCCAATAGTGCCCCCTCCCACCCAAACCAAACCAAAACCAATCCAAACCAGACCGAACCACGGAGGGTTCCACTCCCGCAGTTTCCGTTTTCAACAATCGGCTGTCCCCGCGTCTGATGTTTGCCTCTTTCTGTCCCCCCAAAAATAAAATTACCGTTTAACCTCCATGGAAACCAATGACAACACTTCCATGGGCTCTGAAGCAGGCCAGCTCTCCGTGCCACCGTCTCTACTGGTTACTAATATCAGAGGAGGTTGAGCCAAGGCTAAATAACAACAACGCTCGGTGCCAATTATCATGCTGTAGGCTTCTAGGCTGGGAATAGCGGGCTTTTTTCAGTTGTCATAGTTAGAGAAAAATAATCTTTCACAACGAACAGGGGTCTGTGTGTATGCGTCGCACATCCTAATGGAAATCCAGCCTTCGTTTACAGTTGGGAGCATGTGACCTCTGAAGGCACACAAACACATTTACGTGCAGGCGGGCACGCACACAGAAGTGAGAGGTGGATTTGCTTGGCAAGTACTATTATAAAAATCTGCTGGGGAAAAAAAAAATTTAATTCATAAAGTCACCCTGACGGACACACACATTTGCAAGCTCCAGCAAAACTCGAAAAAAAATCAATAATGATACATGCCAAGTGCATAAGATGAAGAAACTCCATAACGTCATCAAACAGCCTGAAGTTGAATTCTCCACGGGGCCATTCCATACAGTAGATTTAATTGTTTTTCTCCCCTGTAATAAGAACATGGCAGGTCCACCGGTAAATCCTCCTGTCAGAGACCTTACCGTGCACTCCACAGGTTACACCCTCCTCCACACCAGCCTGAGGCCCTCAAGGCTTCACATGCACACCGGGGGCCTTTTCACCAGCCATCAGCCCGCCTGATTAATAGATCGATGGTGGTAATTGATTAGCGAAGAGGAGGTGGGACGAAGAACACGGGTCAAACGTCCGTGATGTCTTCCCCCCTCCCGACGTAAAAAAGGTGGTAGACATAAAATCCGGCGGCGATAGCCTGCAGCCAGACCGGTGTCCATCAAAGCCCTGGCAGACAGGGCTTGCCTAGCATAAAGGCCCCGGCCCATTCTCCACACCGCTCCTTTTCTCTTGGTAATGCTGTCGCTTCAAGTGACAGGAACCATTGTGGACGCCGCTTGTCGGCCCACCTTCATAAAACAAGCCGTAAAGCCGTCAATAACAGGCTTATACGGCTTCATTATCCTGGCCCATGCAGGATCACAGCCCAGGGGTGAGGGGCTGGAGGGGGGGGAAGAGGGTGGTTCTCCGGAGCAGGGGGAAGAAGGCGAGACAGCTTGGATCTCGTGGGGGTTTGTTGTCCCAACGGGCTGCCGCCACGCTCCCGGTTTGCTCAGAATGCCGGGCTGCTTGACTTTCCCCATAGATCCCCCTAGACCCGTATCCAAAGCAGGACCTGTGTGACTCAGAGGTGTGGCTCGCGTGTCCAGCAGCCCCGCCAGGCGAAGGACTAATTATGCCATGTTTACCTAACGGTCAAGAGAACACAAAGTGTCTTGAGAAAGATTAGCCTAGAGGCTGGAGGGAAGGTGGCCCAATAGAATAGACCTGCCAGTGCCCCTACCTCCATGCACGAGTGCTGACTTCACTAGACTGCACCTGAACAGAACAGAGAAGAACGGGGAGGAGAGAGGAGGGCCAGATGGAGCTTGCATCTGGGACAGTAAACCTTTGGCCGCGGTCGGCCTGGACAGCAGAGAGCGCCTCATTTATTTCATGCAAATGTCTTTGGGGCTGTTTCACAAGCTGACAGCGGGGGCTGTGAGGTGGTCAATATCTCAGGTTGAGCCTTCCAGAACATTCCCCCTTTTCTCTCCGCAGTGAGCCGCCGGTGCCCGGCAAAATGGCAGGCAGCCGCGCAATTGCCTGAGAGAGAGGCGTAGAAAGAGCGCGCTTCATAATCTTCGAATGAAGAATTGAAGCATCATAAAAATTTCAAATGAATGATCAACATTCTAAACTAAAAAGCCACGTCTTCCACATTTTTGTGTGTGATCTCCAGAAGCCTTACCAAGTCTTCATAAAAGACGAAAATGTACTTTAACGTATCACTGATCTTTAAATGGCCAAAACGCAGAGAGTTGAACCGCACACCATCTAGACAACTAATGTCGGAAGTCACTTTCCCCTACAGCCCCTCTCCATCATTTAAACCAGTCCCTCTGAGATCAGCACTTATCTCTTTAGCGCGGGTGCAAGTGCACATTACAGGCACACCAGTGTGATACACGCACCGTCGATTGTCACTTCCGTCAACATTAGCACTCTCCAACGTGCTAAGCAGAGAGGGGCTTCGGGGGCCGACCGGCCGCGCTCGGCATTCTGGGGCCGACACTTGTTCTCGCTGGGGCGGTTGTCTGCGTCGCTGGTACAGCGAGCGGGTCAGAGAAAAGGGGAGCGTGGAGGAAAAGGAGAGAGGGGCGTACTGGCTCTCCGTCTCCTGTTGTTGGGCCTGTCAGAAGGGGGCACTGAAACGGGAGGGAGGGAGAGAGAGAGAGACGGAGGGAACAGGGTGGGGAGGATTGATTGCTGTTTGTTTCTGAGCAGCTTCTTAACCAATGGGGAGGCTAAGGGACCAGCATGCACTGGGACAGCCTTCCCTCAGCACTCGGCTGTCGCCTAGCTAATCCACGGCACCATGCCGGTGCATGCGCATGCACACACACACACACACACACAGAGAGAGAGAGATAAACACACATTATTGTAGTTTGGGTTTGGTCAGGCAGCATGTGTGCGTCAGTCCAGCTCAACCACTCTGGCTGAGAGCCAATAAGACTGGTATTCCAGCAGTATCCCCAGCAAAACATATGGACATTTGAGATCCTAAGATAATCGAGCACACAGATACTAAATGTGCGCAGACTCACACATTAACACACACACACACACACACACACACACACACACAGAAAGACTGGTACAGTGGGATCAACATGGCAGCGTCCCCGTATTAAACCAACCAGATCGGGGGCCATATGACACTGTGTGACGAGAATGCAGGAGGACTGGCAAGATGGCAACAGTCTAGCATTCTACTCTTCTCTTCTCTCTCTAGAGTTTAGCTTTAGTCAAGTTACAAACCTCAATAATCATAATCTATAAAAATACAAATCTTTTTGATGGTTCAAAAATTATTTTAAGGTAATTTATGCACCAGATGACACTTATTAATCGATTGAAAATATGAAACTGAAATGAACACCTAGTCCTGAAAGCGCTTGTTCGGCATGCAAATTGCAAATTGTCTTTTAAGATATGCGGCGCGGCTTATTGTTGTACTGCTAAGACAAATGGTGTTATGTTGAGAGCCAAAACACCAGGCACCCACTCGGTTATTGCTTTCCTAAGCCCAGGGAAAGATGGATGGCCATGCGGCTCCACAGGTGGCTGGGGCCCTTTGATTGGGAACAGAGGAGTAAAGGGGAGAGACGCCGAGAAGGAGGCATGAGAATGAGGGCATAGGTTGGCTGCCCAAGTAGACAATGTGGGGCTGCCATGCACCCCTGCCCCACATAGAAAACTGGACGTCTGGAAGGGTCAAAGTTGAAGGAGCGGGACCAGGATCAGTCTGAGTTGCCAGGTATTGACTGAGGCTTTGGGCCAAGCCCTGTAAGAGGGGATGGGGGACAGGGGACGGGGGCTGAGGGGCTAAGGGGATCTCCGACACGCCCTCCCACCTCCCCGAAAACAGCTCACGGAACGCTGACAGATGGGCGGGCTGGAATGACCAGTCCGGACACCCAAATAAACTTATGCGGGGATTTGGAGGGGGACCACAACAAGAGGTCGGCAGAATGAGAGGGCAGCTGAAGTGCTAGGCGCGCCCCGTCTCTGGTGGCACGGACGTGTTGCAACTAAGGACCCTATTTGGATCCAATTCCAGGCTTATTTAATTAGGCTAGTGTTGTTTGTATTTGGCCACTTGTCTACCCCTTCAGAGAACATCTCATCGTACACACAGTTCTTCCAGCAAGTTGCCTGTGCCCCCAAGTGGCAGCCTGAAAGAACTACAAGATATTTTGCACTGACATCGCTGAAGGCTGGCACTGACACGAGATCAAACGCTAAAGCCCCCTTAACATTTTTGATAACGGAAATAATGTGGGAACTAATCCTGGAGCATCTGTGGGACACCCAGTCTTTGTGACATCCGGTAGGCCCCGTTTAGTATGGGACATGACCAGTAAGTATGGCCCCTGTGGAAGGAAGCAAGTGGAGAATGGATTCAAAAGAATCCGATCAGATCAGAGGAGAGGGGAGAGGTAAAGACAACCAAAGGCTCAGCATGTATACTGGGCATACTGTGATTTAAGGTTTTAAGTATAGGCTACTACTTAGTGATTCATGTTTCAGCCCCTCGAGGAGCTTAGCCCTGGCACGCCTGAGTGGAGACGAGGCACTGAGTGACCAGTTGAACAAGGAGTTGCGCGCTATCTCCCCCGATGGCACCCTGAAAACACAAGGTCACACAACATGGATACGCTACAGTAGCCACACAGAGGCTGCAGTATATCGGGGAGGTCAGCAAAGATGCTTCTTAGATTTAGTTTGAGTAAAATGTGTGAATTTGTAATGAGTATAAGTATTTAATTTATAAAATAAATGTTATAAAATATATATATATATATATATAAAAACAAATCTAAAGGCAAGGGTAGTGCAATATGTAGTTGCTCACAAACGATCTGAACCAAATTTTTTCCAACTGGCCTTAACTGGAACAAATGTACAGGTTTGAATTCACAGATCTAAGTCAATGCCCCCTGTTGCTCCAATGATAGACACTCCATTCTTTTAGCCCACAGGCATGCATTTTACCTTCGATTCTTACACTGGCCCAAGCCTTTAATTAAGACTGGCTTAGGCCCCATTGCTTCTGACACACCAGGACGTTTCCTGAAAACCAGCCCACCAAACCCCCCTACAACACTGGAATACAATTCCCAGCCATCCCCCCGCCCCCAACTTCTGTCCATCTTTCCTGATTTCCTCTCTGTGCCATTTGCCACAAATAATATATACCCCAATACTCTTTTCCTTTTTTTTGACTTCTCCACATTCCTTGCCTTTCTTTTTGCCACACATACACACAAACACAAAGCTTCCACACCAAATCATGAATGCGTGGGAGCTGTAATTAAAAGCCAACCTTTCCCAGGTTAAGAAATCCTTTGTATAATAGGCTTTGGCCTTTGTTTGTGAAAGTGAATCCTCACCCGTACGTTGACCGTTAGGCCAGTTTGGAATAGAGACAGGCACAAGACAATTACACTAGACCTTAGGCTGGACATAGGCATTATACAGTAGACAACCAGAACATTGTGGATGAACACAATAACGGACACTGCAAAACACAAAGCATGCTAAGTGCATTGCACTACCTTGTCCTACAATAGGAAGATGCATGACTGTTTCTTATTGTGGGCGTATGGGTTCATGTTATTTGGGTGGGCCGCTACAATTTATTTTTGTATGAGATTCTTTTGAATATGAAGGTTACACATCACAGGGTCTCTTGAGTGTAGGCCAATGGCAGTCATTTCAAATTACAGCTGGATTTGGGCTACTTTGAGTGCAATCTCATCTTTTTTTGGTCTGGACAGGAATCCCTTTAAAAAGGGAGAAATAAAAACAAGCAAAATACAGAACACCTTTCCAAAGCCCATCCAGAAACACTCACTCGGGCTGTAAAGGCCAACATATTTGAGGATGGAAGAGCGGGACCTCGCCTTGGCCTGTTCCTCCGCTGGTGGGGTGGTGCAGGCCAGGGTGGGGGTGGCCAAACCCTTTCCTTCCCCCAGAGGGACAGCCATGGAAATGTAGGATCACGTTTGTCTTTCATGTTGGACACAAACACGTGCCACGTTCAAAGCTCTGCTCCCAGACAAAGAAGAAAAAAAAAGAAAAAAACACTGTCCGGCACTGCGTTTCAACACGAGCCCTTTGTCTCTAAACAGTCTTTGGCGACATCTAGCCCAGCCTATTCTGAGGACCTGGGTAATCAAGATCTGTGGATCCTCTCTCAATAAAAGACAACCCATTCAGAAAAGATCACCATGGTGTGGAGGCAGCAACGGCTCTATTATATTTATCCTCGGTATATATTTAAGATAACGGAGCAGGCATGAGGGATGAGATTAGACGTTTAAACCTGTGTTGATGACCACCCCAGGGGTGGTGGCAGTCTGCCTAGTGACCTCTCCTGAACCAGGGGTAACGACTACAGTAAAACTGGGCCGTATATATTATCATTAACAGGCAAATGCCACAGGATGTCATTAGGAAGATTCCACTTGGAGTTGGTGAAGGGTTTCCTGAACGGTGTGGAACGGGTGTGGGCCGAGCGGTGCTGGAAACGTCTGCTGATTGACATGGGTCAGGGGCGGGCCCGGACAACACAGGCGCTGTTTTGATTGGCACGCCGTCTGTTTTCCAAACTGCTCGCCAGTGTCATACTTCAGGCCACTTTTTTTTTTTTTTCACCCCAAAATAAAAAACCAGTTATCAGGCCAGAAACATAAAAGCAGTCCCTCGCTCTATAGCCTCTTACAATGAGCCATTGTCCTACCCGGTTTGCCTTCTCATCAAGCAACAACTTCCAGACTAGAAAGCCAAGGAGAGCCCGTCTGAGGCCTCTCCTCCCCTTCAGAAAGCTCCTGCCCCTGGCTTTGTCTCTCCCAGGAGCTGCTGTAGTAAAGCAGGACTTCAAAAGAGCCTTATCACTGTCACGTCCTCTCCGAGGAGCGCCCGGTAATGGACTCCGGCTGCAGTGGCTTACGCTAGGCTACGCTAACGCCGGGCCAAGAGGGGAGGAAACGCTTTGAATTCATGTCTTGTAAAAGTGTGTGTGTGTGTGTGTGGGGGGGGGGGGGGGGGGGGGGGGGGGGGGGGGGCTCCTGTACAGGCCTCTCTACATCCCTGGTCCACTTCCTTCCTGAGAGGTGAAGGAATGCTGTGTCAGGGTTTCAAGTACAGCCCATCGGTGCAGAGGGTCCAACATGAGCTTATTAGCACTATGACAACAAGCCTTGGCTAGCCATACAACTAGACTTAAATCCTACCCTTAACCCAAATTATATAATTGCACCAGCATTAGCAGCAGCTAGAATACATGATAAAGTGTTAGTTTTTCATTCCTACTAGTCATTGAAGTAAGGAAAGGTGAGTATAACTCTTACTCTAATTCAAAACTGAATATGCAATATGCAGCCCAAAAAGGAAATATTAAACATTGAACACTGATTCAGGTCAATTGTCGCTCTCCATCTCCTCTCATCCCTCCTTCCATGCAGTGGCTAACTCAGTGGAACACGAGGTCCCTCCTCCAACTCCGGCTGCATCCTGTATTTTCCAATTATCACCTTTTAAAGGCCAGCTGGGTGCATTCCAGACCACCGGGGGGCAATTCCATTTGCATTGCTCGGAGACAAAGTCATGCCCAAGTACTTTCATGCTAAAGTTCATTACAAATAGACTCGTGGGGCGAGGGTTAGGCCTGCATGAAGGCGGCCGCGCCTACTGACCAGGCGCTACATAAAAAAAAAACATCGCGCATTACAGACTATAGCCTTCTATCTTGTAGCCAACTCAATCACACAAAAAGGAGTCCAGTACACAGGCGCGCTATTCCTGAGAAAGAAAAAGAAAAAGTTGAGATGTATTTTTTTTCCCCCTCAGCTTCTCCCGAGAGAAAACGATGAGAGTGGTACTCCAACACACACCGTGGAACGTGACCTTACCACAAACACAGCACAGCACCGCTGGAGAAGCGCAGGCAGGCAGGTAGGCAGGTAGGCAAGCAGACAGGCAGGCAGGCAGGCAGGCAGGCAGGCTCCCAGAAGACTCAACGTGGCTAAAAACCAACCACAAACTTGGCCACACTGGACATGTTGCAGCCTGATCAATGTTCCTCTCCTTTGAGAGCTGCTCCGCTCAGGATTTCAGCTCATTACACTGATTTTATTCTTCTGCTTCATTAAGTTGATTTTTAAACAGTTAGTGGAATATATAACATCCTTTTTATTTATTTGGGTAGGTTTATTTAGCCTGTTGAAATCCCTAGCAGCAAAAGTGTTCTTTCCATCTATTAGCACTGGTGGACGTCTTGGGCTTGGTGTAATGTTGGACTATTCCATTTGCTTTGCGCGTGAAGAAAGCCTGGTCATGAAGAAAGCCTGGTCTGCCTTCAGGCTCTCTCCCTCCTCCAGTGGAAGCCTGTGTTTCCCCTTTCCTCCCTCTCCCATACTGCATATAGCAGCATTTAGCTGTGAATTAATTTTTGTGTTTGGATATACCCTGCTGGGGTGTGATGCTGCTGGTGCATAATCAAAATCTGCAACACTACATATGGGCCTTGTGGGTATTTTCGCAGTGCTGTTCTGTAGCTGGGGCGGGGGAACCAAAGGCAAGAGGAGGAGGGGGAACGGGGACGAGACAACGGGGGCGCAGAGACGAGGACATGACAACTCTGGGCCAGTGTAATGACACATCAAACAGCAGAGCTACTAGACAAGGCATTGATGGGCTGGGCTTCTCACACACACACACACACACACACACACACACACACACACACACACACACACACACACCAAGGAATATTATTTCCTTGTGCAAGGATGAGTAGACTACAAAATGCAGTGTGTGTGTGTGTGTGTGTGTGTGTGTGTGTGTGTGTGTGTGTGTGTGTGTGTGTGGCCACAGGACAGGACACGCACCCGCAGCCACGGCTCCAACACCAGCAGCCTTTAACGCGGTGTGTCTAATGCTCCTATTTAGTGTTCGGGGTGCGGCGGCGCGTGTCCTCAGGTTTTTTGGGGAAGGGAGTGTGGATTGCACCTAGCCTGGCAGCTGTGGCCCAGAACGCAGACAAAAGCCTGGAGGAAGTAGCGCATCACTGAAGACGGGACTAAAAGGCATGGCGATTCGCCTGGGCCCTGAGACTCTGCCTTCTGATTGGCTGTGGGGACCACTCTGCATGGTGAATGTGGCCACAGAGGACACGAGGAGCCCAACACACCCACGGCAGGGCAGGCACTAGCAGTCTGCCAAAGACAAAGCAGTGGGGTGGTTGACATTAAAGGGGTCAAAGAAGAATGAAAAGGATTAACAACGTCAACAACACACTGAACTGTTTTACACTGAATACAATGAAACAGAAATAGACTCAACATGCCACCTTCTGTGCATTGGTCTTTCATGGCCCTTTATTATTTTTTGCCCTACCCTGTGATTAGAGGAATCTTTATATCAGATGGAACACATCAAAGGCAGGCTATCTGACTGACTGTGTGTGTGTGTGTGTGTGTGTGTGTGTGTGTGTGTGTGTGTGTGTGTGTGTGTGTGTGTGTGTGTTCTGTCCTGGACTTTAATACCCCAGTGTCCTTGCTCTTAGTCTGAGTCGAAAGACATAGAGGTGTGAGACTGACAAGACCAGGATAGCACACAGTCACCCTTATTTGCCCTCTCCCATCGAACGGCTATGGCCTCTACTTCTTAAGAGCTCCCTCTTGTCTTTCCTTAACTCCCAGGAACATAGCAGGGTGAATGAATTGGAAATTATCATTACCCATTACCTTAACTCCTACAGCCCAACAAACACGAATGCCTTATCCTTTAAAGCAATAAGAGCAGCTTATAGGCCAATTCATAACAGGGCTTAATGAATTCCACTATAGTCGTCTCTGATTAAAAAGGCGCTGTTGAGAGCGCAGCTGTAGCGAAGGCTAACGCCGGTGAAAACCTGTGTGTATACACAGAAGCGAGGGTGGGAGGCTTAAAGCATACCCAATAGGCAAAAGGTGCCAGCCTAATATTTCATCGCTCAACCGTCTACAATAGAGAAGCCTATTTTAATTCATAAGCATTTAGCAGCTGGGGCCCTATTTCCATGAACACAAATCCATTATCAGAGGTGCGAACATCATTCATTTGCTGGGTTCACCGTAGCCAAAAGAGATAATAATTAGTTGTTTACCTGCATATTATTTGTCGGGTGATAATTGGATGTGAAGTTAAAGTCTTTCATAAAAGGTTTGATTGATCTAAACATGTTTTCCCCCTGACGGACTTGCGTACTTCCCAGATTAATTACACATTCCTATTTGGAGATCCATCAGGCCTCTGTAGCGCAGAGCCCTTCCTCCAAGACTGCTCCGAATTTAATTAACACCACTTCAGGAATGACACAGCGACCTCACACTAACATCTGGGTTTGCAATCAAATAAAATGCAACCTTGCTGTTACCACGGTAATGGGGCATTAGAGAGCAAATTTTTTGTCAGGTTTTCATTTTTTTCAAAAATGATGAGACAATATGTGACTGTTTGGAATAGACAGTTGGCGGTCTTTGTTGGGGGCCCGGAGAGGCCGGTGAAATGCCAGTGACTCCTCCCACCACGGTGAGATTCCTGGCGTCCATATCGGTGACGAAGCTTGTTATGAAATGGAAAGCTAAATATTTGGAGATCAAACTCTGTGGTCAAAATAGGACAACCATCCATCCATCACTAAGAGGAAGTTCCCTCAACACGCCCAAGTGTCCACGCACGGCCTATCAACGCCAGGGGATTCAAAATGAATCCAAAATATATCCACTGGCTTTAATTAGACCATCAAACGCTCCACTGCCGACACGTTTCCTGCCAGGGTGTGTATGTGAGAGAGACAGTGTCAGTCAGTGTGCGATGCACACATCTCTGCACAGTGTCAGAGTCCATACGGTCGCTCTCACACTCAAAGCTTGTAGCGGTATGCACGGATTAAACTTCATGTTTTAATCCGAAAAATGACATTACTAAAAGCTCCAAAGACTGAAACCAGGGATTTAAAGCTGAACCTACCTGTATTTCTATGCACTGTATGTGAGTATGTGAGCTACTATGGACTGCGCTTTGTCAAACCCACACCCTCTGGGCTCACTGAGTGATTCAAAGGAACATTTATCCTAACTACGGGTCTCGGGCATGCCTGATGTTCTCTGTTTACTACGGTCATGCATTTCACATACAGCACGGACTGCGCATCTGCAGCCGAGAGTGAAGGAGCGCCCACTGTGTCTATGATACAGTACAGTGTGACCTAGCGCTGCCTCTGAACCATGTGATTGGACCTCTGTAGTGACACTGCCAGCCTTGATGTGGGAGAGACGTTGCGGCAGAGAACCGCCAGAGGCCTTTCGCGTGGCGGGCAGGGGACTTCCTAAAGCGGAGTCCTTTAAGGTCGCGACGTCAGACGTCAGGATCGCTTCTCCGGCGACTTAACCGGCGCGCGCCGTAACTCTCTCCTTTGGCAGAGGGCCTCGTAGTAAAACCCCGCTCCCGCTCCTGTAAGATCGGTGCCTGCTGCTAGCCAAGGCTGTGAACTCTGGCAGGGGGAAAGTAGGTCAAGCTGGTCTGCCCTCTCCCTCACCCCGGCGCCGGAGCCGGCCCTGATGAGATTAAGCGGCCGACCGGAGGTCAGCCACCGAAAAACACAGACAAGCGGCGGCGACTTGGCCCTGGGAGTCTAAGTGACACCCACAGTTGGTCCCCAGAGAGCCCGCTGCTGCTCCTAGCGTAGCACACCACTAATCGCCCACGCCGCCCCTCCTCGTCGTTGACCCGCCACAACCCAGACGGCGCAGGGTGTTTAAAGCCGTTACCGGCTTAATGCTGCCACACTATTCTATTCTTACACGCCTGATACGACACAAGGCGCTGGTGCCCCCTCAAATAGCACCCTACCACTACCCCGACCCCTAAACCTCTAGTGCCGCTACCTTTACCGCTATCGTTATCCCCGCGATTACAGCTGACGTCAAGCGTGCCCCCCCTGCTATGAAATTCCATGCATGGCAAATGAGCCACCGGGTGCTGTCTTGGAGCGGTTTGACTTTCACCTGACTGAAAGGTTCGGTGACGGCGTCTCGTCTTAGCCAGCTGATACGAGAGTAGACAGAGAGGGTGAGAGCTGGGAGTGGTGTGTGTGTGTGTGGGGGGGGGGGGGGGCTTCTTTCCCCATCTCCGCAGTATTTCTAACAGGGTAAGCCAGCGGAGGCCGTAGCCCTGGCTAGTATTACGGCAGGTTAAGTCAGTGGTGGAAACGGGATTAGGCGCTTTGGAATGCCAGGGTAATCACTCATTCAGCAAGCGGCCTAGAGAGGAGGTGGGGGGGAAAGAGAGAGAGGCTCTTTAAGGAGCAGGGGAGGGTTTTTACATAGACGGGAGCTTTGATTACCGCCCCGTCTTTAAACCGCATCCGATGACTCAAATAGGTGCAGTGGTCCTTCCCCTTGTTTACGGAGAGGGAGCTGCCCTCCTGGGTTCCTGTAAAGGGGTGACGTCACGCCTCGCTAACGATGCCCAGACCAGGCCAGAGAGGAGCTAGCTTTAACCCCGGGAAAACCCTGCCGTGCACATCGGTTCTCCTAAACGCAGGGGGGCAAAGCTAACTAAACCAGGCCTTCCAGCGCTGGAGTCCACGCAACGTCTGGTTCATTCTAGGTGACCGAACTATATCTGGCGAACACAGACAACCTTAGATTGAAACGTGCGGAGAATATCTTCCTTGGGAGATTTTATTCTATAGACTACGTCCTATTCTATAGACAGCCTCCGACTCACTACAGTCTCTGCTAAATGGAGATGCTCTGGCAGGAGAGGGATCCTCTCTGCGCTTTCTCCTCAGCTCGCCGACACAGACCAGTAGTGACAGTTGTTTCCAGTTGCTGGGAGTAAGGGCCCATCATAAAGCCGGGCTAGAGGAAACAGGATAAGAGCTTGAGCCAAGGCAGTAAAAAGCTTTCTGGGAACTTGAAAGCCACACAAATGAAGTCTGCGTCTGCCATCTGGAAACAATAAACAAACAAAACCCAGCAGCCAAACAAACACGATGAAGAGAGAGAGAGAGAGAGAGACATTGAGTGTGTGTGTGTGTGTGTGTGTGTGTGTGCGAGTGTGTGTGAAGGGATGACGAGAGAGAGAGAGACCATGTTAAAAACACACATGTAGGTCTACAACGTGCATCATTAAGAGGCAATGATGAGACACACAAAGACACCCCTGTCTTTTAAATAAAGGCTCCTTTGATGGTGGTGAGGTGGTGCATTGGTGTGTGTGTGTGTGTGTGTGTGTGTGTGTGTGTGTGTGTGTGTGTGTGGTAACAATTGTGAAACCTGGTCCTAATCAACTATAGTGCTAACAGGAGGACGTCTGTGTGTCTGTCTGACTGCACACTTTGTCAACAGCGTAACGGGGAGCAACTTTGAAATGGCAGAGAGCCCTCAGCCGTCAGCCTAACTGACAAACTGTCCCTGGTACCCACTAATCCCACAGCAGTGACTGGAAGGTCCCGAGTTACTCTTCACCGAGGACTTAGATCTCAACAGAAGAACAATATAATCGGTCTTCCCTATTTCGAATGTAAAAAAAAACGTCTACATTATACCCAGTACTCTAAAAACCATTTGGAAGAAACCAAACCAAGTAGATGCACACACAATGAGTAAAGGCATGCATGTGTTCACACACACACACACACACACACACACACACACACACACACACACACACACACACACACACACACACACACAGTAGTCCTCCACTGCTGTCCTCAAAGGGATTTTTCTCATTTACATCTGCTGCATCATGGGAAATCTAGTCCCATTATTGTTGATTGTCTTATTGCTTATGTTCACATTACATTTCATCTTCACCAGCTCTGTTAAGAGAGCTTCATCACAACCCTTCCCCCAACACAAATGACATGCTTCAATTTAATGTTCTTGTTCGGGACTAATTAAAAAGCAACAGTATGCATGAGGGCCAAGGGAGTTAAACTCGGTCTAAATTAGATACTCAACTATCATTTGAAAGGCCTCTAGTCAACCCACGGAATGTCGAAAATAAACGATTGACTGATCCAAGCTAAGGCTGTAAATAACACTTAGAGCGGCAGTAATCATCATCCCCTTAAAAATAATAAAAAAAACATTAACGTTATTTTGATTTTTTATTGAATTCAAGCTTCCTGTGGGGCTAAAAACACATATTGTCAGCAAAACATGGTCCCGATGAACAGTCTGAGCAAACATTTTCGCAGATACAAGGGTCTAATCAATGACTGAGAGTTTGGTTGCCCTAACGCCCGCGAGTTCAGACGTGACATGCAGGATTCACTCAGTACCAGAAGAGACATCACAGACTGTACCTCTCAACTGTCTCATCACAACGCTGTCAATACTGACACCAAGGGGTCGCATCTGGTACTGCCGTCATCGCCGACCATTAAGGCAATCAAAAACTACCTGGAGATGCGCAGGGCTACACAAAGGCCTGTTCACACACACACACACACACACACACACACTCATGAAAAAGCAGCCCACCCTTGGTTAACAATCCCTGTCTGTTCCCTAGCGTAAACCTCGTCTTTTCCCTCATTAAGGTGGTGTGTATCAGACAGGAAGGCAGCGCTGGGTAAATTACACCTTGTCTCCCTGGCCCTGGCACTAGCGCATTGCCGTGGCCGCGAGCCAAGCCAGGTGTCGTGAGAAGAGCGGAACACCTTCCTGGCAGTGTGTGGCACGCATGGAAGTTCGCTTCCAGTGACCACCCCTTTTGGTTCGGGGGAGGGCGGGCCCCCCGTGCAGAGGGCAGACAGGGAGAGCTACTCCAAGCCTGGAAGTAATATCCTGCCCACACACAACTCTTGACGGCTGGTGCTGTCTAATTAAGGATAAGTGGGCGGTACGGTATGCCAGGGCCATGCTCTCTTTTAGGGAGCCATTACGAACATGTTCATCACGTTCCACGGCGGTTCACTAAAATGGGTCAAACACACAGCCTCCTGATGCCACAGACATGGCCACACTGGGTGGGCTTCCTCACTCCCTACTCTTCCAAATGAAGGGATGGACATAAACAGGGCCTCGCAGATGGAAACCACAAGCCCGTTCAGTCTGAAAGCGTAGAAAGAAACGCGGGGGACGATGTCGAGTTGGGTCTCGTTGGATGGCGATGATAGAACGGTGGAACCCACCGACGCTCACGAACACAGAGGCACCCACTACACGGGGATCATACATGACTAAAAGACGAATAGCACATGGAGCTGCAGGCTTAGGCCAAAGCAAACAGCACCCACATACACCTCCTAAAAAGTAGGCCGCAATTTATCACGACGCTACGAAACGTTCTCGGGTATTCCAGGGTCACTTTTGAAGCGATTTCATCACAGCACTTCCATTGGCCCTCCCGCGTCAAAAGCAAACACGCGAGTCTCCCACTTGTGTTATCATTAAAAACATGGCATATTTCCTCTCCATCCAATCCGACCCACCACGCTCGAAACCACAGAAACCACCCGTTAGCATGAGCCCCCACCCACCCGCTCCCTCCAACATCACCCCGGGATCCAGAACAAGATTCTTTTGTTGCATTGTTCACAAATTCCAGTGCAGCCGGTGTTTGTACAGATGCGATCCCATGTGCGCGCTGGAGCTCTGGGGATGCCGGCTCCTAAGCCAAAGATGTGCCGCTGATCAAAGGCTTCAGGGCCCGAGTAGGCATTTGTTTTGACCTGGCTGTTTTTGTCTGCGGGGACCCAGGGTAACAGATACATCTGCTAGCCGTATGGATCCCTCCTTGGTCAGCGCAGGGACAAAGTGTGGGCCCCGCTCTCTGCTCTCTTGCCATCCCACCCTACTCCCTCACCCTCCCTCCGTTTACTCAGCTGGCCCTTTTTGCCATTCGCCACATCTTTGTCTTCACATAGCAACATGTGTTAACTTACTGCTCTGTAACACATTTCAAAGGCAAGCTTAGCTGGGTCAACAACAGGTAATAGAGCGATTTATTGACGTACTCTCTTGAAAAAAGGGGGAGGTTGGGGGGTGCAATGTTCTATGTAGGCTAAATACACAACTTATAATTTTTTCACTAAATCGTTTTTATTTTTTAAAGCTAAACTATTAACCCCCCCCCCCCCCCTTTCCCCGACCCGACCCCCACCCCCCTTAAGTTAGGAGCTGAACATCCAATAGATTTTACAAAGTAAAAAAGGAGTGAAATGGACATTTAAAAATTGGGTCATTTGTTATTAGTTATTTTTTAACAGCATTCATCAAACAGTTTGACAACCTTTGTTCTCACCAGGCAGGCCGGCCGGCCGTGGCCAGGCACTTGTAACACAGATGGGATAAGTAATCAGACCGTCAAAGGACGGGGATAGCATGTTGAACCAGGCTTTACTTGGCCAGCCTGCCTGCCAGCCAGCCTGCCTTTCTGCCTGTCTGCCTGTCTGTCTGTCTGTCTGTCTGTCTGTCTGTCTGTCTGTCTGCCTGCCTGCCTGCCTGCCTGCCAGCCAGCCTGCCTTTCTGCCTGCCTGCCTGTCTGTCTGTCTCTGTTGCCTGCCTGCCTGCCTGTCTGTCTGTCTGTCTGTCTGCCTGTCAGCCTGCCTGTCTGTCTGCCTGTCTGCCTGTCTGCCTGTCTGCCTGTCTGCCTGTCTGCTCTCCCCAATGAGGCATTTGGTTACACAGTCACCCAGGTTGTTTTCTCACCTTATTGGATTAAGGCCACACACCTCTGGCCTGGCTTCCACTACCAATCAATGAGGAAATGAGGTGTCAACACATTGCTATTTATTCAGCACTCATTCATTTTCCACCGGGAAGTCAAAGCCAGGTTTACGCCACTAGACGCCAGATAAATGAAGGGATTTACTTTGAGCGTATCGCGTCATCTCTTCTTCTTTCTTACAGACCTATCAAATAAGGGAAACTCACCAGGTACAATGATCTGGGCCAACCAAATGATTGAAATGCTGACTTTTGAGACACTCTTTAGATATAAACAAAAAGACACAATATAGGCATTTTTGGCCAACAACATTTTAAGATAATTATAGCATACTTAATTTCCAACAACCCAAGGTGTATTGTATTTTTTATAAAAAAAATCTCTAAGCTATTAGAAATTTTTATTTATTTAGATAAAAATAAATTTTGATTTATTCAGATTATAAAGATGCTTATTTGTAATAGTATCCTTATTATAAAGACAACACCTACCTGGTTAACACAAAGATTTTGATTAGGCTATTATTATTATTATTATTATTATAATTATTATTATTATACAAACAGCACCTTCATGTTACAAATTCTTCTTCTTATTATTATCATTATTATTATACAGACAACAGGAAGTCTTAAGTGTGAAAAAAACAGCAAAATGTGCCATCAAATTAAGCGTCTGCACACAAGCTTCCGCATTTAAGTGACTGGGGTAATGAAAATTCACCTAATTACATGCAAAATGTCTACAACTGTACTGCCAAGAGTCTACACAGCTTTATGCTGTTTCTCTTAATTGAAAACAATATAGGGGCACATTACACTAGGAGTTTTTATAAGCTGTGCTATAAAGCACTGCCAGGCCCTTAGAGGGGAAACTGCCCATTAACTTATAAGGGCCAAGGCCAGGCTCCTTAATTGACAACCTCTAGGCTACTTTCATCACTTGTCGACTTCATAGCAGCAGTCAATGTTTCCTCCAGGATGCTGATGTATCTTTGGCATGAGGGTGTTTGGGACAAAAAGCAGTCTGCCGCCAGGACCGGGGTTAAAGCTCTAGGCTCTCAATAAAACAGGCTCACAAATTCCTCTCCCTGGCTGCTCACAGCTATCTGAAAAAACTGCTGCTAAGTAGCTGACCACTGCTGACTCTCCAGACTAAGACCAGTAGAGCACTTCCAACTATAGACTTAGACCATCTGAAAAAGGTTTAACTACGCCACATTGTAACAACATTACAAAAAATAGGACTGCATTCCTTTTAGTTTTCAATAATGAATGATGAACTTCAGAGGATAAAGAGAATATACTGTATCATATATTGGAATGAATAACCCAATAAATTACCTTCTTAAATAGTCAATGTATTACGCACCAGCTATAAGCACAACCTAGTTGGGTTCAATAATAATAATAATAATAATAATAATAATAATAAGAAGAAGAAGAAGAAGAAGAAGAAGAAGAAGAAGAAGAAGAAGAAGAAGAAGAAGAAGACCAATCAAGTATCAAACCCTTAAGTTTGAAAACTGCTCATGCACACTTATAACCCCCCCCCCCCCCCCCCCCCACACACACACACACACACACACACACACACACACACACATATACTGTAGCAGATTGGCGTGACAGTCACTTCACACTCAAGATTGGCAGGGTTGTCAGAGCTGTTGCCTCTGGAAATTCATCTGCCTTGAATTAAAGCCACCTGGCACCATGTTCTCAATGACCAATACTGACATCACAAGTTTAAACCAAGACTTCTTTGTACATGACATTTAAATTGTTTGAAGTTTCTCATTTAGTCGTCCCAGAGTGCAGGTGAATATTAACTATTAGTTAGACCTACGCTAATTAACAGTAGCAGCAACATATTGATCATTAAAAGACATACCCTTATTGAAATAGATCTCAGAGCCACAATTATAAAGAAAATGTATTAATATTAATCAGAACTGGCTGTTATTCGTTTAATTTCAAACAGGCGATCAGTTATCTTGTATCTTCGCCCAAACAAACTACTACTAGCTAGTATCTATTACGGAGATAATAATAAAACATACAGTTAAGAAACAACGTTTTTAAAAACTGGTTTGTGGCTGGATATGACTCTGTTGTTTTGAAGCAGATATAATAGGCCTACTGCATATTATTGCAATAGAAATATAAAGTATAATGGAAGTATAATCTCGCTAATAACAAAACAAATAAGATAGGGCTACATTTAGCTTCCGTGCAAGTGTGCAACGTAAGCTTTAGTGTAGTTTTTTGGCATTCAAGTTATCATAAAGACTAATTTTGAGTATTATTCAGTCTTCAATTATTACTAGTATAAAGTAAAGCAGCCATGAGGGCACAAATTGTAACTTACAGGGAAGCAAGTCCTTTGACAGCTCGTACACTGTGCTGCGCCATGTTCTTGTGACGTTTCACAAAGAGAGAGACCATTGGCTACAAAAGTGCTATTGGTTTGCCTTTAAAGATGTCTGATAGGTGGACGCCACTGAAATGGGCTGTCCCAGAATCTCACATGGCACATGGCACAATGTAAATACTGCAGTGGTACAAGGATACTATGCATCAATTTAAAGTCAATAGACAACCGATGATACATTTCCAGATTGAATTAGTGAATGTAAAGCAATACTCTAATCACATATAGATTTCGATGCATCAGACGTCTCTCTGTGCATGGAGAATAAGGTTATCTGTCTGATCCTTATATTTTGTAGGCCATCATGTCCCTAACTTCTGTATACCTTGTTCACTGCACAGTGAAGTAATACTATATGGCCCTTCTCTCCATCCACCTGAAAGAAGAAGAGATAGAGATAGAGATAGAGGGGGGAGGGGGTTGAGGGGGGCCGGGGGGGGGGGGGGGGGGATCTACGGCATATCTCCCCGGGTGTCCTCTCTAACAGCAGTGGTGAATTACAACCACTACCGTCAGCCAGGTCCGAGTCTGCCGCACAAATGACACGCAATATTTGCCATGATTAAGTCAGCAGGGGATTTGCTCCAAATGTCAGCATTCGAAGACCATTCAACTGTGCATGTACTGCTTCATGTGACTTACTGTATTTTTCCAGGATATATGTGTGATTAGACCTTAGGTAGGGAAATATAGTATTTTTTTTTTATTCACAATGTCGTTCTCGCTGCTTCACTATAACTGAGGAACGGAACCTGTCATTCAGGCAACTGACTGAGGTTCACTTGGAGAGGAAAAAATTTTAATATCGGTTGGTAATGTATTTTACATTACAGTAGTGCTATTCGAAATTAATTTTAAAGCCCTATAATATAATATAACATAATATAATTAATATAATATAATACAATATAATATAATATAATAAAATATAATTAATATAATATAATAATATAATATAGGCTAATATAGGCTAATATAATATGATACTTTCTGCGTGTACATTTCAGACATAGGCCTATATTTACTTCAATAGAATATGTATGAAATCATCAAGAGCACAATTTATACCAATAATGTTTAATGGGCTTCATCAATTCCAAACTGATAAGAACCTATTTGTAAAACAATATTTTTTTCATTTGTGAAAAGTACATAAAACAGGAACACAAGACATGGTAGCAAATTTAACAGTGTTGTATAACAAGTAATGATATCACAAAATTATTAATCCAAAGGTAATTACAATAGATTGGGAGACTACATTTTGTCAATGTTTTTTTATTTTATTTTATCAGTCCCTGACTACTTTTTTTTCTCAAGTAATTTGCCCGACATTACCCACAAAACCGTCATCATTATGTCATCATAAAATAAATGTATATTTTTAAATTCATAAAAATAGCAGTCCTTTTTAGAAATATATGACAAATACATGTTTTATTAACTGACAAATTGCATAGTTCAATAAAAAAAACAGCTCACGTTATGGAGCTTTTATATATTTGGACATGAAAAACTTAATTCAGTTGAAAATTCCACTCATGGGTTACTTGGAAACAACCATCTTCCCTCCCCCCTTCGTTCATCGAACACAATTGTAGTCCTCTAATCCAGTTTTGATAGCATTTGGCACACTTTCTTTGGATCACAGCAAGATGCTCAACTTCCATTCTGGTCTCCCCTAGGAACCTCTGAGCCCAAGAAAGCAGCCGACACTGGGTCGCGCCAGAGTAGGGGGGTTCCTGGTGTCCTCATAAGCACAGAAAATTATTTTCCGATTCAAGTCTCAGTGCGCGCACACACACACAAACACACTCATAGAAAAAAATAGACTTGATTTCACAATTTTACTGTGAAATCCAAATGTGTATTGAATATGTGCTTATGCTGTCAATCTCTTATTTTGAAAGTACCTAATAACCTCACAGAATACTGGCAAAAATATTAAATAATAAAAGATAGAAAATGATCTGATATTACATCTTTTAAGCTTAGGTTACCTTTGTCCCTCTGCACTCCCTGATCCAAATGGACAATGCATCACTTGGGCTTAATGCCTCAGATGTCTGGGTTCATTAAAAATCTTGAACTAGTGCCAGGGCTGGAGCTGGAGATAAAAGGAATATGAAAGGATACGAAATTTATGGATGGCAAGTCCCCACCTCACCCTGGCATTTATAATAAACAAATGATTTCTGTTTCCAATTTAAATTTCACATTATACTGTGACTTTTGGAAAATGTGTTTTGATTTACCAATATTTTATCTGCACAACTGTATAATTGATTAGATTTACATGACTCTGATTTTAATACTGATCGCCTCCCCCCAAAATAAACCGATAACAACTCCTGAGGCACATTAACAGGACATGAACCAAGCCCAACTATCAAAGAGACTTTTTCTGATAAATTAATTGGCCAAAACCACCATAGAATCCAATTCATCTCTTTGAAAGATAGGTCTGTGAGGGCCCCCCTAAAAATGGGGATATAGACTTCACAGCCCTGGTGAGATGGACTTCAATGCAGCGTGCCAGTGTTGGCCACATTAACCCATGGCTAAATCCCATCACACAAATGTCAGTGTATCCGTTATGAAACCATGACATTTAGATCCAAGGTCTCTATTGTGGTTTTAAAGGAAGCTGATGTTTGTCCAGTCTTACTACCCATCGCCCACATGCTCACTGCTTACTGTACTGCATGCTAAATATAGAAACATTAAAGATCAAGGATCAAAACTATCACATTTTTATTATGTAATAGGTTTATATCCTTCAACTAATAACATGTATTGATCTTAATGGGCATAATCCTACGTGTTTAAAATTACTTATTATTTACAAAAAAATCTGTCGGGTAGATTTTTACAGAATAAATTTTTTTAATCAATCAATCATAAATCCCCAATTGTTTACCTAAAGTCCATTTATTACAAAGAATAGTTCATTTGCTAATTGTTTTTATGCTGTTTTACAAACACGCTCGTGAAGTAATTTCCGGTTTAGTGAAAAAAACATGGTAACAAGAAGAGCAAAATAGTTTTGCCCGTCGCTGTTGAAATGTGGTAACAGCAGGCCTACTCCGGTCCCACGACTCCAGTCAAACCCTAGACATCAACACTATCACTGCTGATGACCAGGAGAGGCCTGGCCTGAGTCGTTTCCACGGCTCATGAGTCGCGTGGAATAAAGAGCAAAGGCCAGATTCCAAAACAAGACAGCGTGTCATGAAGCTCTCACGTTAAGCCCACAACACCTTGAACCCACATGGCCATGAAGCACGAGATGTTTAATGATTGCCCACTTACATTAGCTGGGCTCTCAGTCTCACTGCCTCCATCTGATGTGAGCTAGAGAGGGAGGAGGAAGGGGGTTGGCGTGAGGGGTGGGGGGTGGCTGGTGGAGACGAAAGAGAGCATAGACTCGCTCTCTTGCACTCTCGCTCCATCTACCCCCCTCCCTCCTCCCTTTCCCTCCACCCTCCGTCTCCCCCTTCTCTCTCCATTTCTCTTACTCATCCACCACCGGCAGTCCAGATCAGGAATCGCAAATGATATCATGACAATTTTTCACGCTCTTCAAACCAGTGATGTTTTACCGACTCATGTAGTATGATACCTTGTTACAAATCCAGCTGCGAATCAGGGATGTGTCGTGGGGCAGGAAGCCCGCCCCCCTGCTGAGCCTGGCCAATGACCCGGAAGGCAATAGGGGATGCCAGTGCCTGCAGCATGTGCTGCACTGACAAAGCAGCAGGGCACCGTCAAAAACCCTCCCATACAAACTTTCCAAATCACTCCGCTTTTAACAGATGAGTAAGCACTGGCTCTGGCTTTTTTCTCTCTCTCTTTTACGCAAGGTCTGTGGATTTCCCTGTGTCTCTCTATGGCCCCAGTTGACACAGGAAGATGTTTATGGCCTGGAGGTGAATATTGTAGTGGCGGATCTGGTGTGAAGCGTTGAAGATAGTATGTGGCAGGGTCACTGCATGGGTTAAGCAACAATTCAGATACTGTAGGTGCTTGTAAGAGGACGAGAGACGTAGGCAGCACCAGCCTGCAGACCCGTTGGAAAGGCCAGAGTATACAGCTAAAGTTTCGTCTATCATTTCATGTTTTTAATTTTCCACACTTTCCAAACTAATTGCTGTTAAAACTTTACATTAGACTCTTAATCAAACGTACATTTTTATTAGGAAATATGTCTGGCACCCTGATTATTATTATATATATTTTTTTGTACAATTATAGGCAAATATTAGATTTACATAATTTTTATTTAAATGTCAGTTTCACCTGTTATTTTCTCTAGATACCATGAGACAATTGAAAACCTTCCCAATAATAATAACAAAAACAATACTCGTATCCACTCATTTGTTCTCTCCCCACTGAAGTCTAATTTGACCTAATTGAAATGAGGGCCGGTTGTTAGGATTTCTAGATTAGCGGCCTCACGCGATCCCGGCCACAGAATGCTCCTGCATTACTGGAATGATGCGGCCAGGAGTGATGGAGCTGAGCGTGTCAGGAGGCATTATGACCCGGCAGCCTAGAGCTGGTGGAGGAGGCTAGACTGAGGGCCGACACATCGACTCACTGACCCAGCAATGGAGAGCGAGAGGCTGGAGAGCGCTGAAGGGAGAGGAGAAATTAGGGGGGAAAGAAAAAAAGATAGAAAAACAAAGAGGAGAGAGAGACAGAGAGAGAGAGAGAGAGAGAGAGAGAGAGAGAGAGAGAGAGAGAGAGAGAGAGAGAGAGAGAGAGTGATACTGACACGGAATGAGAGACTTTGCTTTTCTGCGCATTATCCAAATCTCAGGAAATGGTTTTGAGGGATATTTTCCCGTTCGGTTCACCCTGATTCCCACTTTCTCACTTCATTTCACTGAATTAATGAGCAGGTCAAAGCAGACTAAGGAAAATCACCATCTTGGGTACCAGTCACTTTGTTCAAGGATTCTGTTTGTGTTGCATGAGGGGATACGGTAAAAACATGATAAAGAACTGTCAGTTACCACCAAATCCTGAAAATCATCAGGATGACCTTGACAAAAAGCGTAATTATTTCATCCCTTAAGTAAATTACGGTTGAATGTGTACAGTAGGTGCTTTTAGGATAAAACCTCTGAAACCTTGTAACCCCCGACCGCACGTCGAGGGCACTGTGTGAGTTTATGAATGAGCGTGCCAGCCTCTCTGTAGTAGTGAGTCCTGTGGTCTCGTAGTACTCTACACGCCGCACTGATGTGGTGCCCGCGCAGTGGGACGGTGGCCGCACAACAGGAGCCCAGTGGTCTGAGAGACACCTAGAACATCAGAGAGGACCTAACGCTGTGTGCACATGGTTCAGCTGAGGACAAGCCTTCGTGCAGGCAGCGCAATGCCACGTCAACCAGACCAGACAGTCTGTGGAACTCACCCCCCCCCTCAGTCACAGCCCCACGGGGAGGGAAAGTACAGTAAACCCACTTCTTACTGTGAGTTGTCTCCAGCACAGCAATCGTTGTCTCATTTTTACTGGACAAGCGAAGAGAGAGACAAATGTTCCTCCTTTTTGTCACAGGTCGTACTGTCTCCTCCGATTGTATTCATTATTCATGTTTCTGTTGGCACTGCTACAATCTTTCCCATCAGGCTTGTCACAGACGGGATAAACATTATGAAATCACACTTCGCCCGAGGCGTCGCTGCTGCTGCTGCTCCAAAGCGGTCACAATTGACTGGTTCGCAAGGACACACAGTACACTGGAGACAAGCACCAAACGCCATGCAAGTGACCCGTGAATGTCCAGTACAAGCAAATGGTGTCAGTAGGACAAGACCAGTTAGAAGAGTGAATGAGCGACTGAATTTGACGACACTCCCAGTTTCTATGATTTACCTCCGAGCATGTACATGTATCCTCATGTACATATTTTTTTTCTTTTTATCTGGACAGTTTTCTGCTTCAACATCAGCAGAGCGTGCGCCAAATGTGAAGTTGTGTACAGTAAATAAGTTCACCTTGCAGTGGATTAGGTTTGACTAAGGGAGGGCTCTCTAACAGCACCAGGGTAATTACTATGAATGTGAACTCCAGAATCCCCCCCCCCACTCCCCTGCAGCCATGGTCAGCCTATAAAAGCACGATGTGTTGGCTCCTTTATGATATAAATACCCACACACCCTGGGCATAAGAAAGCTGTCAGCGGAACATTTGTTTTTCATTTTTTCATCACCCAAGGCACTTTAGGCGGAGTGAACAGAACGGAGACAAGGCGTTAAAAATGTACACCAACACTTGCAAAACACTATTTTGCCCTTTGGTGAATTTTGGCAGCTTAGCAGATGGGGCTTCAACTGGCCCCCTTTCATTTCATGTTGGAGGGTTGTCCGACGCTGCAAATGCTCACCTTTGCACGTTAGTTTACTTTTATGTGCCGAGTTGTTCAGTCTTACACACAAACACGCAAACAAACACAGACAGTACACATGTGGTCAAAAACACACAAGCAGCCCCACACTTACATTTGCACACCAAATACACATGTTATGATTAACCTACATCCTATATGGATCCAAATGAAATATTTGGCATTCAGATATAGAAAACTCTGGAAACATTTTAAAGCACAACAAGCCATTTATTGGATACATGACGTTTCCCTTACTGAGAGAGAGAAAAAAAACACACAGTGAACAAAGTAGACGTCAATTCAACTGAGTGACAGAAGTTGTCAGAGTTGCGTGATCTGACCCTCGCATTGGAACAAAGCTGTTACGCCCCCCCCCCCCCCTTCCCCGCTCTTCCATCCTACCCTAAATAGATCAAAGCACATCTGTTTCTGCGACCAGTAGCCACACATCTATAATTGCGACCTGGCCTTAATGGCTCAGAGCAACCCATCGGACGCTAAACAGTTTGGACGCGAGAGACGCTAAAGCATATGAGCGGAGCGCAACCCTCCGTAACCACTGCATGGGGAATTCTCTGGAGCCGGCGAGGCGACGGCTGTCTGCTCCCCGGCCCTGGCTGAAATAGATAGCGTGACTCCAGCCAGGGGGACTGTAATCTGGAGGGGCCGGCGCTGGCCATACAGCTGGGGTTAAGGGCTCGACGTAGAGATAAAGCTGGGGCCAAAGTCGACGGAGGCATTTTGAAGACGAGAGAGAACGTGGGCAGTTATCGACGGTCGGCGAGATAAGAACAAGTCAGAGCTGTCAACACAGAGCACACGGAGCTACACGTG
This sequence comes from Galaxias olidus, assembly GCA_026901105.3. Taxonomy (NCBI): domain Eukaryota; kingdom Metazoa; phylum Chordata; class Actinopteri; order Galaxiiformes; family Galaxiidae; genus Galaxias; species Galaxias olidus. The sequence continues at coordinate 17,511 of JAPMUY010000496.1, read as the reverse complement.
CCGCCGCTCCACGGTCTAAGGCCCGGTCCGGGCCGCCGTGGTCTGGCCCAGGCGGAGTGCACCGTTGGTATCAGAGTGTCCAGAGAAGCTTCAAGTTGGCCGCTTGTCACAGCGTGACGCTGATTTGGCCTAATGAGCGGGAGCCTGTCACCACACATCTGCCCCTCATACACTTGTAGACTGGCAGGGCCCCTAACCTGCTGGAGTCACTGCCAGGGCCAGACATGTGCATCACGCTCCGGATACTGACCGCTTAGCAGCCTAGTACCTGGCAAACAAACTTAAAAACATGTCTGCGAGTAAAGACACACCAGGAAAAACCTCACGCAACACACGAGTCCTTCCTCACAACACTGTGAGGGTGTCTTTACAGTAGCAATGTATTTTCTTCTTTGAATGTACAGTTTTGATCATCTCAATGGAAACAAGACTCCCAAATGAACTGTGTGATCAAACTAAAGACCTCAATCGATATTTACTTAAGGTCTGGTAAGTCATAAAAAAAAAACAAATATTTTAAAGAACAAATTTGGGGCGTCACGTTTGCATCTTACTAATGCAATATTCCCCACCTCCCACCCACCCACACACACACACACACACACACACACACACACACACACACACACACACACACACACACACACACACACACACACACACACACACACACACACAGTTTATTATGTGTGCATATGCCTGTAAGAGTGGCTTGAGAGTTTTGTCTGAAGCTGCTGCTAGCATATACAGGAAGTGCTAGGTTAAAAATGTATCTGTTACACAGTGAATAAAACGTTTTGTAGTTACACAAACACCAGAGATAATGTACTTATTTATACTCTGTCAACAGCCCTTAATGAATGATGATGAGAATACAAAGGTGAGGTGCCTCTGACTATAGCAAGATAGACAAGACCAACAGACTTCCCATCTGGCTCTAAAGATGTCTGCAAATGGACCAACAGCTTCTCAAAAATTCCTCATGGTCATCCTGCTGGAAAATGGCACAAAGGTTTACTAAACATCACCGTGGCTGCAGAACCAATTATTGTTAATATACATCAAAAAGCCCCGGCTGGCTCCCAGAAACACACTTATCACTCCAATAACAGCAACTGTCAGTCTACTCTGCGACGACGAGGGCTGTTGAAATAATTAGTCCATGCCCTGTGAAGAGAACCATAATACAGCAGTCGAAACGACATCCAAAATATGCACGTCATCTACAATGACCTGAAAAACTGCAATGGCATGAAGCACGGAGCAAGGGTCTTCAAATGCAGCCCGATACACTGGTCACAGAAGACTAAAGATTTTAGTTTACGCTGATATGGACATATTGGACTCACACCAGCTTTTCATAATACAAAGCTTGTCATGGCAGCTTTAGTTACGCCATCGTGTCAAAAACAAAAGCAAAGGTTACAAAACCACAGAGAGATCTTGAATTGTGCAAAAGAAGAACTTAAACATAAATATGACAAAAAGCACCAATTAGTTTCATCCCTTACAATCCTACTATTCATTAAACAGCACCATGAGCTTCTTCACTGATTCAAAAAAAGAATAATATCTCAGGTATCATCAGGGCCGTAAAGTATACCCCCGCTGCCCCCGCAAGGCGGGGGGGGGCCCCCGCAGTCCAAACGGGCCCCGCCCCCACTAGTCGACCACTATCATGATAAGAATAGCATATTTGGCATATTTGTACAATAACCCAGGCAATGGCAAGTAAATCCAGGCAACAATAAAAGGGCCTTGACGTCCATCTTTAGTCTGAAGTATGACCCCAGATGTTCACGTGTGGTGCAATTGAGAAGGAAAACAGGGTTAAGGGAGCACCCTTGGGTGTGAAGTCACCAGCAGTTCAAAGGGACATTGGGCACGAAGACCCAGAATGGGATTCACAACCAGCTCAAGCAGTGTCAACACGCTGACATGTTCGATTACGGTGAAACGATCAGGAAACGTCGAGGATAAGATACGTGTACTCACTGTCAACTACATACACTGAACACCTCCTAAAGGAAAACGGTAATTAGGGTCTCCTCAAACTGGTCTCATTGTCTTAGCCTAACGCATACGGCGCTGACCACACACTCCGGCCCTGGAGCTAAGTGAGCCTCTATAGCCAAGAGATATTTTTGTAAACGTTTTTGGCTTGGACACACCATACGGTCTTTATACAACCGTGTATTGTATTTATGCTCCCAAACAGTATTAATCTTATAAGAGTTTTTGTTGGTGGTTTTGTGTGTGTGTGTGTGTGTGTGTGTGCCTATGTGTGTGTGTGTTTGTATGTGCGTGTGCGGGGGTGCTTATGAGAGAGTTTAAAAGAGAGTGCTGCCCCGAGTTACCCTTTGTTTTTCTCACCCTCTTTTCTACCCGTCTACTCTAGCAACATTTATAATGGGTATTCCTGAAAAGCGACGAGCTCACTGTTACAATAAATAGCTTGGGCAGTGCTAAAGCTGACAAGCGGCAGGCTAAGTGTGAGTGGGGAGTGTTCACGCGAGCAGAGGGGACAGGGGGACAGGGGGACAGGGGTCTGGGCTTGGGCTGGGCAGGCGGCGCCTGGTCCACGGGGGGAAATGGTGATGATGAGAACAGACACAAGCCACATGAGGCCCCCTGACAAAGGAGGAGTCCCCTCCGGTACGTCCAATAGTCCACACACACACACACACACACACACACACACACACACACACACACACACACACACAATAACACACACTTAACACGCAAGCACATGCATACACTTCCAAAAGCCAAGCAACGGAGACCATATCTACATGCGTACTGTACAAGGCTGGTAACTGTTGTACCAGGATACCACAGCACTAAATAAATCTAACAGCTTTGTATCTGAAAAAATATAATATTACCTTTCATAAACTGTATTTTGTTTTCTTTCTTACCTTTGTGTCCTAAATAACAATACTCTCGATATGATTAGACAAGAGGTGATCCTCTTCTGTTGCATTTTTCCTTCATTTTGAATTGTTACCTCCAAAAAACACAGCAACATTTCACTTGGGCTCTTGATTGGCCTCACAGACCGTGGTCAAGGTTACACCAAGGCTATTTGGCCGTACCAGGACCCTTTAACTACCATCTCCAATTCTCATAGTAGATGGTTGTGCACCCTCTAGTGGTACCCTTAAAAACCGTAGACCTTTCGGTTGAATTAATAATAACGACAAAGGTCACTATATAATCTGATTATATAGATTAAATAACATTTCTTGCAATATGAGTCTAGTAATTTATTTAGAAAAAGGTCATATACTTGATACAAAATAAATATAACTATATAATATAATATACAGCATAAATAAATCAGGTCCTAAAATAATTTTACCTAGGTTTGGGCTTGATAAAACAAACCATAAATGTGGGGCAGGTTTGATACCAAATTAATTTTGTCACTGAAAAACATAGTAAATTGGGTTAGGCACCTTTGGTGGAACCATGCTGGTGATTCCAGGGAAGCTGTGGAAGTCAAAGTCATTCCCAGTCTACCTCACCAACACACCACTGGTTCCTCTGTACCATGAGGGGGCCTTTGAAACGATATGCCTTCTGGGGTTCTCTTTTATGGGCTGGAGTTGCACCATTGACTACTGGATACAGTATTTCCCATGAAATCACTTGTGCCCGCCTTTCTGCCCCAAACAACACCGCCCCGCCTCTCTGAATTACCCACCAGAAAAAAGGTCACATTTTTGAGAAGTGACTTCCATCTATGTTCCATGCTGGGTCGTCACTTTTAATTTCCAAAACCTCCCTTGTCAAAGACCCATCAGCCCGCAAAATGGTAAGCGTTGCGCCGCACCAGTGACTTTCCATGCTCGTGCCTAGAGTCAGCGATAGAATCAGAGGTGAAGAACTCCCTCTAATACTGTAATATTTTATTAACACAGTCGTTGAACATTGCATGGTCCATATGTGTTTCTACAGTGTCTGATATTAACTGACACAATACAGCAATAATGTGCTGATATCGCAACAAATCAACAAATGTAACTATTATTATTTATGTGATTGAGTGTGCGTTTTTGCATGTAAAATATGGATTTATCGTAGATAATTTCCTTCTTGTACGTGCGTGTGTGTATTTTAAATAGTTTATTTATTTTATGAATGTGGCCAACGCTTTGCATTGTATCAATAAATAATTAAACCACAAGTTGAAGCTACAAGAGAGAATACCTTTATGTGAAAGTAAGGAAGGAGGAAATACAGCTGAATATCCAGTTTAAGTGATTCTTAACCCTCCTGTTAGGTCAAGTTATTTTCCCTTTAGCCAAAGGAAACCCTGCAAGAGATCGAAACAAAGCTCCGTTTTCCCCCAAAAGACTAGTGAGACATTAAGGATGTTTAACTCTCTGCTCAATTAATGAAGCATGAAATTCACAGACGAACGCCATTAGGGCACCTAGCTTCCACTGTCCACACACTGTAATTCTGGTATGGTGGCCTAAGTGAGTCAACCCGCTTAACAACATGTGACTGGTGACAATGAGTGACCTTTTGCTAGATCGGGATCCATCCGTTTCAATTACCCCACGTAGGAGAGCTTCAGAACGAGAGCCAGCTGAGAGCCCATCCAGACAGCAGTGATCTACTGTACTCTACTGAATCTGCTGCCATCACATGCTTTTGCTGTTTCAATAACAAAAGGACAAAGGCTATTTTAAAACAAACTGAGTTTATAAATTCTTTTCCATTTACCACCTAATTTCTAAAATACAATATGATCAGCCAAATGTTAATGTCTTAGAAAAACTGTTGAGGTACACAAACACACACACACACACACACACACACACACACACACACACACACACACACACACACACACACACACACACACACACACACACACACACACACACACACACACACACACAAACACTAAACACTAAACACTAAACACTAAACACTAAACACTAAACACTAAACACTATGGCCCGGTTTCCCTTACAGGGATTAAGCCAAGTCCTAGACTAAAAAACGTTTTCAATGGAGAATCTCCATTGACAGCGAGATTTAGTCAAGAACTAGACTTAATCCCTGTACTGGAAACCGGGCCTACTAGTAATACTTTACTGTGCTGTGATGTTCATTTTTACCACCAGATGTAGACATTTCAGTTGGTATTGTCTATTTCCCTATGCAATCACACATGCATGCAAAAAAGGAAGACTGACTATGTCCTGAGGAAATGCATGTAGTGAGAATGCTTGTGCATTTGTTGACCAGTGTGCTATTGAATCCTCACCCAGCATTAACCTTTTATTTCTAGGTGTTCTGCTCTTTCCTTCAGCTGTAACTTAGTTTTGGCAGTTAACTAAGAGATAACTGTTTTTCTCCGCAGTGTGCCAGTGGTTGATACTTCACAGGACTTTGACATTTACTCCACCACAAAAGTAGCAGTTCTGCTTTACCTCAATCTCCCGTAATCTCATCTCCTGTTGGTTCTCGCCTCCGGTTTACACTGCAACGAGACACAAAAACAGGATATTCAAACCTTAGATAATATCTTTTGGTTATTTAAACTTTTCTATTCAGATATATGCTGGTGAATCTTATTTTATCCCTGCCATGAGCGTTACGTTTCAGTTTTTACCCATTTTAACGTGTGTGGGTAACAGTTCTAACAAACAAACTAAATAAGATTCACAAAATTATCCTAATTACGCATGTCAACAGCAGAATCCTACTCAAAGATTGCAGATGTTTTGTTTCTTTGTATGTGTGTGTGTGTCTGTGCGCTTGTGTGTGTGTGTGTATGTTCGTGTTGGAGCATGTGGATGTGCATGTGTGTGTCGAACCAGTTTAATCAGGAAGCTTGGGGTCACTGACACATTGACTGTTCTATACATAGACAGGTGCAAAAGCACACAACAGCACAGTAGCTTCTTAAACAAGGGAAATACGTTTGTTTTCGGGTAAACACAAATGAACAGGATATGGCGTTAGAAAGGAAACTACCTAAATGTTTGATCTGATTGATTATTTAAACCCAAGGGCAAACACTAAGGTAGAATAACCTGAGAAATGAATACCAAACCTCCCTGGTGTCAACACCTACTTCTTATTTTGGTTTTACTGAGAATCCAGAGAATACCTTTAAGATCACGTCGAGACAAAAGGACAGAGGTGACGACTCTACATGGGGGTGGGGTGTAAGACAAACCCTTTTTTTAAAGAACTGTTCACCAAAAGATCCCAAGCTTTGTATTTCCAGTGCCAGCACACAGCACTCATAGCAGACACAGCCCTCAACAGCAGGTGAAGCCAGCAGGTCTGTGGTCTCAGCCGACACGCGTTAATAACAACTTGAATCTCTTTATTTGAACCAAACACAATCTTCCACATCATTCATTCCCGTCACAACCACAGCAACTAATGGCAGACAACGGGACCGTGGAGCCGGATGCCACCGCCAACCGTAGCAGCTGCGACGTGCTGGTCTACCAGAGCGCAGCCGTGCTCCTCTTCCCCGTCTTCTACTCCCTGGTGTTCCTCATCAGCATCTGTGGCAACAGCCTGGTGCTCTACGTCACCTCCCAGAAGAAGCGCAAGTTCAACTCCACCTCCATCTACCTGGTCAACCTGGCCGTGTCCGACGCCCTGTTCACGCTGGCGCTGCCGGGCCGGATCGCCTACTACGTCCGGCAGTACGACTGGCCCTTTGGGGACCTGCTCTGCAGGGTGTCGACCGTCCTCTTCTTTACCAACACCTATGCAGGTGACCTGGCTCTGCAGGCCTTTGGTATTATCATGGCAATTTCAAAAAAAAGTTTGGGTCAAGGTTTTTCTGAGGTACCCAAATTCCGCCCGTGTCTGTTGGTTTGACTTTTATTTATTTTTTATTTTGAAGTTTACGGTTGCCTAGTCTGTTAGTGTGCGCGCCCTTTCAAATCGACCGTAATTTAAACGATGTCTTCCTTTCCCCAGGCATATCCTTTATGACCTGCCTCAGCCTGGACCGCTACCTGGCCATGGTGCACCCCCACCGACTGCAGGGCCTGAGGGGGGCCAGGGTGGTGCGGAGGGTGTGCTGCCTGGTCTGGCTCTTGGTGTCCCTGGAGACGGCCCCTCTGCTGTTCCGCAGCATGCTGCGCCCGCACCAGGGGCGGCTCACCTGCATGGAGTACCTCTCCTTCGACGGCTCCCCCTCCACCCCGTACCTGCTGCTCTTGGCCTGCGTCATCTCCTTCTGCTGTCCCCTAGGGGTCATCCTGGCGTGCTACACCAGGATCAACCTGAAGCTGCGCGCCACCGCACGGCGGAACCCTGTGGCCAGCCGCTCGGGGAGGAACCACCGGGCCAACACCATCATCCTCCTCATCCTCCTCACCTTCGTGGTGTGCTTCTGCCCTTACCACCTGAACATCATGCGCTTCATGGTGGGAAAGATGCTCCAGCAGACAAGCTGTGAGGAGCTGAGAGCCTTCAAGGTCTCCTTGCAGGTAGGACCCGCTCCGCATCTGGAACAGTCCGTTATGAGACCGTCTCATTACTGTGATGTGTTGCAGGTCGGACCACAGTAGAGGGTTTTCCAAAGTCCCTCTGCAAGAGACATTGCGGTCCGATTTTAATTGAACTCTGACTTTCTTTTTTTTTTTCATTCTCTCTGAAGGTGACTGTTTCACTGATGAACCTCAACTGCTGCCTGGATCCAGTCATCTACTTCTTTGCCATCAAGACCTACAAGAAGAGGGTGCTGAGTCTTTTTAAGAGCTTAATTTCTGCCTCATCTCCCACCTCCAAGGCAACCACAGAGAACAGCAGCAGTAACACCTGAGACCAAGCAGGTGGTCCCACGTCAATCTGAGAATCAAATTGAAGGACAATTAGTGTAACAATTCACAATATGGTCATGAACGAATTGGTTTTGATGTGTAAATATGTACTTGTTATACGTGTTATGAATCATTTCTGGGATTTGTTGAAAAGAAATACAGATTTTAAGCTATGAGCCCTGGAATTAGCTTCATACAAAAAAAGAAGTTAATAGCAGTATTTAGCATGGAATTAAGAACCTGTGCTTTATTTATTGATTTTACTGAACTCAGGCTGATACGTAGGCATTATTTCCACACTGCCATCATTATGGAAAATGGAGAGGCTTTTTGTTGTCATGAAATGTCTTATTTTTGATCTGGTCTTTTTATTCAGCTTTTAGGTTATATCTATACATTTACATCTGACTACAAAGGACCTTTGCTAATGATGTTGGTGCTGGTTTGTGTCTGGTATTGTATCTTACTCAACAGTGTACTCTGTTTAGAGATAGATTCCTGTTTGAGGATGTAAAATTGTTCATAGAATATACAATTACCATGGCTGTTTGTTCAAATTGATATCAGCTGATGACCTAACTATCTACACATGCTAATATAGTACTATAGTTTGTCCCTATATCTAATAAAATACTTGACTTGTCTCGTTGCATGGATTTAATTGTTTCAAAAACAAAAATGACTCCAATATCCAGAATGTCAAACATTAATTGATTGAGCTGCCAAACACATTTGTCAATCATTCTTAACCCAAGAAAATACCCATGATTTATATGCTTTGTTCAGCACAAAAGGGTTTCAACAATATTTAACTACTGTATGCCCACAAACCTCAAAGGGGTACATGACTAATTTCATTTAGGTGATGCCTTGGTAGTGCTATTTCAGGTGGGCAACTCAGAATAAACCTTTCTCTGAGGAGAATCTGCAGATATTTTCTCCCTACCTATGGTTGTTCATTGAGTGTTTGAATGTGGCCTTGGGCGGGAAAATAAGATCAGAGCAGCAGAACCTTGATGCCAACCTGAAATGCATTAACATGTAAGCACAACAAACATATCCACATGTTTTCCTGACTCAAGTCCTTATGCATTGATAAGAGTCAGTGCTATTTACAGTTAAATTAGGGGACTTTTTTTCCAAAAGGCACGTCTACGCATTACAAACAGTTTTACCTTTACAGTCCTAAATGATACACAGATCCAAACGTGAAAATTAGAAAAGCAACAACAACAAAAAAATCACACCCGACACATGAAGACATGAAAGGGGCATATTGAGAAACGTGTGCTCTGACTGTTGGAGCTCAGCCATCTGTAGGGAGCGTGGGGGTGAGCAGATAAACATCGCTCACCACTTCCTTACCCCACTGTGCCTCTGCCTCCCACTCCTCCCAGCCTCGCTCCTTTCTCTGTTGCACACCTTGCGGTGGTGCAGCTACAATATGTTAACCATAGCGGGTGCAGGTGGTCTCTTTCTAGTGCACCGTGTGTCATTCAACAAAGTTTCGTGTGACGTCGCTAAATTTAGAAGCAAATAATACACTGGTTGAAGGGGAAAATATGTAAACTACTTTTCTGAGAAAGGTAGGTGTTGGTGTTTGTGTGCTGGGAATAGAAGAACACATCTCAAGTTATGCTATCGAGGAAGAATAATGCGGTCAAATGTGCACAGGGTGAAACGTCATCAAGGTGATCATCATTAAAACCCATTGCTTATCTGAGTGGCACGTTGTTAAAATGCTTCAGTAAAAAGAAACACTGTGTGAGGGTCATCTTGATCAGTTGACTGTGATAACATGGTACTCTCACAGACAGAGTGAAGGGAGTTTCCGTGGCCATACTGATTGACTAAGCACCTAGTCAAAAGGCTTCGTGTGTCGTCTAACATTTAATTCACATTTTTCCTTTCTCACTTTTGTGTGGCATGCAGTAGTTAAAACGGCTTTCATTTGTTCAATCTCGCTGCTGTGACTTTTATTACGATTACTAAACCTAGTGGCAGGGAAAGAGACATTGACCAAAGTTGGCAGACAGGGGACCACATTTTACCAGATAAATACTTCAACAAACATTACACATTTACAGTGGTGTGGGTGGGTGGGTGGGTGGGTGTGTGTGTGTGTGTGTGTGTGTGCGTGTGTGTGTGTGTGTGTGTGCGTGCAGCAGTCACAAACGTACTCTTAGGTTTAACATGATAATGTGTCATGTCTCAGGTCTGTGCACTGCAATATTTATGTATGACTAATTCTAAAGTAAACAAAAAAGTGTTTCCACGGTGACCTTTAGGAATTGTACATTAATAGGATTGGAATTGTTCCTACTCCTACAGCATATCTATAATGTAAATGCTTTGCTTTCTGTAGTCTCATTCCTTAATATGTTTCGTACAGGAAACTTAAAGTATGTGGTGATCTTCGACAGTATCCATTCTTTAGTTCTTACTGGTGAATTTTCTGCATACCTTGCCAAAAGATGTCTAATATTGCCATCACACTCATAAAAAGAGGCAATCAGTAATCATAACACAAAGTATAGCAAAGACTTAAGGAATGCACATCTATTGTGTAGCTGTGCAATAAAAAAAAGTAGAGCGCATTGTCGAATTAACAATGCTTCAACTCACACCAGGAATTCAGTCAACAGTTGACCCGCGGCTCCTAGTCTGTATGCCTGTAGGTTTCAGTGCACTGCAATGGCTGTACCATTTGAACAAGTATGGGAAGCCGAGCGCAACCCATACCTACTTAATGCACTACTGCCATCCTGTGTCTCACTGTGCTCACAGCAGAACCCGGCTCAGACGTTTTCCACTGTGGTCCTCCCTCCCTTGTATTCCCTCCCTCGATGCGTACTGCACAGGTCTGACATTAGGCGCAGTACTATACTCTACTCGGAAGAGGGCGCTATTAGTTCCCACATGTCTGTCTGAACAGTAGTGCATTTGTCTTCAACCATATAGTGAAAAGTGGATGTTTGCAATACTATAACCTTTATCAATATTAGAAACAAACTCTATTGTGACACTGTTATAATACACTGTCCACCTTAGGAATGACTGATCTGTCATTTTGTGAATGTCTACCCAACAGTTAAAGGTTTGGCATGCAAGTTGCCCAACTTTCTGGTTTTGAAGAAGTGTGAAAAGCCACAAAGAGAGGTTTCCTGTACAACTGTTTGAGATGGTGTCTCTGAAATAAAGCATGGGCAAGCAGTCACATCCCCGACAGAGTTTTCTTTTCCAATTATCTGTACTGACCCTACCAATCAAACAATCCTGTGCTGTAAGAAACAGCAAAGAGACTGCCATGGTAATGAGTCAATAGTTCATAGGTAGATAACTATTTCAGTTGAATATCAGTGATGCTGCCACCACACGATCATTTTTCAGAAAAAGGAGTAATCAATCGATAACATAACTGAAAATAGTAAAGCAGAATCTTTGCCCGACAGATGGGAGGGTGAAGACAATGGCCTCCCATTGATAAAGATCATGAAACTGAGCAAACTTTAAAGCAGCATAACATGCAATACTTTGGATTTGTGATTGCACCCAGCTGCAATAATGATTTGACAAATAATGTTCAAAAGGATATCCTCCCCAACTTCTCTCCTCCTTGACTTCCTATCACATGCAGTACAGGCAGATCACTGATCAAGGTTAGCAGTGATCTCACTGTGGTCAATCAGCCATCAGCAAGAACCATTCAGTTTCCTCTCAGATAATGGAGCTGTCACATTGGGCAAGCATGTGCTCTATGTGTTAGGAACCATCTTGGTGACATCTATTGTTCACGTAGAAAGATACTGACAACAGCCTCGCAACACACTCACATCTACTGAATCTGCACTGGGGACACTGTCTAGCCTTCTGTTAGTCAAGGGGCCCACTGCGTCCTAAGAATAGTGTCGGCCAGGCCGGCTTCCTGCGGTGCCCCGTGCCTCATGTCACTCACCACTGGATGTGACCTGTCCGTCTAAGCGCCTGTGAGTCAGGAACACGAGCCCAAAGCAAGAGGAAGTCAACTCGCTTCCTCTACTTCAAAACTAGGGCTTGTTTTCAGAGCCCCATACGTTGGTCAACCGGCTTTTTTCTGTTTCCCGCGCTTAAAGAAAGGGGGATGGGGAGAGGATTCACTTACGGTGCTTACACGGACGAGAACTTTCTAAAGCATATGCATTATATTTTTTAAGAGGTAAAAAATGATTTGGGTTCAAAGTCACTTGTACGCCAATGTTGTCCCCCTTACTGGTAACATAAGGAACCAAACAATTGCTTCAGAGGTCATGCGTCAGACACCCATCACATGTGGTATGGGTGTCTAAACTTGATGTTTTAGCCAATAAAAGCTGATCATCCAGCCACACACTGTGACCTTGTTTTCATTGCTTGCAACTTATGTGCACATAGTCTTTGCCTGACACTGTAGAAACTGCATTGCATTATTCCAATTGTAACAGGAAATTACTCAGAGTGAAGAAAATCCAACCGTTTAAAATGTGTGAAAACACTGCTGAATTGAACTAACGATAGCGATGCTTAGACGACATAGTAACAGTCCTACATTTGCCCAAGGTTGTTTTTGTTGTGTTCTTTGAAAGGAGGATGTCACCTAAAGGTGTGAAAACCACATAGCTACAGCGAAGATGGTATTAAAATAGTTATCAACATCCAATGTTTTAGTAAGTAAATCAGTGCTTGCTTGACCGAATGAATCAGTGAGCATGTGAGTACGTGAGAGCGTTAGAAAGGGAGTGACAGGGTGAGAGCGGAGATAGAGAATACTTTGTGTAACACTTTATGGGCAGAAACATAAAAGCAGAACCACATGCGACGCTGTCACTCATCTCAGCCTCAGCACCATCCTCCCTTAGGGGCAAACGAGCACATGGTAAGCCCCTCATGACAGGTCGTGGCACGCACCTACTACTAGTGAGTCAAGCTATTACAACGTGGCATTCATTGGACTCAAATGTAAACCTTTCCCTTTTCAAAAAAAACCACAGCTGTAACTTTTGTTTCAACCAATTTGATACCAATTGACTGTCATTTAACTAAGCGCCAAGCCCTTCCAATGCAGCCAAACAACCAATGAAGTAAAGACATTTCACACAGCAGATTCAATTGCAAAAAAACAAGCAAAAACAATGGCAAAAAAACGTTTGCATAAACAAGAAATATTAGAGAGGGAAATCGAAAGAGATGGAGAGAGATAAAGAAAGTGAGAAAGCAGTGGTGAGGGGAGGTATGTCTTGTGGATACAGCAACCTAAATAAAACGGAACTTCCCACTTTGTCACGCTAGTCTGAGTTAGGGCAGCATGGTTTGAGCTTCACTCTAGGAAGCAGAGGCAGTCACTACAACAATATTCACTGCTATGACCATAAACCTTAGCCATTTTAATTACATAACCTGAGAGGGATTAGGACACTGTTTCACTTGGTAAGTTTCTGCTTGTTTGTTTGCTTAGATCAATATTATGTGAATGGAACAGAATGGACCATGTGACAACATTTAGGCATAACATGTTGGAATTAAAGATTGGTTTAAAAAAGAGTTGGAACAATCTTGACCATCTTATTTTTGTGATACATTTTTAATCAGATTGTTAGGGGAGAGGCAGTAGACAAGTGGGTTGAATTTGTATATATATATATACACAGTACTGTGCAGGGGATGCTGTTTTGAAGGCGAAGGGTGGTCACACCAAATGTTGATTTGATACAGATTTGATTTTCCCTCACTTTATGTTTTATGAATTAAAGAAATAAACAATTAACATTTATATTTATATAGAGATATTTTTTTCTAACTTTAAAGACTTCACACCTGCCTAAAACCTTTGCACAGTACTGTATAAATATAGTTTTTTTTTGTCAGTAAACAAATAATTAATCCCTTAATCGAGCCGGGAAATATATTTCTAACATGAACCTGGACAAGTAGACAGATGTTACCAGTCTAAGGTATAGTCTGTTTCCTAACGGCAGACATGCAATGGTAAAACACCTTGGTTACCGTTGACTTCCTAAATAACAACATTGTCTCTCAACACTCCTGTTTTTTGTAATGTGAAACGGAACATGCAGCATCAGCGTCCTCTGTGTTTGGGTGCAGTTTCATAAGCATGTGTGTTTATGCATTGTAGTTTTTTGCAACATGGAATATGGAGTTGAACACCCCCAAATGTAAACGTTGTCAATAGTGTGGACAATTTAAACTCTTCCACAGTACCAGAAGCCCTGAACTTATCCATGCATTAGATGGCATTTGTCTTTATTATAGGCCATAAAATCTATTCATATTGTAAAACAATGTATCGAAATAATACACATATATCTGAATTATTCACTTCAAATTTGGTTTTGATATTAATCGAATTTTATAATGACCCAATAGGATGAGTCGCTAGCTCCACATGAAAGTGGCCAAACAAAACGAAATCCCAGAAAACTAGATATGAACATTAACTACAGACCAAATAGATCTGATAGTGGCAAAAAAAAAGACATTTGCCACTTTTGTTTATACAATTTGACTGAATAAGCATTATGTGGTTTGTAAGTTCAACAAAGCTGAAGAATTATGCTTTAATATTGGAACAGAATCCTCATTGAACCATGGTAATATTTTGTAAAAAGAAAGTATTCGGTAAAGAACATACTTCCTTATTGAAAGCAGTCCCTCAGCTGTGGGTTTATTATACACCATTCTGATAACCAAATCTCTGATGTGGAAATACAAATGTTCTGACATCATGTGACCTGATGTGCTTCCCTTCCTGGAAAGACCATACAATGTGATAACACTGAAAAACAGAGGTGCTTACTAATTACATTTTCAAACTCTGTAACGTGTCCATATGCAGAGATACAGTTTCAGCAAGCGCACTGGTTCCAAGAAGGAGATGAGTGCCACCCCGGCTCCAGCGACCCCGTCTCCCTCCCCCGTCAACAGCAACGACACTGAGGCCTGCCTCACGCTGTATGCCCACCGGGACTATGCCAGGGTGCTCATGCCCCTGTTCTACACCACCATCTTCGCTGTCGGCTTGTTTGGCAACGCCTTGGCCCTGCACGTCATCCGCACCAGCAGCAAGAAGATGAACTCGACCACCTTGTACTCCCTCAACCTGGTCATATCCGACATCCTGTTCAGCCTCTCCCTGCCGCTGAGGGTGGTCTACTATGCCATGGGCTTTCACTGGACCCTGGGCGAGGCCATGTGCAAGGTCACAGGCCTCATCTTCTACATCAACACGTACGCCGGGGTCAACTTCATGACCTGCCTCAGCGTGGACCGCTTCATCGCTGTGGTGCTGCCGCTGCCCTTCTCCCGCTTCCGCAAGGTGCGCATCGTGCGCTACATCTGCCTGGGCGTGTGGCTGCTGGTGCTGGCCCAGACGCTGCCCCTGCTCAGCATGCGCATGACCCACGGGGAGCACGACGGCCACATCACCTGCATGGAGTACCCCAGCTTCGAGTCGGTGGACAACATCGCCTTCATCCTGATCGGCGCCGTGTTCTTGGGCTACGGCATCCCCGTGGTCACCATCCTGGTGTGCTACTCGGTGCTGTGCTCCAAGCTCCACATGACGGCCAAGACGAACCACCTGATGGACAAGTCCGGGCGCAGCCGCAAGGCCATGGGGGTGATCGTCTGCGTGTCCCTGCTGTTTGTGGTCTGCTACAGCCCCTACCACATTGACCTCTTCCAGTACATGGTGCGCAAGCTGGTTTACCAGACGGACTGCGCCGACCTGACGGCCTTCCAGATCTCCTTGCACATCACCGTGTGTCTGATGAACCTCAACTCCTGCCTGGACCCCTTCATTTACTTCTTTGCCTGCACTGGCTACAAGAGGAAGGTACTGAAGCTGCTGAAGCGGCAGGTGAGCGTGTCCTTCTCCAGCGCTGTCAGGACCTCTCCAGAGGGCTCCTCCAAAGATGTCATTGACAGCAACAAGATCCACTTAAGTAGCATCAGACACCAGCATTGAAGCCAAGACCGGCAGCACACAAGACTGGACTATAGAGACCCTCCTAAGGAGAAGGGGGGATTACTAGGAGATCTACACTGGATTGTAGATCCACTGCATGCTTCAGGACTTTCGTTCAAATAAAAGACAACTAGTTTTTGTATTCATCACTTTCTTAAAGATGAACGAGTTGATTAGTTACCAGACCTACATCCATATATTAATAGTGTTATGAGAACTGCTCACATGGTTGGTTGATATGGAGGAATATCACTTACATTTAAGTTTTCCAACAACAACAAAAAAATCACAAGGGTTAGTGGTAAGACTGCTTGATAGAGGTGTGGTTTTGCAAAGATAAAAGAGCATTACCAAAAGTGTAAAATGTATGATGGTTACATTTGTGCTGTACATATAAACTATTGAAAGTGGTGATTTTGGGTGTGAAGATTGCAAGATCGTAGTGCCTTTAAAAATAGATTGAATCAATGACTATCTCAGTTTGAATCAAAGACAATCGCTTTTCAGTTCATATTGCAGTTAAATCAGTCAGCCTCACGAGGGCAGTGTAACATCATAAAACTGAACGGCTAGACATTTTAAGTTACTTTCAGAAAAGGTTCGTTTGCTGCGGTAACTCGTTCAATCGATCAAATTAAACCTTACCATAATCACATCATGGGGATGTCCATCCTCTTGTAAGTTGAACGTTGGGTTAGTTACTTTTTCAGGTCAACGCAGCCTTGACAAAAAGAAAAAAATAATAAGCAAGGTTGATAGACTTGGGTGTGGCCGATTCGTCAACTGTCAACCGGTTGTCTACTTTATAAAGGTATTTTCCGGACACAATAATAACATTTCCTTTGTAAAATAAAACAGAGTTACATGTGATACGCCAACAGCTGTGACCAGTTAGGAAGTGGAACATACTTAGTTTCTACTCAGTTGTTTATTTGCAGGCCCAAAGATAGCATATGGCCACTGTCGGTGACAACACTATTGAGTTTTTAGTATTATAATATTTAGAATACATCACTTTCAAATAAACGGATGTTCACCTGATTTGTTTTGTAATGTACAGTCCGCTTATAAATTACGTTTTTGAAACCTAGAACCTATCGCAGCAGTTTGTAAAATGCAAGATCTAAGGATTTATAATTAGTAGGTTGGAAAACTACCTAAGAAAAAAAACATGCAAAGTGTCTGAATGCATCAACAAATTGCCAATAAACCTTTGAACATTACCACTCTAGTAGTTTCCCGTATTTTCTTTGCTTTCCAGTGATATTTAGTGATTATTTTTGTATGATAATCAGTCTATCTGATTTGTTTCACACATGGATGCAGTAACATGGTGATGATAGTTCCAATACTCGTATCTTAAACGCTGTAATTCTACATAACATGTTTTTTTCATTATCAAGACCAAAGAGACAATTACTAACGGGATCCTTTATAGTCGAAATCATATGATGGGTATCAAAGACAAGACAACACCACCCAGACTGTTGTCAAAACAACATATTGCAATAAACACAACATGCCATCTGGTGGGAGATATTTTTAAGACACTCCGAGGATAAGCAGAGAGGCAATTATTTCCTGTGAATAAGAAGTAGCTCATATAACTGACTTCCATACATTTGTATTCAACAATATAGTGATTGCATTGCAGTAGACAAACAGAGAGTCTATCTGACAGAAGGGGTGGCCACA
>JAPMUY010000495.1:7500-15019 GCA_026901105.3 Galaxias olidus | reverse complement strand
CAGTCAGTCAGCGTCAGTCAGTCAGTCAGTCAGCCAGTCAGTCCAGCAGTCAGTCAGTCAGTCAGTCAGCCAGTCAGTCCAGCAGTCAGTCAGTCAGTCAGCACTTCAGCAAATTATCTAGTCAGCCAGTCTGTCAGTAAGGCAGTAAGGTAGGTAATCAACCAGTCAGTCAGTCAACCAGTCTGTAAGTCAATCAGTCAGTCAGGAAGGCAGTAAGGTAGGTAATCAATAAGGTAGTCAGTAATCAAAGGTAGGTAATCCAGTCAGTCAGTCAGTCAGTCAGTCAGCAAGGCAGTAAGGTGATAATCAACCAAGTCAGTCAGTCGGTCGGTCAATCAAGGGTTTATTTAGCCTCACTCGATTAATCAATTTACAGATGAACACTTATCAAAATATAAATTTAAAGGTTAGCAAAGTCCCATTGATAAAAAATATTTAATAATTTGAAATGTTGTGTCAGAATATAAAAGCTGACATTTTCTCCCCCCCAAAAACATAAACAGTGTCTACACAGACATTAGAACAACTAAGTCTACACATCTTCAAAAGATAAAACAGCTTTGAAACGAGGGACCGCCACCTGTGGAGGTTTGAAAAGGGATAGCAGCCGAGAAGAAGGAGTAGGAGGAGGAGGAAGAGGAGGGTGTGACGTACCACCACCATGCTGAGCTTTAGGGAGGAGGAGGAAGGAAGAGAGGGTGTGACGTACCACCACCATGCTGAGCTTTAGGGAGGAGGAGGAGGAGGGTGTAGCCACCACCACGCAACGAAGAGGAGGAAGAGGAGGAAGAGACCAGACTTTAATTCTAAGAGGCAGAGTTAGGGTTAGGTTAGTTAGATTCTGTAAGGAGAGAGACCAGACTTGTAATTCTAATTCAGTACAGCTCTCTACTGGTCCCTGATCAGTGATTCAGATTCAGATTCAGATTCAACTTTATTGTCATTGCGCATGTCACAAGTACAAAGGAGGATCTCAACCAGGAGGTGTTTAAATAACATAATTTACAGGAGGATATAGAAAAAAAGATATACATATGTGAGGATATCTATGTCTAGGGCTATGGTAACAGGATAGATAAATTACGATGAGTAGTGTACAGTAGTGGGTGATTTACATTATCTACAGAATGTTAAGTATACAGTATGTACAGTGCAGTACAGTGCAATGGATGATTTACATAATCTACAGAATATATAGTATACTGTATCTCTCTGATAAGACTTATAAAAAGCATATCTACAGGTGGAATGAGAGAGGTCTAGATCCGTGTGTATATGTGTTAGGGGTGGGGTGGGGCATGGGGGGCAGGAGCAGGAGACAGCTGTGGGGAAGACTGTTAATTCTAACAGGCAGAGTAAGGGTTGGGTTAGTTAGATTCCTGTAAGGAGAGAGACCAGACTTGTAATTCTAATTCAGGCCACAGTTGGTTAGGATGCTCTCGATACTGGTCCACCAGATCAGTGTTTAATATTACTCTGCTAGTTGGTTGTCCAGGTGAGGTTTGTACTGGTCCCTGATCAGTGGTTAATGTTACTCTGCTAGTAGAGACTGTACTGGTCCCTGATCAGTGGTTAGTGTTACTCTGCTAGCAGAGACTGTACTGGTCCCTGATCAGTGGGTAATGTTACTCTGCTAGTAGAGACTGTACTGGTCCCTGATCAGTGGTTAATGTTACTCTGCTAGTAGAGACTATACTGGTCCCTGATCAGTGGTTAATGTTACTCTGCTAGTAGAGACTGTACTGGTCCCTGATCAGTGGTTAATGTTACTCTGCTAGTGGAGACTGTACTGATCCCTGATCAGTGGTTAATGTTACTCTGCTAGTAGAAACAGCTCTGTACTGGTCCCTGATCAGTGGTTAATGTTACTCTGCTAGTAGAGACTGTACTGGTCCCTGATCAGTGGTTAATGTTACTCTGCTAGCAGAGACTATACTGGTCCCTGATCAGTGGTTAATGTTACTCTGCAAGTAGAAACAGCTCTGTACTGGTCTCTGATCAGTGGTTAATGTTACTCTGCTAGTAGAGACTGTACTGGTCCCTGATCAGTGGTTAATGTTACTCTGCTAGTAGAGTTTGTACTGGTCCCTGATCAGTGGTTAATGTTACTCTGCTAGTAGAGACTGTACTGGTCCCTGATCAGTGGTTAATGTTACTCTGCTAGTAGAGTTTGTACTCTGCTAGTAGAGACTGTACTGGTCCCTGATCAGTGGTTAATGTTACTCTGCTAGTAGAGTTTGTACTGGTCCCTGATCAGTGGTTAATGTTACTCTGCTAGTAGAGTTTGTACTGGTCCCTGATCAGTGGTTAATGTTACTCTGCTAGTAGAAACAGCTCTGTACTGGTCCCTGATCAGTGGTTAATGTTACTCTGCTAGTAGAAACAGCTCTCTACTGGTCCCTGATCAGTGGTTAATGTTACTCTGCTAGTAGAGACTGTACTGGTCCCTGATCAGTGGGTAATGTTACTCTGCTAGTAGAGACTGTACTGGTCCCTGATCAGTGGTTAATGTTACTCTGCTAGTAGAGACTGTACTGGTCCCTGATCAGTGGTTAATGTTACTCTGCTAGTAGAGACTGTACTGGTCCCTGATCAGTGGGTAATGTTACTCTGCTAGTAGAGACTGTACTGGTCCCTGATCAGTGGTTAATGTTACTCTGCTAGTAGAGACTGTACTGGTCCCTGATCAGTGGTTAATGTTACTCTGCTAGTAGAGACTGTACTGGTCCCTGATCAGTGGGTAATGTTACTCTGCTAGTAGAGACTGTACTGGTCCCTGATCAGTGGTTAATGTTACTCTGCTAGTAGAGACTGTACTGGTCCCTGATCAGTGGTTAATGTTACTCTGCTAGTAGAGACTGTACTGGTCCCTGATCAGTGGTTAATGTTACTCTGCTAGTAGAGACTGTACTGGTCCCTGATCAGTGGTTAGTGTTACTCTGCTAGTAGAGACTGTACTGGTCCCTGATCAGTGGTTAATGTTACTCTGCTAGTAGAGACTGTACTGGTCCCTGATCAGTGGTTAATGTTACTCTGCTAGTAGAAACAGCTCCTACTGGTCCCTGATCAGTGGTTAACGTCACGTTGTCATGTGTAGCAGCAGAAACAGAGGAGGTCCAGAGTCCGAGGCAGAGTTTTAAAAATAAGCGTGGTTTACAAAACCCAGATATGATAGCATCAACAAAAGTTTACAGAGAAATACAAACGTCCAGTTAACATTTACAAACTACAGTTATGGATTCAGAAAAGACCTCCCTGTCCTTAAGTCTCCTTAAAACACATTTATTAAACCACATCATATTTTTAAAAACGTCATGTTTTTTCTTCTTCTGTTGTATCTTATCAAATAATTACGTCCAGCAATGAAACTACTGACAACCACGTTTATCTAAAGCTTAAAGAGTAAACAACATTGAGAACGAGAACGAGAAAGAGGAAGAGGAGGAGGAAGGAGAGGTGTCAAGCACTTTTACGTCATCAGGATTCAGCAGGCAGTCCTAACACTTAAACCATTAGGTGTGTTTGGATTCAGCAGGCAGTCCTAACACTTAAACCATTAGGTGTGTTTGGATTCAGCAGGCAGTCCTAACACTTAAACCATTAGGTGTGTTTGGATTCAGCAGGCAGTCCTAACACTTAAACCATTAGGTGTGTTTGGATTCAGCAGGCAGTCCTAACACTTAAACCATTAGGTGTGTTTGGATTCAGCAGGCAGTCCTAACACTTAAACCATTAGGTGTGTTTGGATTCAGCAGGCAGTCCTAACACTTAAACCATTAGGTGTGTTTTTGTTTTTTTACACCAATGAGAAGATGAGGTGGCGACGGGGGCGTGCCTTCATATCGCCATAGCAACCACAAACTGTACAAGGGAACCAATGGGAGGCCAGAACACACAATCATAAACAGGGGGCAATGCACGGGCCAGTTATGGAGGAAGAGTTATGATCAATACCTGCTTATTGTTCATGATCAACCTCACGGGGAAATATTACTGATCAATACCTGCTTATTGTTCATGACCAACCTCACGGGGAAATATTACTGATCAATAGCTGCTTATTGTTCATGACCAACCTCACGGGGAAATATTACTGATCAATAGCTGCTTATTGTTCATGACCAACCTCACGGGGAAATATTACTGATCAATACCTGCTTATTGTTCATGACCAACCTCACGGGGAAATATTACTGATCAATAGCTGTGTACTATTCGTGATCAACCTTCTGGGGAAAGAGATTAAATATAAAGAGCTGTTTTGATTGATGTAGCCCAAACGCCTCCTTCCAGCTGTCAGAAGCCCCATGACCCTCCTCACCACCTCAGGTCCATGGATGTAGACAGCTCTGAACTGACCCCTGACCTCACCAGAAACTCCCTGTGTGTAGGAGAATGTTACACGTCTGACCCTCCTCACCACCTCAGGTCCATGGCTGTGTGTTAGGGCCTCTAAGATCCACGGCTTCTAAACACTGCTATGTCTATGAACACACCATGTAATCACACACATTTACACATCTGCCTCAAAGACTTCTTACAAGGAACTGGAATCAAAGAACATTAGGAGGCTTTCTACAGTCCAGAGCACTGACTCCAGATCAGTGTCTGGCGTACACCAACACTGTAATCACAGATGGGTTGATGGAACCACTGACTCTAGATCAGTGTCTGACGTACACCAACACTGTAATCACAGATGGGTTGATGGAACCACTGACTCTAGATCAGTGTCTGACGTACACCAACACTGTAATCACAGATGGGTTGATGGACACAGAAGCAGAGCTCATGTAGTATTTTGTTTTCATTTTTCATTTTAAATAAACACAGATTGACAGTTTTTTTTACAAGTCATGTAAAGTGCAGGAAACAAAACAAAAGTCTCTGTGACATCACCTAAAGTCTCTGTGACATCACCTAAAATACTGCTGGATGTTTGTACAGAGAGAAAACAACAACAACAGTCAACAATGAAATGTATGTAAAGTGATCATTGATACAACAACAATCATAGTTCTCCTACACATAGGGAGTCTGTACACAGCAGAAGAACTCAGCATCCAATTTAAACAAGAGTCTGGGCTATAAAACTATCTGTGTGTGTGTGTGTTTGTGTGTGTGAGAGCACGTGAATCTGTTAGTTTCTGGTGAGGGTGTACATGCAGATACATGCATGGGCGTGTCATAACAGTTGTACTTCGTATGCTTCTACTGAAAGTAAATCAACTTATGATGGTAACAAAGCCACAGAGAGAAGGAGAGAGGAGGAGAAAGATGAGAGGGGGAGGGTGGAGGAGAGGAATGGAGGGAGAGAACAAAGGAATAGAGGAGGAATGCAGGCAGAGAAAACAGGAAGTGACACACACCACTACAACAGGGAAGACAGCCGATCTGCTAACAGGAAGAGGCACCGACTCACTAAGATATCGACATTTAGATTGTTACTCCACTGACAGAAAGTTACTGTCGTTAACATTGTTACTCCACTGACAGAAAGTTACTGTTGTTAACATTGTTACTTCACTGACAGAAAGTTACTGTCGTTAACATTGTTACTCCACTGACAGAAAGTTACTGTTGTTAACATTGTTACTTCACTGACAGAAAGTTACTGTCGTCAACATTGTTACTCCACTGACAGAAAGTTACTGTTGTTAACATTGTTACTCCACTGACAGAAAGTTACTGTTGTTAACATTGTTACTCCACTGACAGAAAGTTACTGTTGTTAACATTGTTACTCCACTGACAGAAAGTTACTGTTGTTAACATTGTTACTCCACTGACAGAAAGTTACTGTTGTTAACATTGTTACTCCACTAACAGAAAGTTACTTTTGTTAACATTGTTACTCCTGACTCATAAAGTTACTGTTGTTAACATTGTTACTTCACTGACAGAAAGTTACTGTTGTTAACATTGTTACTTCACTGACAGAAAGTTACTGTTGTTAACATTGTTACTTCACTGACAGAAAGTTACTGTTGTTAACATTGTTACTCCACTGACAGAAAGTTACTGTTGTTAACATTGTTACTCCACTGACAGAAAGTTACTGTTGTTAACATTGTTACTCCTGACTCATAAAGTTACTGTTGTTAACATTGTTACTTCACTGACAGAAAGTTACTGTTGTTAACATTGTTACTTCACTGACAGAAAGTTACTGTTGTTAACATTGTTACTTCACTGACAGAAAGTTACTGTTGTTAACATTGTTACTTCACTGACAGAAAGTTACTGTTGTTAACATTGTTACTCCACTGACAGAAAGTTACTGTTGTTAACATTGTTACTCCACTGACAGAAAGTTACTGTTGTTAACATTGTTACTCCTGACTCATAAAGTTACTGTTGTTAACATTGTTACTTCACTGACAGAAAGTTACTGTTGTTAACATTGTTACTTCACTGACAGAAAGTTACTGTTGTTAACATTGTTACTCCACTGACAGAAAGTTACTGTTGTTAACATTGTTACTTCACTGACAGAATGTTACTGCTGTTAACATTATTACTCCACTGACAGAAAGTTACTGTTGTTAACATTGTTACTTCACTGACAGAAAGTTACTGTTGTTAACATTGTTAACATTGTTACTCCACTGACAGAAAGTTACTGTTGTTAACATTGTTACTCCACTGACAAAAAGTAACTGTTGTTAACATTGTTACTCTTGACTCACAAAGTTACTGTTGTTAACATTGTTACTCCTGACTCATAAAGTTACTGTTGTTAACTTTGTTACTTCACTGACAGAAAGTTACTGTTGTTAACATTGTTACTTCACTGACAGAAAGTTACTGTTGTTAACATTGTTACACCACTGACAGAAAGTTACTGTTGTTAACATTGTTACTTCACTGACAGAAAGTTACTGTTGTTAACATTGTTACTCCACTGACAGAAAGTTACTGTTGTTAACATTGTTACTCCACTGACAAAAAGTTACTGTTGTTAACATTGTTACTCTTGACTCACAAAGTTACTGTTGTTAACATTGTTACTCCTGACTCACATAGTTACTGTTGTTAACTTTGTTACTTCACTGACAGAAAGTTACCGTTGTTGACATTGTTACTTCTGACTCAGAAAGTTCACATATTTACTGGTAAAGAGTCGGTCAGCCTGATGGCTCAAACAAAGCCTGGAGGAACCTTCGGCCAAAACAACAATCAATCAAGAAGTTTGGATGTCAGAAAACAAAAACATACAATTTAAATAATTAACACGAAAGCAACAAAAAAATGATGCATTATTACAAAGTTCTGAATGAATTAGTCAACAACAAACGTTACAACACAGAATGTCAAGGTTTTTGATAAGTGTTAAAACTAGAGCTGTCTGTCAGGCTTTCATAGGACAGAGAACAGAAGCTACCCTCTCTCTCACAGGATGTCAAGGTTTTTGATAAGTGTTTAAACTAGAGCTGTCTGTCAGGCTTTCATAGGACAGAGAACAGAAGCTACCCTCTCTCTCACAGAATGTCAAGGTTTTTGATAAGTGTTTAAACTA
>JAPMUY010000495.1:0-2500 GCA_026901105.3 Galaxias olidus | reverse complement strand
CACACACACACACACACACACACACACACACACACACACACACACACACACACACACACACACACACAGATAGTTTTATAGCCCAGACTCTTGTTTAGATTGCATGCTGAGTTCTTCTGCTGTGTACAGACTCCCTATGTGTAGGAGAACTATGATTGTTGTTGTATCAATGATCACTTTACATACATTTCATTGTTGACTGTTGTTGTTGTTTTCTCTCTGTACAAACATTCAGCAGTATTTTAGGTGATGTCACAGAGACTTTAGGTGATGTCACAGAGACTTTTGTTTTGTTTCCTGCACTTTACATGACTTGTAAAAAAAACTGTCAATCTGTGTTTATTTAAAATGAAAAATGAAAACAAAATACTACATGAGCTCTGCTTCTGTGTCCATCAACCCATCTGTGATTACAGTGTTGGTGTACGCCAGACACTGATCTGGAGTCAGTGGTTCCATCAACCCATCTGTGATTACAGTGTTGGTGTACGCCAGACACTGATCTGGAGTCAGTGCTCTGGACTGTAGAAAGCCTCCTAATGTTCTTTGATTCCAGTTCCTTGTAAGATGTCTTTGAGGCAGATGTGTAAATGTGTGTGATTACATGGTGTGTTCATAGACATAGCAGTGTTTAGAAGCCGTGGATCTTAGAGGCCCTAACACACAGCCATGGACCTGAGGTGGTGAGGGAGGGTCAGACGTGTAACATTCTCCTACACACAGGGAGTTTCTGGTGAGGTCAGGGGTCAGTTCAGAGCTGTCTACATCCATGGACCTGAGGTGGTGAGGAGGGTCATGGGGATTCTGACAGCTGGAAGGAGGCGTTTGGGCTACATCAATCAAAACAGCTCTTTATATTTAATCTCTTTCCCCAGAAAGTTCATCATGAACAATAGACTGCTATTTATCACTAATATTTACCCAGAAGGTTTATCACAAATAGTTTACAGCTATTTATCACAAATATTTCCCCGTGAGGTTGATCATGAACAATAAGCAGGTATTGATCATAACTCTTCCTCCATAACTGGCCCGTGCATTGCCTCCGGTTTATGGTTGTGTGTTCTGGCCTCCCATTGGTTCCCTTGTACAGTTTGTGGTTGCTATGGCGATATAAAGGCACGCCCCCGTCGCCACCTCATCTTCTCATTGGTGTAAAAAAATAAAAACACACCTAATGGTTTAAGTGTTAGGACTGCCTGCTGAATCCAAACACACCTAATGGTTTAAGTGTTAGGACTGCCTGCTGAATCCAAACACACCTAATGGTTTAAGTGTTAGGACTGCCTGCTGAATCCAAACACACCTAATGGTTTAAGTGTTAGGACTGCCTGCTGAATCCAAACACACCTAATGGTTTAAGTGTTAGGACTGCCTGCTGAATCCAAGCACACCTAATGGTTTAAGTGTTAGGACTGCCTGCTGAATCCAAACACACCTAATGGTTTAAGTGTTAGGACTGCCTGCTGAATCCAAACACACCTAATGGTTTAAGTGTTAGGACTGCCTGCTGAATCCAAACACACCTAATGGTTTAAGTGTTAGGACTGCCTGCTGAATCCTGATGACGTAAAAGTGCTTGATACCTCTCCTTCATGCTCCTCCTCCTCTTCCTCTTTCTCATTTTCAATGTTGTTTACTATTTAAGCTTTAGATAAACGTGGTCGTCAGTAGTTTCATAGCTGGACGTAATTATTTGATAAGATACAACAGAAGAAGAAAAAACATGACGTTTTTAAAAATATGATGTGGTTTAATAAATGTGTTTTAAGGAGACTTAAGGACAGGGAGGTCTCTTCTGAATCCATAACCGTAGTTTGTAAATGTTGACTGGACGTTTGTATTTCTCTGTACACTTTTGTTGATGCTGTCATATCTGGGTTTTATAAACCACGCTTATTTTTAAAACTCTGCCTCGGACTCTGGACCTCCTCTGTTTCTGCTGCTACACATGACAACGTGACGTTAACCACTGATCAGGGACCAGTACAGTTTCTACTAGCTAACATTAGATCAGGGACCAGTACAGTCTCTACTAGCAGAGTAACATTAACCACTGATCAGGGACCAGTAGTCTCTACTAGCAGAGTAACATTAACCACTGATCAGGGACCAGTACAGTCTCTACTAGCAGAGTAACATTAACCACTGATCACGGACCAGTACAGTCTCTACTAGCAGATTAACATTAACCACTGATCAGGGACCAGTAGAGAGCTGTTTCTACTAGCAGAGTAACATTAACCACTGATCAGGGACCAGTAGGAGCTGTTTCTACTAGCAGAGTAATATTAACCACTGATCAGGGACCAGTACAGAGCTGTTTCTACTAGCAGAGTAACATTAACCACTGATCAGGGACCAGTACAGTCTCTACTAGCAGAGTAACATTAACCACTGATCAGGGACCAGTACAGCAGAGTAACATTAACCACTCTCTCTACTAGCAGAGTAACATTAACCACTGATCAGGGACCAGTACAGTCTCTACTAGCAGAGT
>JAPMUY010000493.1:0-149340 GCA_026901105.3 Galaxias olidus | reverse complement strand
TATTATGGTTATTATGCCATATTCTACAGTCCAGAAATGTGGTTTGAGTGTCACACTTGATTAGCCTCAACTGTACTGAATCTGGGGATATGTGTTACTTCAGTGTCCTACCAGAAATGACTGCAATATTGGTTAAAATATAAAGATATCAAAAACGGCAATAAAAAACCCTAGGTCTCAGAGGGTTAATAAATTCGTTGTACTAAAATTAAGAAAACATTGAGTCAACTTGTTATTTCAAGTTGGAACCTGACCAACTGATCAAGCAAAACATATTAGTCAATGCAATTTAGACATTCAAGTTTACTCAAGAACAATTGAATTAACATACTGAAGACGTCACCTGACTCTTGACCGCATGAAGTAATAGTCATCGTTACTTCTATTCTGATACGCGATTGAGGTAATACATTTGCATATATCCCAGCAAGTTATAAGATGTAATATCAATGATAATACAATTTATTTGGATTGTGCTTTACTTTGCTACAGTGATCTCAAAGTGATACAATCCCTGTTAAACATACATAGCAAATTATATAAGGCATATGAAAAATATATTTTTTTGCAACTCTTACTCTGAACACTGTTATCATTAATGACAACCCCTGAAATTACTGGTTAGAAAATTATTAAAACCACGCCTTGTGGTTGCATCAGTCTAGCTTTATTAGCCTAGATTGAGCTGACGAATCTTAAAGCAGCTGCACGGATGTTGTATCGGTGCTTACGCAAGGCGCGGCTTGTCTGACATGAAGTGATAACCGGGAACAATGGTCGAAGTTCCCACGGGAGGCAAGTCACACGTATGTTCCCCTGCTGTTACCTATTGTGAAAAAAAAGGTGTTTGTTTGGGGTTCCTGATGCCTTTGCATTAAAATGCTGTATCGAGAAAATTTATTTATTCAACTTTCAAATATATGTCAATATCATTAAATAATCAGTTTGCCGTATGTCAATTTCGTCAAATTGACTTTTCATAGTGAGTTGCATGAACTTAAATTGAAGTACATCAAACTAAAAAAACTAAGTTGCCAGAACCTATTCTTTGCTCATCTTACTCAAAATCTTAAGGCAGCCAGGTTACTCATAATTATAAGTTGAGCCAACTTATTTTTTTTTACAGTGTAGGTGGGCTTCCCTGTAGCACATCAAATACAACTGAAAATTGAGCCTCCCCTCCAAATGGGCTACCTCAATTGAAAAGTATGAGGTAGCCCATTTTGACAGGGAGAAATTACTGCTCATGCGCTACCCTGTTCTGAACTAAATGCATACTTTTTGAACACATTAAAGCATTGTCAGAGAAAGCCTGACCTTGTTGAAAATAAAATCAAACGGTAGTACTTCATTGTCATGTGTCCACCATTATATTATGATAAAGAGGCACTACCGATCTAGCGGCAATAAGCCCCCTTGTCAACAAACAGGGTTTGGACCGCAGTCCGCTTGTGCTGCAGGGTAGGTTCTGCTCGCTAAGGCGGTCAGTCGAATAACTGCGATGCATCACATCGCATTTGCGCAGGGAAATGCATTTCTAGTTTTTTCTTAGATTTAATGTTTTTTTTTGCAAATTTGTTTATCTTGTTTAAATTTATAGACAGATAATGTTTTACTCATCAAAGTGATATATTTTTATTTAAATTTGTTTAACTCCTTAATATTTGCTTTGAATGAATCCACTCCAAGATGCTAAGGCCAATCACTTGTTTTGGTTTGAATTAGCATTAGCTTGCTAGCTAACGTTATTCGCTTCCAAATGGACTGGTGCGACGTCGGATCAATGGGACAAGAGAGAGAGGACACCCTTGTTTGGACACACTTGTAACATGACTGCTTCATGCATAAATTATGACAACGTTCATAATCGTTATGGATTTTTGGATTATTACACGTCAGTTCACCCCCCCCCCCCCCGTGCCCTGTTAAACAAGGCATGAAATGAAAAATTAAACAAAACTAAATAAATAAAAAATACAAAAACGTGATCCAATAATACACGGTATAGAGTCCGTCTCATTTAAAACCCCACTGTTTGTCTTTTAAGTTCCACAGAGGAGTTTAGCACCAGAACACTTTGCTGCATGCTTATGTACATGTGATATTTTATTGTTTTATTTTTAATGCATTTGCAAAAAATTCTAAAAAACCTTTTTCACTTTGTCATTATGCGGTATAGTGTGTAGAATGTTGAGACATTTTTTTTATTTAATCCATTTTGGAATTAGGCTGTAACATAATAAAAAGTGGAAAAAGTGAAGGGGTATGAATACTTTCCGGATGCACTGTATTCTAGAAGTGTTCGGCATCATTATCTTTTTAGAATGGAGAAACAGAACCTATATTTGTTCTTGACACAACCAACTACTGTTATTTCTGTCAATAAATAATATTATATTTGTGAGAGAGATTTCATTTTGAAAGTAGTAAGTAGTTTCTATTACTATATAAAACAGCAGAGAATGTTACTGTCAGATAGTGTTCCCTTCGCAAGTTTTATCTGCAGAACATTGTAGGCCATTCTAGAAGTGTTCGGCATCGTTATATTTTTTAAATGGGGAAACAGAACCTATGATTGTTGCGTCTTTATTGACACAACCAACTACTGTTATTTCAGTGAATAAATAATATTATAGACTATTTGTGAGAGAGATTTCATTTTGAAAGTAGGAGAGCTCTGTTACTAGGCTGTATGACAGCGAGAATGTTACCGTCTTGTGCCGTTCCCCGTCAATAAGAAAGAAAGCTCACACAGCTGTCAAATTCATACTGCTGACTTGTTTCTCCAAAACCTGAAAGTCCTGTGATTTTCAGCCAGCTATCCCTACATTTGCCCATCATAACAGGGGGAACACATCCTGACGTAAGGGACGGAGTCATTGATGCAGTTAACAACATGGTGTCCGGCGTAATGGCCAAGACAGTCCGTATACAAACAAAACAGCATGCAAGTGCATAACATCCACGCTAGATGGCGGTACATGATCGTGAAATAACTCTTCCCATTCATTTCAATAGGGCCAAAAACGGATAAAAAATTATTATTTAAAATACAGCACGTGAACCGATCACTTAGCTGTGTACACGTGCACTAGACGGTTCTTAGTTCTCAGAGACATGGCCTCAATGTGTGTGCTAACTTTAAGTATTTCCTCTTCAGAACCAAATATAATTAGCTCAATTTTTTCATTATTTAGCTGAAGGAAATTCTGGGACATCCAGTCATTGACTTGCTCAATTCACTGACACAGTGATTCTATAGCCCGGTGGTAATTTGGTGAAATAGCTATGTATATTTTAGTCTTGTCTGCATAACTGTGGTAGGCGAAATTGTTATTTTACGTAATTTGACCTAGCGGGAGCATATAAAGGTTAAATAAAGAAGGTCCCAAAGTTTACCGCTGGGGGACTCCGCATCTCATATTAGTTAGCTCAGATACGTAGTTGCCAATGGACACAAAGTAGTTCCTGTTTTCTAGATACGGCCTAAACCAGTTTAAGACCGTTCCAGATAGTCCAACCCACTTTTCCAATCTTTCTAGACATATTTTATGGTCAACAGTATCAAAGGCAGTGCTGAGATCCAATTACCCCATGATAGAAATCTTGACTGTCAGTGTTTAGATGGATGTCATTTAAAACCTTAAGAGCAGTTTCAGTGCTATGAAGTGATCGGAATCCTGATTGGAAGGTGTCATGGCAGCCAGTGGTGACAAAGAAATCATACATTTTTGCAAAACAACTTTCTCTGTGATTCTACTTATAAAAGACTGGTTTGAAATAGGTCTGAAGTAAGCATGAAGACTCCGTTTGTAGTATTCAGGGACTTGTAAGTTGCCCGATTGGAGAGAGCAGATAACTATTTGCAGTAAGTTTGATGCCAGGCACTCATACCTTTTCAAAGAAACTTGAGGGAACGATATCCAGATAACAGGTGGACA
This sequence comes from Galaxias olidus, assembly GCA_026901105.3. NCBI lineage: Eukaryota > Metazoa > Chordata > Actinopteri > Galaxiiformes > Galaxiidae > Galaxias > Galaxias olidus. The sequence continues at coordinate 145,399 of JAPMUY010000493.1, read as the reverse complement.
ACTTAAGATGTCGGTTTCTTCAAGATTATTGTAGTCAATTCTTTAAAACTTACTCTTCTCTTGCATGGACAATGAAAAGCCCACATAAATTTATAAGGGGCTGTTAGGGACATTATTCAGAATTACTATGCATATACATGTACTTTTCCTCTCACATACACATGTGAAAACATGTCATGTGATTCACATACTATACTAAAAACCACACACACATACAGCTTGTTTTCCAGCACACTAGTACCCAAATTAACGCTAAAACAGTCTAAAAGGGGCACGAGCCAGTGCAACATATAAGAATCCAAGAGCCTTGGACAAAACGCATTATATACACTCACTGGCCAATTTATTAGGTACACCTTGCTAGTACTGGGTTGAACCCCGTTTTGCCTTCAGAACTGCTTTAATTCTTCGTGGCATAGACTCAACAAGGTGCTGGAAACATTCCTCAGAGATTTTGGTCCATATTGACATGATCGCATCACTGTTGCTGCAGATTTGTCGGCTGCACATCCATGATGCGAATCTCTCGTTCCACCACAACCCAAAGGTGCTCTATTGGACTGAGATCTGGTGACTGTGGAGACCATTTGAGTACAGTGAACTCATTGTCATGTTCAAGAAACCAGTTTGAGATGATTTGAGCTTTGTGACATGGCGCGTTATCCTGAGGGGCCCAAAGTATGCCAAGAAAATATCCCCTACACCATTACACCACCACCACCAGCCTGAACCGTTGATACAAGGCAGGATGGATCCATGCTTTCATGTTGTTTACGCAAAATTCTGACCCTACCGTCCGAATGTCGCAGCGGAAATCGGGACTCATCAGACCAGGCAACATTTTTCCAATCTTCTATTGTCCAATTTTGGTGAGCCCATGCGAATTATAGCCTCAGTTTCCTGTTCTTAGCTGACAGGAGTGGCACCCGGTGTGGTCTTCTGCTGCTGTAGCCCATGTGCTTCAAGGTTCGACGTGTTGTGCGTTCAGAGATGGTCTTCTCATACCTTGGTTGTAACGAGTGGTTATTTGAGTTACTGTTGCCTTTCTATCATCTTGAACCAGTCTGGCCATTCTCCTCTGACCTGTGGCATCAACAAGGCATTTTCGTCCAGAGAACTGCCGCTCACTGGATATTTTCTCTTTTTCGGACCATTCTCTGTAAACCCTAGAGATGGTTGTGCATGAAAATCCCAGTAGATCAGCAGTTCCTGAAATACTCAGACCAGCCCGTATGGCACCAACAACCATGCCACGTTCAAAGTCACTTAAATCACCTTTCTTCCCCATTCTGATGCTCTGTTTGAACTTGACCAGGTCGTCTTGACCATGTCTACATGCCTAAATGCATTGAGTTGCTGTCATGTGATTGGCTGATTAGATATTTGCGTTAACAAGCAGTTGAACAGGTGTACCTAATAAAGCGGCCAGTGAATTATAAAATGTATAATTATATCTTAAAAACGTAAGTTGAAGGAAATGTTGTTAATAATAATATATTTAAATGATTATGATTATGCATAATTGGCCCATAGAGGGATGCAGAGTCTGAGACGGCGTAGAATTGCCGAAAGTGTCTATGGGGTTTCAGAAAAACGCTATACAAATAAAATAATATTAAAAAACATTTTTTATTATCATCATGCACATGACATAGGATCTTGATTTAGTCCAAACAAGGGATAACCCTTATGTAATACGCACCTGCACTATTAAGACCACCCACTGCATAAATAAGTCCTGCAATAGACGTACAGCATCTTTGTCGGGTTTTGAAGTCTGGTAGGTGAGGACGGCGTTCTGGCATAAGGTGAAAATCCTTTGCTTCATCAACAAGATCCCTTAGAAAGAAAGCACAATTGATAAAATAGAACTGCAAGCAGTGATGCGGTGGCCGGCATATAAAAAGAATGACAGAAAAAAGAACATTAAGGAAAAAAATAAGAAAAAAAGACAGATATTTGGTTGGAATGGTCATAAAACGCAGGAGGTTGAACACCAACCAAGATACACCACCTTCAGTATCCTACAGATGATGTCCAAGTTTCAAAACATAAACCTAATCTGTTACCGAACTATACACACCAACAGTTCTTGCGACATCCCAAACGAAACAATAAAATCGGACAGTGCTCTATTTTTTTCTTTTTAAGCCAGTCAGAGAAAGTGGCAATCTAATAGTAACATTTGAGAAAGTTGTATTCTTATGTTGTTTTTTAATGGTTAGTGTAAGGATTAGAAGGTAGGAAACTGGAGAAATGGCGGTAAATCGTTATGTTTCTTCAAGTACAAAGACGAATAGATGTCTGCCATGTGTGGTGATGACCCTGAGCTCCAAAAATATTTTTTGCCGCGCTGTGTGCGGCTACACAACTGTGCATGTCTTACACGCACAGGCTTTCTGAAAAGTTGGCAGTCCTGCCGTAACTAATGTGCACTGGGTTCATTTTAGATAGCAAAATTAGACTGTTCATGTACAATGTCTAAATAGGTTTCTTGTCATTTTGTTTTAAATGTTTGTTTTAAACAGTTCATTTTGGTGGAAACACAAAAGTCACCACCACACACCAAAAGTAATCTAAAGATGGTGTGGAACAATCAAAAGAATATAAAATTATCTAATAAATTACAATTGTAAACTTTTCACATTTGTAAAAAGTAAGTTTTTTTAAAATGTACCTTAAGTCGGAATGGGATTAATAAGACATATTTTCAAAAAGTATGATTTAAATTGGTCAAATATTGAAGCAGTTAAAAATAGAAATGTACAGTACTGTTTACAGTAATACATTTTGATGCACTGTGAGCTGCATTTTTCAAATATGAAAAATCCCCAGCTTGCTCCTATAGTAGACGATCTGAGGATGATATACAGTGATTTTGATGTAATTTGGTCTCACGTCTCGGAGGAGTTGGTTAAAAGATTTGTCAAAGAGAAAAGTTCAACCAAAAAATCACAAAACTGATATTTATTAAATATAAAGGGGCCCTATTATGCACATTTTCAGGTCATACCTTCATTTAGGAGTTCTACTAGAATAGGTTTACACGTTTTAACGTTCAATAAACTATTTTTTCCAAACTGCCTGGATCTGCAGCACCTCTATTCACACTCTGTCTAAAACGCTCCGTTTTAGCTCCTGTCTCTTTAAGGCCCCCCCTCCCGATAAGCCCAGTCTGCTCTGATTGGTCAGCTGGCCAAACAAAGGGAATTTGCCTTTGCGCTGATGAAAACAGCGTTTTCTCGACATGGCGAAACCACCCGGCCTCCGCTCTGACTGGCTCTGGTTGAGGGCATGCCAAACATCATTCACATATGTGACGTAGATAAGTTACGGAAGAAAACGCCGGACTACTAACGAGGCATTTCAGGCAGTTCAGGAGCAGTGTTTTCTGTGAGTGTAGCTCCCCTTTGGTGTGGACTATGGGCTTTGTAACTTTTCAGACCTTTTACATGCACAAAAAGCTATATAACATATTAAAAGAAAGGGAAAAACTCAAAAAGGATAATAGGTCCCTTTTACGATAACGATGGAGATTTTGCACACTTCATATTATTAACCTTGGGATATTTATATATTTTTCAGATGAGGATTCTTTAATGAACCAGTGAGATATGACAAAATGAATGTACAGCAATGTACATTATAATTAGCATAGTATGTATACTTCCGCGAGACAATGCATTTCAAGATATCCTAATAATACAATCTAAAGATGACTACATTTGACATAGAATTCACAATATTTATATGAATGGAAGAAGTCAGATATTGCAACTGGCCCAAAGTAAGCGTTTACACTTGTGTTCAGTTCAGTGCTGTCCACCCCAACACATGAGGACATAGTAGTGCTGCAGTGGTTATTTTAGGGGGCTGGCCACCCGCACTGCCTGGTCACTGATGGTGGAAACGCAATCACATCCGTATTTTTGCGTGGAAATGCATTTCTCGTTATTATTAGCCAAATTTTTCTGACTAACTACGGTCGCAGTTTTGGGCATTTCGCTTCCATTGCAAAGCCAAAATGTTATGTTCAAATGCCACGGACTGCGCTTGTACACAGCTAATTAATCTGTCCACAAGTTATTTTTTAATTGCCTTTTTTACACATTTAATTTGCCCATAGACAATGAATGGGAAGAGGGAAAGCCTTGAGGGGAGCTGGAATGAAGGACCAAGATGAATCATACCCTTGTGTATACTGTCATCTAGTGAACGCAATAAAATGTATACATGTATATGTTTATTATTTATTATTATGGTGTTTCATGTTCACTAGCAATGTAGCAAATCAAGAAGTGAGTGTTATTGAAATAATAACTGCTTACAGTAGTCAAAGCAAACCACAAGGCATACCGCATTGACTGTCAACACTGTGTAGTGAACTAACGATTCGTAAAAGAAGACAAAGGTATTATACAAAGGCAACGCAACACTAGATATAATTTTGGCACCTGGCAAGTTTATCAAGACAATAGACATAGTGTGCTTGCATGTAGCTAAGTGATCGGTTCACGTGTTATTTTTGTATTATTTTTAAACAGTGTTTTGTGCCCATGCAATGAAATGAAAAGAGAGTGCAGTACATGTTCCATCTGTATGGTTGTAGCGCTCATTGTTCAGTCTTGTTAGATAGAAACTTATCTGGAACAAGTAGCCCTATTGAAGTGTTGGAGAAATAATGATGGCGGATATAGTTATGGATCCAGATCTTATTTAGGAAATACAGTTAGCTGTTAGGATGAATAGAAGACATTGCATTACATTGTTATAATACATTCTAATAAAATAGATTTAGTCCATTTTGTATAAACCGTGCCTTCATAATATTGCCCATTTCCCATAATCTACGTTTATTTCTACAATAAGATTCTGGTAATTCATAGTGTGTTGAAATGCACGTGAAAGAAGAAAATAATGCAATAAAGTTGTAATGCCTAAGCTATTACAGGAAGCGCTTTACACAGCGCTATTTGGCTGACCCTTAATCCACTTCGTTCAAGCGCCACTGTCATTGTGGATACTCTGAGTGATTTTAATACTTATTAAATTAATTTAATACATGTGCAAACATATAGACCTTAGAGAACAAAAATAAAAATAAAACTAAACGTTAGTAGACTACTTAGTCATCGTATATGTCCACCATTAAATATTGATAAAGCAGCACTGCCAATCTAGCAGAACTGTAACGCTGTAACGACTACAAGAATGGGGGGTGCAAGAAGGGGTGTTTTCCGGATAATCTGGGGTTGTGTCCTACACACCTAATGCAGGCTCATAATGGATATATCTATTCTGATTTGAGTTAATTATGGATGTTGGTGTCTCCTCAGAAAATGTGTAAGCTATTCAACAGAAAATTCACATTTGCGTTGTTTGTTATAATAATTTTTTATGAACGTGCTATATTGTAAAAAGCCTATATAGCAAACTCATAAACCTTGGCCAAAAAAGTTACCAGCCTTAGCAATACAACAAGCAAACAGCATGGAATGGAGTGCCAAAACACCATGGAGTGCTAAAACAAAAACAAAAAACTGTTGGCCAGATTGCTTAAGCGAAATGTAAATCATAACACAAGCTGTATGTGCACTTCAGCGGAATACTTGACAACAGGAAGGCTGTGCAAAACGCACCCCCTCATCCCACACAAAAGAAAACAAAAGCGGGGGGGGGGGGGGGGGCAGCAAAGATCCCATGGCCTCCCCAGTTCCAGGCGCCACGGCAGCAGTAAGCGCCCCCTGTTAACAAATAGGGTCTGGACTGCAGTACACTTGTGCGCTGAGACAGTCAGTCTAATAACTGCGACGCATCACATCGCATTTGCTCAGGGAGATGCATTTTCTAGTTGTGGTTAATATTTATGTGTTTGGAGTGGTCGGCTCATATTGCAACTTTGTTGGCGTTTCCACTTGTGTTCAGTGCCCCACAACCGGACAATAACATTGTGTAAGATATACTACGTAATGAATGTGAATTCAGTTTTATTTGCTTGAAGTTACAGTTATGTCCAAGTGGACGTTAGCTAGCTGAAGTGTGCGTAGCTAAGTACATGAAACGATAGCCAAGGGCAGGCATCATAAATTATGTCTTGCTGAGCTGCAAAAGTAACTTCTTTATTTGTTACCGTGATCAATTGCTTTGCTTTTTGTCTCAATGAGCATAGTATTCTGAAAATATGTAATGTTTCACAACAATTGTATAGTAATATTGATTTATTTAGTAATATTTATCAAATAACGGTTATTGAGTTTTGTTTGTTAATGAGTAGTACAGAAGCCTACCTTCAGTCAATGTGCATATGTTACAGATGCAGTTGAAAGCAATTCAAATGTTTATTTGGGTGAACTGTCCATTGGTGTATCACTTGAAGTCATGGCATTTTGTTACCATGGAGTTTTTAACAAAGATTTGAGAAACTTAACTATCCATCTATCCTATTTTGTCCGTACTTTTAAGCCAATATTTTGGCATAATCTATTTATGAATTTGTTACACAATTAAAACGCATCTCGCGTCAGCTGACTCTGCTACTTGGAGGTATTTGATTACAGTTTTTCCCAATCGCTTACACACCTGTTGCGGAATTTGGCTCGCTGTGTCAAAACTCTAAACACAAACCACATAACATACAACACGTGGAGCCAAACATCTCACTTCCATGTCAAAATTAAAATCTGCAATCAAAACCTAACAATCCTTTTGCAAAATGGTATTTTTGTCCCAAATGATACACACAGGCACCATCTGAACAAACCGTTCAAAGCAGCAACCACACACTGATTAGCTTTATACAAAATGCTGCTGTCTTTACTACTTTATATACGTTTTTAATTTCCTCACATCCTTCCGTGAACTATTGCTTTGGTTTACAGGACATCTACTCACATTTCAATGAACACCAAAATAGAAAGCCCTACATTAAAATTACAGTGCTATGGTAAAAAAAAAAAATACAGTAGTAATGTAAGGGATTGTAGGGGATGGGGTGGATGCTGTTGTTTGCTAACACTATGTATTGAATATGGCCAGTTCCTGTTCTTGTGTGGACAGACGTTGCATTTCACTCTCAGGAAGTTGTCTGGCAGTTCTGTAGAAAATGCAAGAATATGATGTAATTGGGAAGGTTATTTTTTACATACTGCACTGTCATACTGTGCACAGTACTCTAACATCAAAACTGTATTACATGTATTTCACTGGACTATGCCTATTTTTTTGGTTCACTGAGGAGCATATACCTACTGTTGTAGGACTGCATAGTATTCTACTGTGATGCAGAATGAAGTGCAACAATTACATAGGTACAGTTTACTCTAGTGTGGAATATGTACTGTAAGACATGCCTCTTCTCCAGTCTAAGGGGCCGTGTCCACTGAACGCGTTTTCTCAACTTCCTGCGCCTCTTCCCCATTCATTACTAATGTAAATGCGCGCCTCACGTCTTTTTGAGCTGCGTTTTTCCATTTTGGGCGGAGTGCTCAAGTTGGAAATAGTTCAGCTTTTGCCAAAGCGCGGCGCTCGTCAATGTCACTTTTTAAAAAAAATTAGAAAAGTGATTAAAGGCGGGACTAAAAATAAAAATACATAAACAAACGCCGCCATTGAAGAAAAATGAATTCAGCGATCATAGATTTCCAAAAGGTGTATGATCGTACATTAAAAGGGTGCTTTTAAATTTAATTAGTTTTATATATTCGTAACATGTTCAAATAAATGATAGGTTAAATACATTCAAAGAATGTTGCTCTTTAATAGAAGACAGGTCAAACATTCGGACCGTAATGGATGGAGAATTCAATGGAGAATTCTAAACGCAGTTAGCAGCAAAAAATTACTTACATTGACTTTTACATCCTAAACTACTAAAGTGGACATAATTACGTATATAAAAAGTGTAAATCGTTCCATAGTAACACTAACTGTCATTAACCAGCTGTAATTTCATCTGTCTCGTACTAGCCTACTTAAGGTTCGTCTCTCAAAACGCTTGTAGTGGCGATTTGTAGAACTGCATCCATATTTCAGAGGCTTTGTATAAAAACGCTGTCTCAAATATGGCTATAAAATGTATATTTATTGTTTCCCATCAACGTTATGAACACATCCATGTAAAAATGTAGAACATTTTCGAATATATCATTAGTTGTTTTTATACATGAAAAGCGCCATGGCGCTGGCGATCTTTCAGACTTTGGGTTCTGAGCTGTTGTTTTTGGTCAAAACGGCCACGAAATTTTCGGCTCTTCCCATTTTCAAAATAAAAAGCCTCGGCCATTTTTAAAGTTAGAGATTGACCGAATGCTTTGTTTTGGTCCCAACACCCTCGAGCTTTGCGTGTGCTATGTTAAGGGTTGATTGGTTTAGATGTTACCACCCATAAATCATTGTTTTCCCTTTGGTTGAACTAGTCTGAACCACCACGTAACAGGCCCAAATTTGGTGCTATGCTTTGTCGGGGTGCTCAACAAGGTCCTCAAAAAAACTGATTTCAAATCCCATTCAGGCCTTTTTTTTTATTTGAGGTCAAGTATGGCACTCCCCCTTCAAAATGTATGGAGCCTGTCTGAGGAGAATTGACGCTGCTACTGTCCGTGGAACGCGCTAGCTGTATTAGCTTGCATTGAGTTCCTTCAGTATATAATTTCACTTTTTACCTCACGATCTGAAATATGTTTATGTGCTCACAAAGGGTATAATATATTCTAACTACCATATTCATTGCCAGCAATTCTGTGGTCCATTTTTTTTTATATATTCAACTATTATGCTGTCCCGCGAAGAAAAGGCTACAAGAAAGTAACGCGCAAAAAGGGATGTCGAGTAACACAATTGTGTGGGGGTAGATATAGGTAAATACGTTATCACTCATGAAACACTGTATATTCAAGCCTTTCATTACTTATGTATTTACCACTTACATTTTCAGGTTGCAGGGCAGACTAGAAAGGACCAGAGCAGCTACTGCCAAAAGCATAAACATTTTTTCAGTGAACGAAAATGCTTAGCAAATCAACCACCGCATAGTAGCCTAACTAGCTTACATTGAGAGTTAACGTACAACTCAAGTTCAAGTTACCTAAATAATTGAAATGTGGTTAAGCATTTACATGCACTGTAATATTTTCTGAACATCATAATAATTGCCTGCGAACCGTTTCATTGTAAATTATAAGATTATGAATATGAATGGGTAGGAGGTGGAAGACGGTAATGTTGGCGAGACTAGACTTGCTTAGGCTAGGCCATTTCACCTAGTATGTGTTGCGCCATGAGGTCCTTTCATTTCGTTAGCAAGACGTTATGTTGCTGGAAAGATGGTTTTTGGCCTTTGGTAGGATGAGGTCCCACAGGTTCTCATAAAAAAGGAGCATTTGATAGTTTAGTATAGTGTATAGGGACACAAGGCAGGCAGAATTTGATAAACTCATTAAGGAGGAAGAGGGGAGAGAGAGAGGTCAAAGACTATGGGTCAGACTCAGAGGTTAAGGTAAGGAGTCTGAAAACAAAGCTGACTAAGTGCAGTGCGAGGCTGTCAGAAAAGACTAAGCAGGAGACAGATCGTTTTTTTTGTTCAAAACAGAATTGGAAGAAGCCAAGGCTCAGAGGCAAAAATATAGGATCTCAGTGAGGTTTGTGCAGGAGACGGACTTAATGAGCATGTTAGATAAACAATTGCTGCAAGGGAAGTGTACATGGATCTGGTTTGCAACCGGGGACTTAATTTCAATCAAGTGACTGAGGTAGTGAAGGTTGTTTTAGGTAAACTGCCCATAGCCAGCCAGAGAAGCTCCCAGGTGTCTTTCTCTAAGTGTATGGTTGACGTGGCATGGAAAGTTAAATTGATTCAGAGTTAAAGTTTGAATCAGAAATCACCCTGTATACTGATGGAACATTTGACCATAAATACGGCACAGCAGGCGTAGTTTTAGTTTGACAGAGCAAGCCTCCGGCTCTGCCTAGTGCACGTTTGACAGTTGAGGGAGATGATTCTGAAATACATTTCTGAAAGATTAGGAACCTCATGAGTGACCGAGCTAACACTGAAAAGAGGTTCAATTAAATAATAGTATAGTATTGGAAAAATATACTTCCCGATGTAGTTAAGGCTTTGAAACTTAATTATGTCGTGATTCTGAGAAGGTCAGTTTTGGGGTTGTCAATGAGTTGTTTTGTGGCCTGCATCTCATTGACGGACTAGCTCATCAAGCCAACATAGCCCTTTTCACATGGAGTTTGGAGACAACACTACAGGTAGCCAGTGGCTGTATGGGTTGTAGAAAGAAGAAAAAATATGTATTTACCACTTAACCCTCAGAACCCCACAGCTCGCGGGCGGGATGGAAAGGTCATGTTGTTTTAAAAAATTTGCGAAAAATAAACCATCTATCATATCCATAAATTTCAAAAACCGAAATTTTTTGGGGAATTTTTTCCAGTGTCCATAACCTCATCATGTGAGCAGAACGCTTCAGTCAGAAAATATAACCGAAATTAAGCTTAAAATTGTGATATTTTATAATAATCAATGTATTCTACATGTCTCGTAAAAAAATTCTAGATAAAAGAACCCTTTGCGTGATCGACATTCTGTAAAAACAGCCAAATTCTGCACTTCTCTGCGCAACCGGGAAGCCTTGAATGACTCTGCTGAGACCAACAGTGACGTAACCAAAAATCCCCAAAGCTTTGACTGTGTAGCAGAGAGGGGAGGGGCAGGGAGCTAACACGGAGAAAGTTTTAGTAACAGCCAAAACTTGTTTACAGCTAAAGTAATAAAATAAATACAGTATGGCACGGAAATATTCGACAGCGCAAGTCGCAGCAAAGTTTACCGAAAATTCCTTTGAAAGTGATATTGAAGAGTACTCGGCTCCAGATAGCTTTTCGAGCGGGTCAGAGGAAGATTTTGTCGAGGGCAGAGATCCACGCGAAGACAAGTGAGTAGCCTATATATTATTATGCCGTATCTCAACAATAAGTCTCTACGTTATATTTATACACATTATTAATTGTATTTCATTTCTATTTTATGTTTCAATATTAGAAATGTTATAAAGTTATATTTGTTTTTTTTTAGAGACAACGAAGACAACACAAGACCCTCCACCTCCGGCGGACAGCCATGTTGTGGTACACCATCACCCCCTATACCGGCGGTGGTCACAGCCCCTCCCATTCTTTTGCCCTGCTCGGACCCCTGGAGTGCAAGGGTTTGGGATAGTGGACTGCCCCAAGTCTTCAGAGCTTTTCAAAACATTTTTTGATGACAACACTGTCAAAACAATATGTGACAACACAAACAAACAGGCCAAAAAGAACATTGCTAAAGGAAAAAAAACATATTTAGACACTTTATTGACATTGACACAAACGCCTTCATCATCCACAAAGAACTATGTCAGGGGAAACAGAAAAAACCCATGACTCATTTGAAGTTCATGGAGACCCTCTCTGCTGAACTTTGTGGCTGTTTGTTGGACCACACACCATCATCCAGACCATCCACACCTGCCTCATCATCCAGACCATCCACACCTGCCCCACAGACCTGCATCCCTGTGGCTATAAACCCAGATGCGGGCCACTCAAAAAAGGCCACAGCAGGAAGGATTTCCTGTGTACAATGCAAGAAAAAAAACTGCATGGATGTGCAGAAACTGTCATGTGCCACTGTGCCTGATTTTGGACAGGAACTGCTTCAGAGACTGGCATGATTTAGCAACTTAAAATCACTCTCTGTAGTTGTGAAGTTGTGTTTTGAGAACTGTATATAGTAAAAAAAAAAAATCGCCTAGTTTGTTCTTTGGAAAAATGTTAATAGTTATATATTTATAGCATGTGGAGCCAATTCCCTTTTTTTCTATGTTGGCAACACTTGTGAGCACTTGAAACACTGTTGTATATAGAGATTCCATGTTTGTTCAATTTTTTAAAAAGAAATTATCAAAGAAAATCAACTTACGTTTTTTATTTTTTCATGACTTATGACATGATAACTGTGTTAAAATGCACAAAATAATTTATTTTAGTTCTCAGTTCTTCTAGCCATGATTGTGCAGTTTCCATAGAGGTGCATCACTTGCAGGTGCAGTCAAAAATGAGCCCACAGTGAGTAAAAATGTGACAGCAGTAAAAAACGCCCAGAAATGGCTTGGGGTCCAGAGGGTTTTTAAGACTGATATAGTGTCTGTTTTTCAGGTTGCAGAGCAGACTAGAGAAAGGAGCAAATCAGCAAGCCTACTTGAAAAGAAAAAAGTTCAAGAGATGAGACAACTAATAACATTTTTTTTTATTATCTTTAATGGCTAATTCCTATATCAACACATAAAGTGCTAAGTTATATTATATAATTACCTAATGTTACACCGTGTGTATGTTTTATTAGGATATTTAGGGGGGGGGGGGTGCACAGTGAACACAACACAATGCCACAATCTAATATGGTCATGGGTTTATTAACTATTTTAGTAAGAAAATAAGAAACAGCTGAACGGAGCTGCCGATGATCGATACATTTGCGTCCACGGTGCAACTTGTCATGGTTAAAGATGAAGCTCCTAGTTTATGTATGTGGACTGACTATTTATGGTCGTGTATATGAAAAGTATCTTCAAAATTACATGGGGATTGGCAGAGGCCATTAGTTCAGGATTGGACCATGGCACAACAATATTTGGTCCAATCAGCAACATTTGGAAAGTAGATAGTCTGGGTGCAGCAAACGTACTATTTCAACATGCATAGCTTGCAGTATGATCTTGAATATGAACATACGTTTATTGACAATTTTAATAATAAAATTAGGAACTGAATTGCCTGATGTTATGAAAAGTCAAAGTACGATTGACATGCGAGTGAGATCGCTAACACTAGCAGACCAGGCTTCATACGCAGTTTTAACAGTTGTAGAATTTGAGAGCTCTGTGACTGCGACATAAAACAACAAAGTCCTTTGACGATATTGCTGTTTTCTGAGTACAAGTTTTCAATTTTGTAACATTAATTTAGATAAACAAGTATATACACTGTAAAGACAATCTGTTTCACCATCTAACTATCACGAAATATTGATTGGTTTGCTAACGGTAAAGCGCTACAGAGAGGTCAAAGTCGGCCGTATGACGTTTATGCTTTCTGACTACATCGGTTGGCGACACGGAAGTAACAACTCGTAAAATTTAAAAACCTTTTTTCGACACTTTTAGAAAAACTGACAATTTATGAATTAGTTTTTATTACTAAACGTTTACCAAATAACACAAAATCATACAAATTGAGTGTCTAATTACGTGTTTTAAAAAAAACTGAAAACGCGTTTGTCCTGTCTATTAACAGGCCTAAAGTTGTGACCCTGGTCTAGTGAGACAGTGTACCCGGGAAAGAAGGGGGGGGGGGGGGGGGGGGGAGAGAGACTATCGTTGATCGGCCAAAGAATGAATATAGTTGTCAAATCCTACAACTATACTAGCATTTGGTTTCTAGAATTGTTCATTATAATAGCTAACAACCCCATAAGCGTTATGAGAAAGACTAAAACCTGTAACGTAGGTAGTAGCTAGCATGATGCAAGACTAACCACCATATACGCTATGACGGTTGCATAGCAACGAAAAAGGCGTTGGTGAGGTGAAGCACAAATTTCAAAGAAAAGGCGCAGCGCCTCGCGTTTTAGCGCGTTCAGTGGACACGGCCCCTAAAGCAGTGGTTCTCAACCTTTTTCAGTCGCGACCCCCCAGAACAATCAGGTTGGTGTTCGCGACCCCCCGCGTGAAGAGGGTCATTTGCGTGACTCTCAATGCGTGAGAGTTGGCAGTTCTGCTAACCGTTATAAGCCATCTCTCCATAGTCGTTACATGTGATAGCTCGTAGTTAGCTATAACTATACCAACTAATCGGCCACAAGCAATTGTGGCACAGTGCGGCAAAATAAATTTTTTTTGTGTGTGTCTCCAATCTAAACTCAAATGCAGGTGCACTTTGACTCACAAACCAGTGAAAATTTGCCGTCAGACACCGGGACCGGCTACCTTCAAATTGACCACTTTTGATAAATTAACCGGCCATTGTCATTCACTGCGTTGAGTGTGTGCAGTGGTGCCGGCATGTCGCTAAATATTTAATTCATTAGGGGCTTTAACCCCGAATGTTTCTAGCCACGAATGTTTTTCTTAAAGAAATATTTCTTTAAAAACACTTTGTGTGCCTGCGTGTGTGAGTGACAGAAGGAAGACAAGACGGTGCCTATTTGTTAGCGCTGAGTCACACAAAAGTCTAGATATAGCCTACTTTTTATTTGAAATATTTGAAATGTTGGTTTGGGACACAATATGCCCCTATTTTAATTTGAAATCACTTGCATCCGGGCCTTTACATGCTCGAAGTGAGCCTCCCGCTGCCTTTTGAAAATCAAAGCTGTCGAAGTCATTGGAGCTGCCTGCGATGCGCATCAGCCTCGTTACTTTGTCCTCCAGAAGTTGTGATCTGGCTGCAGTCTTAATAGAGAATCCGATTTCAGCAGGCACACTGGAAACAGGAATAAATAAAGACATCTTTGCTATTTTAAAATGTATGATTTTGCAACGTTTTTTTTTTCTATCTCTATGTCCGGTGACTTTTTTTATTTATCGGCTTTTGAAAAGCCGGCTATTCTTGGCTAACAGAACCTCTGTCACACACTCAATAAAATCAGAAGATGTAAAAAAAGAAAATGGTGTTTTTTTTCACACAACTATCTGGCGACCCCCAGAAATGATCTTGCGACCTCCAGGTTGAGAACCTCTGGTCTAAAGGTTCATGTTACGTTTGAATGCTACCTTGTAGCGACAAAGGTTGGGCTCGTCTCTCTGCCCAGCCTCCCTCATTGTCAGGCCATGATGTACAGTATGACATGGTCCAACAAAGTGGCCCTGTGGTCAGGAAGATAGTATTTCTCCATCTGTTGTCTTTGCTCTTGTCTTGCTCCTTCTCCTCCTGCTCCTTTGTCTTCATATTCCTCTACATATTGCTCTTGCTCTCACTGCCTCAATATTCGCTATGTTCTCACAAAAGAGGTGAGCTTACCTGAGGTCAGTTTGTGGCACTAAGGCTTAGACAGATTGGTGTTCAATTACTGTATGAGTGTTTTCATGTGTGCGGCTGGGTTTTGCCAATTGCAGGTATGCTTTGTACTTTGAACAAAAGAGTTTACATTCTTGAACGAAGTGTGTATGAAAACGTGTGTAGCGTTTTGCAATGTGTGTTTGCAGAATTGCAAACAAAGTGCAAAGCTGATAAATGTGCAAGCCTACTTTTGTGTTTGTAGAATTGCTGCCTTGGTTTAAGGTACGGTTACATTAATGCATTCACTTTTAGTGTGTAAGCAATCGGAAAAAACTAAGACTTATTTGTTTTGTTTAGACTAGCTGTATAGTTTTATAACAACACCAACAACGGCAGTATCGCTCAACGAGGACAGCATGTATGGTTGAGCTAATAGGATCACTCCAACACACGAAGATGTGGTAGTGCTGCAGCGGCTTCTTTAGGGGGCTGGCCGCTGCACTGCCTTGTTGGTCGCTCATGGCGGGAACGCAGTCACATCCGCATTTGCTTGTGGAAATGCATTTCTAGTTTATGGTGCCTTTATGGTATAATAGTTAGCTACACACACTTCAGCTAGCTAACATCCACGTGGCCAGAATTCTTTGTAACGTTAAACAAATAGAATTCACATGCAGTAACCACGGCAAAATTAACTCTCACCACACTGTTAGTGTTAACGCTTAACTCCCTATGTCTGGCTAAGCATGGTAGCGTGTGGTGTCCTAACCTAACGCTCTATTGTAGTATTACCAGTAAGCTATAATTTATGGTGCCTTAATTATGTGATTGTGTCAGTATGACGCAATCAAATACTGTTATCGTAAAGTTTAATAATTTGTATTGTCACGATTTTTGGCGCCTTAACTAAGGTCGCAGTTTTGAGCATTTTGTTTCCATTGCAATGCCAAAATGTCCGTTCGAATGCCATGGAGTGCGCTTGTACACAGCAAAATAATCTGTCCACTAGCTATTTTTTACACGCTTAATGTGCCCACAGACAATGAAGGGGGAAACAGATTAGGCCCTCTGGTGGACTTTGAATGAAAGAGCAATTTGCCCCCGTCCGAGTGAGTGTAGCATGGACGCACGATAGCTCTACAAGTCAAACCAGTTTTATCGTAATTCACCAGATTCCACTGGCACATATCCACAAACGGACAAAATTGAAAAGACACTGCGCACTGAATGTGAGTTAAGTTGTATTTGTTTAACATTAAAATAATAATGGTGCCTTGAATTGGAAAGCAAAGTGAACCAAAGTTAGCTAGCTGAAAGTGTGAGTGGCTATATGACCGTCTCAAATGCACCATTTAGCTTGTTACGTCTAACTTGCTTCAAACATCATTTGTTTAACGTAATCGGCGTAGCAGGATTGAAACAACCAAATCCAACATTAGAGCTGATTGAAAAACTGGGCTGTTGCGATTCAGCTGCGCCTGTTTAGTGATACCAATTTAAAACACAACATTGAAAAAAATAAACAACTAACACAACTCAAGATCATTATGTAAAGTGCAACAGGCATTTAGAATGTAGGAACAGTGCAACGACCTGAAATGCTGAACTGTCTCGCTGAACAGTAAAGGAAAATCAATTGAAACTTAGGTACACGGACCTAACTATCTGACTTCAGCTAACATTAATTTTGCTGTCCAATTCAAGTCACCAAAATTGCTTTTATTAAGCCAATTGAAAAGGTTTTACCTAACATGTTGTAGAAAGACCATAACGCTAGTTTGCGTTAGCCACGTCAAGGCAGCTTCAGTGTTTTGTTTATCTCCCTTTTTCACTTCGTCCCACGAGAGCGCTACTGCCATTTAGATGGAACACGTCCTGCCCTATCTATGGCTGACACTCTCGCCATATTAATTTCAATAGGACAAAAACATTATAAAAAATATAAAACAAATAATGCGTCAACCGATCACTTTGCTATATGTTATACAGTATATGCACACTACACGGCAATACGCTGGACCTGTCGGCCTTGGAATGGAATCGATAGGGTCAAAACTGTGTGCGTAGTTAGGGCTCCAAAAATCGACCTAATTATAAACATACCTAGAAAATGCATTTCCATGACCAAATGCAGATGTGATGCGTCCAGTGATTGGACTGACCGCCTTAGCTGCGCTACAGACGCCGTTTGTTGACAGGGGTTTTTAAAACGTGTCTTGGGCGAGCAGCATTTGTCAATAAATAATATTAGATTTCTGAGAGAGATTTCATTTTGAAAGTAGGAGAGCTCTGTTACTATATAGAACAGCACAGAATGTCACGTCAGATAGCATTCCCTTCGCAAGTTTTATATGTAGAACGTTGTGTTCTAGAAGTGATTGGCGTCACTGTAGTTATATTTTTAAATGGGGAAACAGAACCTGTTTGTTGGGTCTTTATTGACACAACTAACTATTTCTGTCAATAAATAATATTATATTTCTTAGAAAGATTTCATTTTGAAAGTAGAAAAGGTATTTTACTATATAAAACAGCAGAGAATGTTACTGTCAGATAGCGTTCCCTTCACGAGTTTTATCTGTAGAACGTTGTACTCTAGAAGTGATCGGCGTCACTGTATAGTTATATTTTTTTAATTGGGAAACAGAACCTATATGTTTGTTGCGTCTTTATTGACACAACCAACTACTGTTATTTCTGTCAATAAATTATATTATATTAGTGAGAGAGATTTCATTTTGAAAGTAGGAGAGCTCTGTTACTATATAAAACAGGGAGAATGTTACAGTCAGATAGCGTTCCCTTCGCGAGTTTTATCTCTAGAACGTGGTAGAAGTGATCGGCGAATTTCATCACTGTCTAGTTATATTTTTTAAATGGGGAAACAGAACCTGTTTTTTGCATCTTTCTTAACACAACCAACTACTGTTATTTCAGTCAATAAATAATATTATATTCGTGAGAGAGATTTCATTTTGAAAGTAGGAGAGCTCTGTTACTAGGCCATTTACGGCAGCGGAGAATGTTACTGTCTCATAGCGTTCCCCCGTCAATAAGAATGAAATCTCACACATCTGTCAAATTCATCCTGCTAACTTGTTTCCCCAAAACCTGCAAGTCCTGTGATTTTCAGTCTGATATCCCTACATTTGCCTATCATAACAGGGGGAACATATATTGACACAAGAGATGGAGTCATTGATGCAGTTAACAGATGTTCGGCCTAATGGCCAAAACAGTCAGTATACAAACGTAACAACATGCAATTACGTAACATCATCGCAAGATGGCTGTACAGGAGCGTGAAAAAACGTCCCATTCATTTCGATAGGGGACAAAAACCGATGAAAAATAATAGCAAAAAATATAACACGTGAACCGATCACTTAGCTACATGTAAGCGCACTGGACGGCATTAACCAAGACCTTTGGGCACTGGAATTTAATTGATAGGGTCAGAACTCTGGGCGTAGTAAAGCGGCCAAAAACAGGCCTAATAATAATAAGAATATGACTTTGCGATAACAAGATGTTTGCGTCATACTGAGGCATCACATAATAAGAAGAATATGACTGTGATTTCAATATGTGAGCTGCAACAGCCGGCCACCTAGTAATAGCGGGCATTAATAACGACCAGAACGGTTCTCTAGAGTAGGGTTCATGTTTTTTTGTACATACAATTGAAAGGTTCAACATGAAACATTAACTGGATGCATTACAAGCCTATTTATGTGCATCAAATGTCATATATTGTTCTTTAGCAAATTGACCATCGCAGAGCGTTCTGCATGTACGTAGCCTACTATTGTTTAAACCAGAAATGTTTCTTAAGCAAATAGATACAGAGCTCCCCAACTGTGCAGGGAAGGCCCCTCTGTACATTCTTAAAACCTTAGAAGTTTGTTTTTGCAATAATATTCTTTAACTGTATGTAGTAATACATTAAAATTAAACCTTACCGACTAAAACCTAGTTTATATAATAGAAAAGTTACTCTGATAACTGGTTTCACTTTTGTTCCAGCTCCAAAACAAAGCAGATAATATCTGACTAGCAAATGAAAAAGTATATATTTTTTGTATTTGACATACCAACATTTTCTAAGTAAATTTTCCTTGAATTACATTATTAGAAATTCTTTGGACGAATCTCAATTATTCGTATTCATTGCAAAATAATTTGACTCCAAAATATAAAAAGGTATTACCTTGCTGTGTATGGAGATTAATTCATAGGTTAATACTAAAAGCAATCGTAACTCATTTACTCATGGTGTAAATTAACCTTGACAAAAGGTACTTGGTTCAACTTCTTACTATAAATAAATGAAATGAAGAGCCCAACATTTATTATAATCCTTATTTTTTCACGCCACTTGTACTCCTCCAGTTACCTGCATTTGTGGCAGCAGCGCACTAGCTCATCTTGCTGGACACGGTCCGCCAGGAATTGGGGCCGGCATAGGGGCAATCGGGTCTTTGACAGCAGTTCAGGCAGCAGAAGTTCCCGGTCCTTAATATTGTGTCTCACCCATGCTAAAACTGCTTCAAACACCTAAAAAGAAGGATCAGAACCCCTTTTGTAGAGGTAGGTCTGCAGTAAACCTTTTGTATTTCATTACAATATTATCCTTGACCAACCTGTTCCTCTGTTGTGACATGTAGCTCGTCGCAGCCTACTAACTCCAACACTTCCTCTGGACGAAGGCTGAGAAACTCCTCAGACATAGACACCTCCACAAAATGCTGGTGTACAAAAGTGTTTGCTGTGTCATATAAACTTATGCACATCATAGTCTCAGCAAACTGCCGCACACCCAGACAGTTCTTGGGGTGTAACCTTAAAGTGAAATGACACAAGTTAGAAACATAATACTGAGTTCAAACGAATATAAAGGGTAGAGGGTAGTTCTTCAGGCTATTATGACTATCACTAACCAGGTATGTTTTTCACTGAAATGTTCCTGTACGGCAGTTTTTTTTTGGCTTTAACTGGAACAGTTGCTTAAATATTAGGGGCATTTTGTAAAACTGTAAATTATTAAGTGAGGAAAAAACACTTCACAATTACTTAAAATAAAAATGTTCGTTATATTGTCCTGACTATAACAAATATCAATCGACACTCAAGCTTTACAGATGATCGGATTGAAATACGTAGATGTTTCTCGTGCTTGGTTAAATGGTAAATGCTAGCATAAAACCTCTGATCATAAAATAAGCTAACGGTTATTATGTCTAATATTTAGGAAAACAGTACTATAATTATATTTTGCAAAAGCTTCTTGTTAGTTGCTATGAGCTGTGCTCAAAAGTGCATCCAAAAGGGACTTCATCAGGGCTACGCTCAGAATGTTTGACGTGGGGTTCTGAGCTGGGATCAGAACATTGGCCACCAAACTGTGAGTCACTACAGCGTAAAGCGCTTAGGGTGTCTAGTAAAGCACTACATCAAATGTAATCAATTATTATTAAGGGTCCTAGCCTTGAAGTGCTCATCTTGGAGTATGGCATAATGGATATTATAACATCCTATCCTGTGTATATTGAAAAGTGATGACACTCACATGTTGAAATTGCAAATTCATATTCTTTTTCTACTTATTAGGTAAATTTTTGGCCGCCAAACTACATTAGGCATAATACCGTATAGTGCGCTTGCATATAGCAAAGTGATCGGTTCACATGTTATATTTTTAATTATTATTACAGGGTCCTAGCCCGCAGGACGGAGACCCTTATAGTTATTGTACCGGTCTATTATATTTCTCTGTTATTATTCTTCATGTTTTCCTGCCGTCGCTCAATTTTCCGTGAGCTGCTGTATGTCAGAGACTTCAAACTTTGCAGGCTGGTTGGTACCGGTAACTGCTCCACCCAAACCCAAGAAGACCCCAAATGACCTCATGGTGGCGCTATAACAAGTGATCCAAAATTTCAAACTTTGAAAGTCCATATCTCCTACACCATATGACTTAGTCACAAAATTATGGTCAGATGTCCATCTCCACATGATGAACAAAAAAGCCTCTGGGCCCCTAAGGTCCATCAGGATAGATTTTCTGCCATTTAGAATTTTGTGGAAAACACTTAAATTAATAGAACTTTTGATCTGTTTGTCCAATCTACACCAAACTTGGTATGTAGACCATCATTGGACTGTGATATGTAAATGTTGTAAAAGGCTGACCTTATGGTCAAAGCACGTGACCACTATAAGCCAATGAAATTTGAAGAACGCATGACTTGTCACAAAATTCTTCATAACTGTCAAACTCAGTCCAAAACTAAAGAGGCTTCTTACACTGCCTCTTGAGGCTTATCTGGTCATCTCGGCAAAGCTGTTTTCACATCCAACATATGGCGAGCCATGAAGGCCACATATCAGACACATCAATGTGGCATTGTAAAAGGGATGGTTCTCAGCATTTTCTACTCCAAGTAGGGAATGAGTCTTTACCCCAAGTGAAGGAGTTCAAGTATCTCGGGGTCTTGTTCTCGAGTGAGGGGAAAATGGAACGAGAGATGGGCCGGAGAATTGGAGCAGCGGGTGCGGTATTGCAGTCGCTTTATCGCACCATTGTGACGAAGAGAGAGTTGAGCCAGAAGGCAAAGCTCTCAATCTACCGGTCTATCTTCGTTCCTACTCTCACCTATGGTCATGAAGGGTGTGTTAAGACCGAAAGAACGAGATCGCGGATACAAGCATCCTCCGGAGGGTGGCTGGCATCTCCCTTAGGAATAGGGTGAGAAGTTCAGCCATTCGTGAGGGACTCGGAGTAGAGCCGCTGCTTCTTTGCGTAGAAAGGAGCCAGTTGAGGTGGATCGGGCATCTAGTAAGGATGCCACCTGGCCGCCTCCCTAGGGACGTGTTCCAGGCACGTCCAGCTGGGCGGAGGCCGCGGGGCAGACCTAGGACCAGGTAGAGGGATTATATCTCCACACTGGCCTGGGAACGCCTTGGAATCCCCCAGTCAGAGCTGGTTAATGTGGCCCGGGAAAGGGAAGTTTGGGATGCCCTGCTGGAACTGCTACCTCCGCGACCCGACCCCGGACAAAGCGGATGAAGATAATGATGATGATGATTGTAAAAGGTTGTCGAACCACATTTATATGTCATGCATATACTTGTTGCACCTCTCTCAGTCTCTCTCCCTTCCTCACTTCCCGTTTGTCTCAGACAACCGCTTGACCAGCTCCATGTTTTCACAGTCTCAAGACTTTGCTAGGACCCGTCGGAGGCTGCCAGCAGCTTTAATTTTTAATCGTTTTTTGCCCTTATTGAAATGAATGGGAGGAGATTTTTCAAGGGCATATACCGCCATCTAGCGTTGATGTTATGTATTTGCATATTGTTACATACATTTGCATAATGTCCCATGAGGCAGAGGCGTCATGCACCCAATTTCTTTGAGGGGCCAGTTTCACAACTTCGTTTACTATATGCAGCTTTTGTGAATATCAGGGCTAGAAATGTACTTTTTTTAGTGCAGAAGTTACTGCTAACAGGCTACACCAATGCCTTTTCATTTTCAATGGAGCAGTTTGTGCATTTACATTTTTAGATCCCGCCTTAATCGATTTTGATTGGCCAGCTGACAAAAAGGGAAATTGACGAGCGCTGCGTTTTGGCAAAAGTTGAACTATTTTCCAAAAGACGGGAGGCGCGCCGTTTTGAAAAAGGAGAATGCCAGTTACGTCTTTACATAATGGTGAAGAGGCACTGGAAGTTGTAAAATTGTTCAATGGACACTGCCCCTAAGCTGTAAAAGTGGTAGGCTAGCAAGATTTTACTACAATTGCTATTGCTAATTTCGAGCCCTGGCAAATATACACAATACTATGGATTTGATTTCAAATAATTGAGGGGGCACGTGCCCCTTCTGTTTGAATGGGCATGACGCCTCTGCAATGAGGTACATGAAATACATTTGTTGGGGGCAACCGTGACTATAAACACTGTACTGTCACGACTACTTCACCGTTAAGTGCATGGTAGGGTAGAACCAAACCACTGTGCTCGAGCTTGAACTATGGCAGGGTTCTGTGGAACGCATTGTCGGTGAAAGCCTGACCTTGATAAAAATAAAATCAAACGGTAGTACTTAATCATTGTATATGTCCACCATTGAATTATGATGAAGCGACACTGCCAATCTAGCAGTAATAAGCGCCACCTGTCAACAAACAGGGTCTGGACCGCAGATCACTTGTGCTGTAGGGGCAGGTTCTGGGTGCTAAAGCGGCCAGTCCAATAACTGCGACGCATCACATTGCATTTGCTCAGGGAAATGCATTTTGTAGTTCTTCCCTATTATTATTAATTTCCTACCCTCGCTCAATTTCCCGTGAACTGCTATATGCTAGAAACTTGAAACTTTGCATGGGAGTCAGTACTGGTAACCGCTACTCTCAAAGATGACCCAAATTGGCCTGATGGTGGCGCTATAACAAGTGACACACTTTGAAAGGCCATATATCATACACTAGTTGACCTAGAGTCACCAAATTTGATTCCTAGATCCACCTGCCCATGAGGAACAAAAAAGCCTCAAACCCCCAAAGTCAATCAAGATCGATTTTCTGCCATTTACAATTTTCTGAAAAACAGTTAAATTAATAGAACTTTCTAAATGTTTGTCCAATCTGCACCAAATTTGGTATGTAGCATCAATAGAACATGATATGAAAATGTTGTATAAACCACATCATAAAGCATGTGACCGCTATGAGCCAACGGAATTAGAGGAGGGACTGGCTTTCCACAAAAAAGGTTATAACTCAGTCAAACTCAGTTCAATCTTAAAGAAACTTGATACACTGCCTCTTGAGAAGTGGCAGCGGCAAACCAAAGAAGACCTAAATTGGCCTGATGGTGGTGCTATAACAAGTGACACAAATTTTCACACTTTGAAAGGCCATATCTCATACACCATATGACCTAGAGTCACCAAGTGTTGTTCCTAGATCCTAGGTCCTAGCCCGAACTTGGTATGAAACATCAATAGACTATGATATACAAATGGTGTATACGGCAGACCTACCGGCCAAGAAACATGGTAGCTATAAGCCAATGAAATTAGATGAAGGCGTAGTTTCCCACAAAAATGGCTATAACTAGGGCTGACCCAAATGGTTCGAAGCTTCGATAGTTGCCATGGAAATTGATTTCCTAATCAGAATTTGTAGGTTGCGTTTTTTTTTTAATATTTATTTGTTTTATACCAAATAGCACATACAAATTGTAGGCCTAATAGTTTGATTATTGCCAGGGCTGCCAACTTTTCCGAAAACCTCTGCATGATCATGACAGACGAGTACAGTTTTGCGCTGTTGCTTGGGGTCGTCACCGCATGCGTCAGACATTTATTTGTCTTTGTACTTGAAGAAACATGACTATTTATCGCCATTTCCCCAGTTTCATAACTTCTAATTCTTACACCAACCAATACAAAATTAATATTGGAATACAACCTTCCCAAATGTTCCTATTGGATCGCCGCTTTGCTCTGACTCCAGTCTCCATGGCTTGCCGCTTTGCAGAAGTAAAAAAATAGAGCACTGATTTTTTATTCGCTTGCAGGCCTACCCTTGTATAGGTGCCATGCAAAGCGGCATTTTAGCGTTTTTCAATGGTCTGCAAAAGCAGTGTACGCTTCTGTAGGGAGAATCAACTTCACATGTCTAAACCCCGGTTCTTGAGGAGGGTGTAAAATGCGCTCCAGACCAGAGAGACAGGACAGTTACCTTGGGATGTGCGCGACTAGTCGACTAGTCGGTTAAACGTTGCTGCCATTGCTAGTCGGCACCAGAAATACTAGTCGGTTAGACGTATTATTGTACTTATGTACTTATTTAAATTACATATTGACATACCTTGCACTGAAACGTGTGTCTTCCTTGTCAAATGTTGCTATTTCAAACGAACATCAGTTACTAACGTTAACGGTGATGGCCGAAAAAAAATTGGGAAAAAAACTAAACACATTGAACTGTACAGCCCGGCCCACAAGTTAAACCAGCAAGGAGGAAAGTGGGACAAATAATGACGTTACGTAAAATCAGCGTAGTTTGGCAGTGCTCTGATCGTCTAGATAATTGGAATGAGGGAATAATGTATTGTGGTGTAGGGTTTCTGGTTCACTACTTATTGTGTGTAAATTACTCTTTATCAATTTTGTAGATTATCAATTAATTCATAAATTAATATTATAATCGATCAATTTGATATTAAATAATTAAGGGGGCACCACCCAAAGATTTAAGCTTATTGCATGGCTCGATGGGAAACCAGGTCTGATTTGGCATTAATTTAATAAGTAGGCCTAGTTGAAGTTTTAGTCTCAATTCTGAAGTAGTGACGTTCTAAGTTACGAGAATAAATGATTGTATGGAAACGAAGATATGACACAGCTGGGATTGGTTGCAAAGCAATTCTATTTATTTACTAGTCTAAAACACATGAAAATTACATTACTACAAAGAATGACTAAATGATGACATTAATAAACTAAAGTGGTTAGTAGCTAAACATACACAGTATAACAGTTAAAATATTGATAAATTATGGTAAGCATAACTCATCAGAAATTGTCTAAGCTTTAGCATTCAACGCTCAACGTATGATAAGCATGGGTTACGTTACTGTGAGAAGAAAGGCGGAGCTGTGGCTCACGGATTGGATTTATTAGCTTGTTGTTGTGGCTGGAGCCAGTTTGAGAAGTCCGTGGTTCCTTTGGTAAAGTTCTGAAAGTTAGTTCCTTGTTTGAATAAACATGGAACAGCAACGTGGGTTTTTGGTCTTCTTTGACGTGTTAATTGTGCGCTGGTTCAGTTTGAAAGTGTGCAAGGTTTTCCGGCCTTGTAGTGAGGAAAAAGCCCTAAAATCCTTTGTCCAAAGAGTTGCTTGCAGACACGTGGTCAAGGATTAAGTTTGGGTGCAAATTTTATCCTGTTAGAACGAGGTGGCCGACCAGGTTCTTGTGGATGTTAAAAAGCCAGGTTCCCTGGATGAGAACTCTATTTAAGCTAGTCTGAGAAGGGGTGTCCAAAAGGTGGCTGAGGTCACCTGATTGGCCACTGGTCAGGGGCTAGAGGTGTAAATTATCTCACTGTATGAGATAAGGTTTTCAGCTTGATTAGCTCAAATCATTTTCTTTCTATTTATACCTGTATGCTAAGAATATGTTCTATATAAACGTTTGCAAAGTTTACAAAATATCATGGTGGACATTTGGATACCAAACATGACTAGGCTAATTATGTTAGTTAGCTTAATAAAACAATACAAAATATATAATTATTACAAAATACAAACGATTGATGTTACAATTTCTTCTCATTATCAATGTCCAATAATTTAATTGATTGTTCCTTTGCGACAGTTTCTTAATCCCAATTCATAAATCCTTAAAGTAGCAGTTGGAATTGCTGGAATAGAGTTAAGGTTTTATGACCCTTTGTGTTGAGAGACCATGCTTCGATTCTCTGGAATGAGGGGGATGGTTTGAGGATTGGTTTCCCTACAGTGGTCTGTGTCAGAATGAATTGGCATGTATAGTTACTAGACCGGAGCAATGCGTAACCACATTCAGCATGTGGACGTTAACCTGCAAATAGAGAAGGATGCTAGTTCTAGCCAAACTCTGCACACACATCATAACATCGTTAACAGCCCCAACCCGCAGACGCTATGATTACGCTAGCCTAACTCTACTCATTCAATGTTGACAGGCACGGATTGGAATATGCTGCTGATCTAAATAAAAATTTATTCACATTTAAAACGTCATATTATTTTCCACGTAAGTAATGTCTTCGGTGTAGGGTTGTTTTCGACACAGTATCAAAACAACGCAGTCCTGTCTTTCAGCTTGTCACATTAACTTTTCGTCCACTCCCTCGAGCTAGGTTAGATTGAGCGTTTGAAATAGGCTACTGTTGGGAGCGTAAATGGAAGAATCATGGAGGGGTTAACGGCGGCAAAAATTGTAAAATAAAATATATACTTGTTTATGTATTGCAGTTTGTTGGCGTTATACATTAAAGAGATTTTATATAGGCTATTTAAATAAATGTTTGTTCTTCATGGTTTAGCGTTTTTTGGTGAATATTCCAAAGAATTCTGGGGCCTTTCCTGACTTCCTAATTTTAGACTAGTCTAAATTTAAACCTCCGTTTAAACGTCAGGGAAATTAGTCGCTAGGAACATCCCTAGTACTAAAACACTCATGACAAGGAGACATAGACTTTGCATAACTTTGTGGAACATTTACAAGTTTGATAATAGAAATACATGGATTTGGTCAAAGCTCTATAAATTCCATGTGGTCACACCTATCTGCCTGCCCCCAAACATGTGTCAAGGAACACACCCCCTTTGACCGTTTGATAAAAGCAACTCAACAGGATAGAACTGTTGCGATTAACCTAATCTTGGAAAGGGAAAGATCATCCCTGTCGAGATCAGAAATAATTGCGCAACTAAAACAACCACGCGATCTGTTTCACAAGCCCCGCGTTCCATCAAGAACTTTGGAATACCTGCTACTAAGGATGTCCGCCTTTCAAAGCACAACCTTTGTTCATTAAACCCTCAACAACGAACCTTTCGAATTACCCGCAATTAACACGTATCTTTGAAGAGGGAAGGCCATCTCTCTAGAGATCGAAATTATTGCGCAACACATTCAACCATGTGGTCTGTTCCATACAAGGCCGCGATCCATCAAGAACATTGGAATATCTGCTAATAAGGACCACACAATATTTGCTCATTGAACCATCAACGGACTTTGAATTCCCCGCTGCAAGGCAGCAAACCACTCGTCAAAGTAACTTCCGCTCTCTTAATACATTGCATTCGGTGCTGAGCTTATAGCAATTAGCTTCCTCATACTGCTTTGTTTAGAGATCCATACCCACGTTTCATACCTGACCTGCAAGCATTCGTAGATCACTATCATTTATTCAGTGTGTATATCTGTACATATTTGCCTAGAATTAGAAATAAATAGTTGTTTGTTTAAACTCCTGTTTCCTTTTGCATATGATTCATCCATTCACACAACTAGAATTTACTACTTCAGAATTGAGACTGAAACGTTTAACTTTCATATTTGCGTTAACATTGAACTAATATTATTTTAATTATTAATTAAAATAAAGCTAATACAAAGATCAGACCTGGATTCCCATCAAGCAATGCAATAAGCTAAAGTCCTTGGGTGGTGCCCCCTAAATTATTTGATATGACTCTTTTAATCAAATTGATCGATTATAATATTAATTTATCAATTAATTAATAATCTATAAATATTGATATAGCGTTTATTAAATACCTTTACACATATTAAAAGTGGTAAGACCCAGTTCCCCCTACACTTCCAAAAAGCAAATGTGTGAATGCGTAAGAAATGTGAAATACACGGTGCAACTTATGTTGCTTGAAATTTAGGTGAAACTAAGTTGCAATTGAGTTGCACGGTGTCATGCCCTTCGCAACGCACTTGAAACTTGTCTGCAACTCTGGCGCAACAGTTGCAAAATTCTCAACTTTGTGAAACTAGTTTCACGCCACAGCCAATCAAAACTCTTATAACTTGTCACATGATGACGTCAAAATACCGTTTTGAAGTACAATTTGAACTGGTTTTCAACTCGACACAGTAATGATGTAGATAATAAAACAGAAAATAGTCTCTTCTTGGACGCTTCAAAAGGAGATTATCCTAATAGACTTCATGCAAGGTTGGTAAAGTTGTTTCTTTTCATTTCGTTTTCTTATTTTGTCAACAATTTAACAAACTTTAGCTAGGCAAAGTTTGTTACCAACATTGACTGCACTTAGCCAGTCACTATGTTACCACTAGCTTAGTTAACGTTAACTTGAGTGGTGTTTGTTTGTCGTTTTGCTAACGCTTGGCTACTCTTCTCAAATCTGCTGTTATTGCGATCTATATTTAAGTTATTCTCCTGACAACTGCTTCATTTTACACAGAGCGGAGATTACTTTGGGACCCGAAAGACGAGACGTATTACAGAAGGGGAGACAGATTGTGTCCTGGATGAATTAACTACTCCACATTGTCAGGATGAGTGAGGCATCAGCTATAACCGTAAGTGGCTACTTAGTTATGATGTGTGATAAAGTAATCAATAAGGTAACCCGGTAGCCTAGGTGAAATTATTAAAATAGGTAGCAAGCATTACCTAACTTTAGTTTCTTAACAGGCACAGACGTTGACAAGTTCCATAACATTTGGACCATCTTCAACCGTGAGTCTAAGAAAGTGGAGAGCTCACTGCAATCTGGTGCTGGGACTGATGGTGTTTATGTGCCACGCTAGGTCCACTTTGGTAGAATGCAGTTCCTGAGAGACGTGTTTAAAGCAGGGCCAAGGACAACAAGGGGCACAACCCTGTTCTGGAGACAAGCTTGGTGAGTATGCTACCCCGACTATATATATGCAGATGGACAACATTCCCGGTGTCCCTCTAGAGAGGGTTTGAAGACATGTTCAAACACTGGTGTTAGTACAGCCAAGATGTATTGTAGTGGGCTAGACTTTTTTGTTTTCAAAACTGCCAACAGCTCTAGTTTGGGGAGATAACATCAAAAAAATTCAGGAATGTTTACACCAGTACATTTAATGTATTTTTCAGGACATAATCCTGACACCATCACAACTGAACACTTCATTTAATATGTATTTTTTTGCATCACTTTATAAGAAGACAACCAGGATTATGGTGACATCAGCACCACCCAGCAGTCAAAGTAACTCCATCTTTACAACCCCTGAAGCACCAAAAAACTCCACTGCAAATGCAGAGCTGGGGGAATCTACATGGATATTAAAGTCACCTAACAATAAAGTAGATGTCGACATGGCACAAGCACTAGAAAGTACTTCAGACAGTTCAGAGAGAAACAGAAGATGTGTTTGGAGGCCGGTAGACGAGCACCACCTCTTGAAACAAACAGGTCATGAGATACAAATATATATGTTCTGTAGCGCCCCCTTAAGGGCGATATGGTTATGGCTTGAATGGCTGACCCTTTGTAGTATTATGAATGATCCTAGTAATTTTTAGCTCCATAACCTCTTCTTTGACAGTTTTATTAGCTTTTTAGTTTGAAGACACACCCACTTACAATCATTGGTCTATGTTGTTTAAGGTACAAAATGTTCCTTCAAGATTTCTACAGCTCTAGTCAAATATGTGCTGCATACCAATTTTGGTGAAGATGGGTTAAACATAGAGATGCACCGATACTACTTGGTGGTATCGGTATCGGGCCTTACAGTCTTAAGTACCTATGATGTAATGCCAAGATGTTAATTATATAATGTAGGAGACGTTATGAAATACACAGAGATTGGACTGAGTATGAAAAAGTTTTGTCCCGTGTTCTGCGCTGTTCTGTTAATAAGTTGGACCGTCAATCGTTGTCGTTCACCTTCGTCACTATAAGGGTGTTCGCATCAAAAGTACACTGCTCAAAAAAAATTAAAGGAACACTTTGAAAACACATCAGATCTCAATGGGAAAAAAAAATCATGCTGGATATCTATACTGATATGGACTGGGTAATGTGTTAGAAACGAAAGGATGCCACATCATTTGATGGAAATGAAAATTATCAAGCTACAAAGGGCTGAATTCAAAGACACTCCGAAAATCAAAGTGAAAAAATGATGCGGCAGGCTAGTCCATTTTGCTGAAATTCCATTGCAGCAACTCAAAATGGTACTCAGTACTGTGTATTGCCCCCACATGCTTGTTTGCATGCCTGACAATGTTGGGGCATGCTCCTAATGAGACGACGGATGGTGTCCTGGGGTATCTCCTCCCAGATCTGCACCAGGGCATCACTGAGCTCTTGTACAGTCTAGCCTGTAGAGGTCTGTACGTCCCTCCATGGATATGCCTCCCCAGACCATCACTGACCCACCACCAAACCGGTCATGCTGAACGATGTTACAGGCAGCATAACGTTCTCCAGGGCTTCTCCAGACCCTTTCACGTCTGTCACATGTGCTCAGGGTGAACCTGCTCTCATCTGTGAAAAGCACAGGGCGCCAGCGGCGGACCTGCCAATTCTGGTGTTCTATGGCAAATGCAAATCGAGCTCCACTGTGCCGGGCAGTGAGCACAGGGCCCACTAGAGGACGTCGGGCCCTCAGGCCACCCTCATGAAGTCTGTTTCTGATTGCTTGGTCAGAAACATTCACACCAGTGGCCTGCTGGAGGTCATTTTGCAGGGCTCTGGCAATGCTCATTCTGTTCCTCCTTGCACAAAGGAGTAGATACCGGTCCTGCTGATGGGTTAAGGACCTTCTACGGCCCTGTCCAGCTCTCCTAGAGTAACTGCCTGTCTCCTGGAATCTCCTCCATGCTCTTGAGACTGTGCTGGGAGACACAGCAAACCTTCTGGCAATGGCACGTATTGATGTGCCATCTTGGAGGAGTTGGACTGCCTGTGCAACCTCTGTAGGGTCCAGGTATCGCCCCATGCTACCAGTAATGACACTGACCCTCGCCAAATGCAAAACTAGTGAAAAACAGTCAGAAAAGATGAGAAGGGAAAAAATGTCAGTGGCCTCCACCTGGAAAACCATTCCTGTTTTGGGGGTCGTCTCATTGTTGCCCCTCTAGTGCACCTGTGCACCAAAGCAGCTGAAACTCATTAACAACCTCCTCTGCTACTTCACTGACCAGATAAATATCCCAGAAGTTTAATTGACTTGATGCAATACTCTGATTAAAAAGTGTTCCTTTAATTTTTTTGAGCAGTGTATATACAATATAAAAAGGTGTTAAAAATTGTGGGGGAAAAAACAACCTTGTTGTGTTGCAGGTTTCAATCACAATGGCAGATATGGTAGGACCACTTATTCTAAATGCCAAAGACAAAAAGATGCATATGATTCCCCTGTTGCCAGAAATCTGAGGGTCAGAGCCTCTCTGCAGCGCTGATGGGTTTTAACCCTCTGAGACCTAGAGATTTTTATTGCCGTTTTTGATATCTTTATATTTTAACTAACATTGCAGTCATTTCTGGTAGGACACTGAAGTAACACATATCCCCAGATTCAGTACAGTTGAGGCTAATCAAGTGTGACACTCAAACCACATTTCTGGACTGTAGAATATGGCATAATAACCATAATAAACCAAAAAAACAAAAAACGGCCATTGAATTTCTTCAGTTTTATTAGCAAAACACAGCAAAAAAGCATGCAAGTACTCTTAAATTCAGTTATGATGTAGCCACTGGTGTATGGAATCACACTGAAGTGTCTGGGACCTTATAAGATCACTTTCCACTGAACTATTTACATTAGAGTGACCATTGTTCATACTCGTTTTGTACAGTCAAAATGTTCTACCATCCTGAAAAATGAAATCTTGTGGTCTAGAGGTCCCTAACTGTGATACTTGGCAGTTTGTGTAAAGTGGGGGGTCCTTACACTGCCATGTAGTGTATTTATTGCACAGTTTTCACTTCCTGTGGCCTTCTGGTGCCCTATCTGAATGTACGTTGGCTGGAACAATGGCCACAGGAGTGTGTCCATATTGCCTTTCTGCTGTGGTGTTATCCAGTTGCACCCCACACAGTTCAGTAGTGAGCAGCTCAACAAAGACCTGATGTGACATGTTGTTCTTGCACATACTTCTTTGTGGAGGATGAATGAATTGGTGACAGCAATGTCCAGAAAGTGGAAAGACGTAGGCGATTGTTGGGCTAAAAGACAAGAGCAGGGGCAGAGAGGTGCCTGCTGGTCTGTGCTGGAGGGTGCTTGCTGATTTACAGGGATGGCAGGCTTTGTTGCACTCTGTTGATCTTCAACACTAATAAAAAATAAAATAAAGAAATCAAAAATAAAAGAAATGTGTTACAACAATAACAGTAATAGCAATTCAGTTACAACATTTGTGATGAAATAAAACTTCATGCAGAGAACATGAACACAGACCCACTTTTTCAGGCAAGATTTGCATTTTACAACCCACCCCCATTCAGCCTACATTTCACATTCTACCCTCTACACCCGACACCTTTGCAACCTCCCCCCACATTTACATTAGAATCAAGTTACAATGTTGGCTATCACAAAACATCAATTGCATATTATAATTCAAACGAAATTGCAAACAAGTATCATTTGGAAAATTATAACGAGTTACCATGGCTATTTCTCAATATCATGGACTATTGTGATATTGAGATAATAAAATTATCCCAGGTAAATTTGCTAAGTCGCGCCAGGATGCTAACTAGGCTACACTTACTTTCAACACACCATCGGCAAACAATAACAGGCTAACATTCCTTTCAATAAAACATTGGCAATTAGTCACGTGCATCCAAATATTATTACAATTTGAAACTACTTACTTGTCCTCAAATGGACCTATTCCTTTTCTAAAATCGTCAACATCTTGGGATTATTGGCTTGAGCGGCTGTATGAAAACGACGCGCTGTCCTCTCTCCTCACTTTGAAATATCCTCTCAATAGCTTCTTATCGAGTAAGTGTATCTTCTTCTAGACATAGTGGCTGGTAAAAGTAAAAAATACAGTTTTGTTGCGTCTCTTATCCGCTGTATGATCCAATATGACATGATGCCAATGGAAAGGGTTTATCTTCATTGACATGCAGGCTGTGTCGACGGTCGAATGATTATCGTCGCAATTCTTTGGAGTAAACACTGGGAACTTTAAATCACGTGACCTAAACTATCTAATGATGTCATAAAACCCCGCGAAAATATCACTAGATCAATGGTTTATGTTTAAGCGAGGGGCAACGCAACCTATGATAGGCTACGTGCAAGCAACATTCCCTACATTTGTAGATCTGTGGAAAAGTATGCGAACAACTTACATCGACCGAAATGGTCTTCAATTAAAGCTACAGGCCTCTAGTTTAAAACAAAAAAAAAGAAATTGTCTCTAAATAAAATAGTTCGTTTTTTATTCAAGATTTTGTAGCGGATGACTGATGAGCGCGCCGGCGCGTCGCTCGGTCTCAGAGGGTTAATGAAGCAATACGAAACGTCCAAAAGGACATTAGTGATTGGACTGACCGCCTTACCGCACAAGTGGGCTGCGCTACAGACCCCGTTTGTTGACAGGGGTTTTTAAAACGTGTTTTAGGTGAGCGGCTCACCTACTCAGTTGTAAACATTTAGCGAGTGATTGTAAAGGAGAGTTAGGCTTCTTGAGCGTTTTTTCTGTGACCTATTAATAGCCTATTAGTAGGCTGATCATCAATCTCCAAATTAATCCCATTCCACTTTCATTGCGTGACAATAGCCAACTCTTAGCGGAGAATGTTACGGTCAGATAGCGTTCCCTTAGCGAGTTTTATATGTAGAACGTTGTTTTCTAGATGATTGGCGAATTTCATCACTGTCTAGTTATATTTTTTTAAATAGGGAAACAGATCCTATGTTTGTTGCGCCTTTATTGACACAACCAACTACTGTTATTTCTGTCAATAAATAATATAATTAATTTTGAAAGTAATAATAATAATAAGTCATTTTATTTAGTGCTTTTCTACATACTCAAAGCGCTTTGGTCGCCAATTAATAACACAGAACGAACTACGAATGGACTGACAGCTATCAAACACAACACTCAGTGATACCATGGCAGCTAATTTGCGCCAGACTTGCTCACCCAACATGTTACGACAGACTCACAAAGACAGGACAGACAGACCGACTCCAGTTGAATTGGCAGTGACTGGTAGGAGGATGCAGCATGTTTTTTGATGGTGGGAGGAAACCCACACAAACACAGGGAGAACATGCAAACTCCACACAGAAAGGTCCTTTGCTGAGGTGGGGTTTGCTGTGAGGCAACAGTGCTAACCACTGAGCCACCGTGATGCCCAAGTATGACAGCTCAGTAACTAGCCTCTATAAAACAGCGGAGATTGTTACTGTCAGATGGCGTTCCCTTCACGAGTTTTATCTGTAGAACGTATTCTAGAAGATCGGCGTCATTATCTTTTATTATACTGTCAGATAGCGTTCCCCGTCAATGAGAAAGAAAGCTCACACATTTGTCAAATTCATCCTGCTGACTTGTTTCCCCAAAACCTTTCAATCCTGTGACAGCCTGCTATCCCTACATTTGCCCATCATAACGGGGAACACATCCTGACACAAGAGACTGAGTCATTGATGCAGTTAACAACTGGTGTTCGGCCTGATAGCCAAGACAGTCATGCAAATACATAACATCAATGCCAGATGGCGGTATATGACCGTGAAAACTCACTCCCCAGTCATTCTAAATAATAGAAGGCTATAATAATTTGAGGCTGTAAAAGTTTCCTGTTCCTGTTTGGTCTTGGCTTGGTGAGAGCACGCTGGCGTCGTGCTTGACTGCCGCTTCTCCCTTGCTGTGTTTTTGTCAGTTCCCGTCCTTGTTTTGTTTTATGCCAGTTCGCTAATTTCTCCTGACCTGTCGGCACTTGATTTATTAAATTCTTTTTCTGATTCAACACGCACTACGGATTATCATCATCACCTGCATCTGAATCTTCCTACCCTAAGGACCTACTGTCTCCCCGTCGGTTATCTACTCTGGCCTGGCGTAGATAACTCTGTACACCCCGCTTTCCTTGTTTACTGACTGGGTGTATGGTATCGTTCTGTTCACTCTCCTCTTCCTGGCTCCAGTTTGGTAAATTAGCCTCAACTAATTTGCTAGACTGTGAGCCCCCGTTCGTAATCGCTCTGGTTTAAGTAACCACTTTCTCAGGGTTGGATTTTCTGGGTTCGAAAAGGCTGTGTATTGGGGTTTCTTGCCTGCCCTAGCTTGGTTCACGGCTGGCGGGTAGCGTCAGTGTTCACTAGTTTGCTAGTCATTAGATGTCATGTGTTGGTCCGTCGGTAGCACCTTGCTCCTCCTGTTGGCGTTTCCACCTCCATTAATACTTCACCTACGGCTCCAGTTATCATCTCTACTCAACCTCCAGATTATAAAATACTCTTCATTTGAACTACAATGTCTGTCATATCCTTGCCGTCTCCCCCCGGATT
Source organism: Galaxias olidus (assembly GCA_026901105.3). NCBI lineage: Eukaryota > Metazoa > Chordata > Actinopteri > Galaxiiformes > Galaxiidae > Galaxias > Galaxias olidus. The sequence goes on along the minus strand of JAPMUY010000493.1, from coordinate 109,284 downwards.
CATATATATCACTACGCTCAGCTGGCATTCTCCGTCGCCGTCCCTATCTTCACCGTGGCTCAAGTCATAACCGGACTGCACACTACTCTATTGGCTGCAGCATCCTGTCATTGTGGACTACTTTTCGCCCCTCTGTTCTCACACACCATCACCGCCCTATTAGTTACGGCTGCCTGCAAACATTTCCCTCTACTGACTTGTCCAAGACTGCATCGTCAAAATGTAGCTTTGCCCTGTTAAATACCCGGTCTCTTAGCAATAAAACCCTACCCCTCTGTCAATTCTTACTGGACAATTACCTGGATTTTCTGGTTTTATGTGAAACCTGACAACAGCCTGGGGAATTTTTTGTCCTTAACCAGGTTGCCCCCCCTAATTACCATTGCATCTGTAAACCTCGCCTATCTGGTCTTCCATCTTAGAAACATTGCTAAAATCTGACCATCCCTTTCCCAGAGTGCAGCTGCCAAACTCATTCACTCATTCATCTTCTCCCGTCTTGATTACTGCAACTCACTTATTTTCGGCATCGGCGCAACCTCTCTCCATAAACTTTAACTGGTTGAAAACTCTGCTGCTCGGCTTCTCACCTCCACAAAATCTTCTGAGCACATAACCCCCGTACTTTTTAACCTTCACTGGCTTGCGGTCAGCCAGCGCAACATCTACAAAATCCTTCTCCTCACCTACAAAGCTTTACACAATTTGGCCCCTCCCTACCTCACTGAACTGCTCCAATCTTACCATCCTACTCGGACACTACGTTCCGCTGCAGACGGGCAATTGGTCATTCCAAAAGCAAAACTGAAGCATTTTGGGGAGCGTGCGTTTTCTATGGCAGCACCTATATTTTGGAACTCTCTCCCTCCTCTAATTTGTAATTCCAACTCGCTGTTAATCTTTCAAACCCACCTTAAAATATATCTTTTCACCCTAGTTAACTCTGTTTAGAATCCGGTCCCTTTCTTTTACTGATACTATCCTTTGACTTACATATAGTTAGAATTGTTGTTGCTGTCTGTCTGTTTTACTATTTCTGTCCAATTGTTTATTTGTGTCATGTTATCTATGTTGATGCTGTGAAACGACTTTGGGTGTTAGAAAAGCGCTATATAAATAAACGTAATTATTATTATTATTATTCTCACTGCTTGCATCTGACTCAGGCCAGTACTCAATTTTAATCCTCTTTGACCTCAGTTCAGCCTTTGACACAGTGGACCATGATGTTTTAATCAACCGTCTGAAAAATTATATTGGTATCAATGATGTGGCTCTGGATTGGTTTGTCTCTTATTTGTCAAACAGGTCCTTCTCTATAGTGCCTGGAGATGCCTCCTCCTCCTGTGCTCCTCTCTCTTGTGTTGTCCCCCAGGGGTCTATTCTGGGCCCCCTCTTATTTACTGTCTATCTACTACCATTAGGAAAAATCATACATAGACACAGTATTGATTTCCATTACTATGCGGATGACACCCAATTGTATGTCCCGTTAAAGCCTGGCAGCACCGATGTTTCACATATTTTGTTATGCATTGCTGAAATCAAGGAGTGGATGTCAAAAGATTTCTTTCAACTAAATGACTCAATCAAAAGGCATCATTACCCCATATATTAATAACACCAGCATTATTAACCATCTCTCATCCAATCTAGGCACCTTATCAGATAACGTCCATAAGGAGGCCCGTAACCTTGGTGTGATCTTTGATTCCGAGTTGTCCTTTGACACTCACGTGGCCAATGTTATTCAATCTTGTTTTTGCCAACTAAGACAGCTAAGCAAAATCTGATCATTCCTTTCATCTGCAGATTTAGAAAAGGTCATCCATGCTGTTATTTCCTCCGGACTCGACTATTGCAATGCACTTTATTCGGGAATCAGCAAGCAAAACATCCAAAGATTGCAATTGGTTCAAAACGCTGCTGCCAGGTTTTTAACTTGTACTAGAGGAAGAGACCACATTACACCTATCCTTGCAGCCCTTCATTGGTTACCTGTAAGTTTTAGAATGGATTCTAAGATTTTACTGCTAGTGTTCAAAGCCTTGAATGGTTTGGCGCCTGCCTATATGTGCGATCTGCTTTTCCCAGACAAACCAGATCGCTGCATGAGATCCTCCAGTAGGGTGCTATTAATAGTTCTAAAATCCAAATTCTGCGGCAAGGGTGACCAGGCTTTCGCTGTTCAAGCCCCTAAGCTTTGGAACTCCCTGCCTAATGATATCAGGCAGGCCACCTCAGTTTCCTCTTTTAAATCACTTCCTAAAACTCACTTTTATCTTAAAGCTTTCTCTTAACCGCCGCCTTTTAATTTGGTTTTTAGTTTATTTTTAGTTGTGATTATACGGTGTGATTTTAGTGTTTTAATTATATTCTAGTTTTAATTGGAAAGCACCATGTAACCCTGTTTTGAAAGGCGCTACATAAATAGTTATTAATGTTAGTTTTATTATTTAAATGGGACCAAAAACCTATTAAAAATAATAATTAAAAATAAAACACGTGAACCGATCACTTAGCTACATGTTAGCGCACTGGACGGCATTAACCAAGACCTTTGGGCAACTGAATGGAATCGATTGTCAAAACTGCGGGTGTAGTTAAGTGGCCAGAAACAGGCCTAATAATAACTAGAAATGCATTTCCACGAGAAAATGCAGATGAGATTGCGTTTCCACCATCAGCGACCAGGCTGGCCAGCCCCCTAAAATAACCGCTGCAGCACTACTACTTTCCTGTGTGTTTAGGGATCTGCAAATGCGCAATTGCAGTGCAGCATAGACCTACTGCATCTGATATCTTGATGTAATGTGTATATTTAAATAAACAGCTCATGTGACATGATTTTAAACGCGTTGATTGGATGTTGCATATCGAAGTGCACCTTGGGAGTCTTAGGCATTTCTACTGAGACACAACTACGAACCACGACACACAGACGAATCACCACACGGACGAATCTCTGTCATGGCAGAAGTGTAGCAAAAGTCACGTATAAAAACACATCCAATTGAGAGGCCTGCGTGAATTGTAACTTATGCTTGTCTGTATTTTCAGCTCTTGCAGCAAAATACTTCTAAGACTTCTAAGCCATTAATATCCACGTAACCATTCACAGATTAGTCTACACATATACAACTCTCAATACACTTGCAAATCTGAATGCAGATGGAGATTATTTATATACATTACGAACTTGATTACGCACGCACGGATTCAGAATATGCATTTGCAGATCCCTGTACACATTCACAAGTCTCAGTACACATCTGTCAATCTGATTACGCATGCACGGATTGAGATACAGATACACAACTCTCCACTCGCATTTGCAAATAGTTTTGCTACAATAATGACCCATACTTTTAAGGCATCTGGCGCTGCAGACATAAAATCAGCAGTAGTCTATTGTCTTAAGTTTTAATACTTGTTCAATACTGATTATTTTACCGTTGAAATACATTTTAAATAATCTTAATGAAACTGTGCTGCTGCCTGTTTAAATAGCATAAGTGTATCAGCCAGTCTGCTCTGTTCATTCTGTCACTGCTTTGTATTGCTGGATTTGGCCGTTTCAATCGCGCTACGATAACAAATAAAGTTAGTTTGCAGAGTTAGTTTTGCAGCAAGCAATTATAGATAGATTGGATAGATTTTGAACTGCGTGCGGCCAAAAGTCGATCTAATAATAAGTAGAAGAAGAATATGACTTTGCGATTTCAGTATGTGATCGTCATCACTGACACATCATCACATAATTATGGTTTGGCTTATCTACAAGATAACTGCAAAGTTTGACAAATATGGCCTACAGATGTTTACGGGAAGGACAGAACGCTTTTACTTTAATACACTCAGTTCCCCTTTCGCATGAAATCTCCGCCCCCCCGTTTGTTCTTTCAGTTTTGTATTTTGTAGAGCTAATTGACAAACTGAGCAGACTCAGCTGCACCTCTTTAGTGATACCAAGTTAAATCACAACATTGAAAAAGGAAAACTAACAACAAGATCCTTATGTAAAGTTCAGACATGTAGAATGTAGGAACGGTACAATGACCTGAAATTATTAATTGTCCCACTGAACTGTAGGCCTAAAGGAAAATCAACTGAAACTTAGGGACCCGTACTGTAACAAGTGTTCTGTTTAATTACATTATAAGTAACGTTGGTCAAGTTAGCTAATGTCTACACGATTTACCTATCTCATGTTACAAAACCTATCCAAAATGCAAATTCTTTAATTACGTTGTGGTTATGACAGTTTTGCCTTGCTAATTATTATCTTAGCATGAAGAAAATGAAACTGTGAAACTTTGACTGTTAATAGGGTTGCCACCTCAGTCCTGTAAAAATCCTGGACACATACTAAACCCGTCAACTGAGTAAACTTTAGTCCATGTTCCATGTTTGAAGGGGTTCCAGGTGTTACTTAGTGTAGAAGTCAAGTTTAGTGAGTTATCAAGCTTTGTGAAATACCCCTGGTATTGCTCCATGTAGACTGTCCCTGTAATCTCATTGCATGTCGCTTTGGATAGAAGTGCCTGCTAAATGACATAACTTATTATTAATAAATAGTGGTAATCTATTCATACAAAAGTGGAAACATACCTTTAATACTGTCTAGGCCATATTTGATGGTGATATTGTTCCATATCAGCCCAACCTCAACTGGAAATGATCGGACTGGCTTTGACATTAGCCTACCACTTAAAATAATAATAATAATATAGAGGTTATATCTACCTGTTTTTATTGGATCTGGTTTTTCGTTAAAATTAGCATTGTTAGATGCTGGTTGTTTCATAAAAAGGAACCTAGGCATGGTTGCTTTGAGGTTAAAGGTGCAGTATGTAGTTCTTGAGAATTGGGGAAAAAATGGCAAGAATTTGAATCACAACACTCAAAAAGGCCAACCTCCTGAGTCTTTGATGCGCGCTCTGACTTGACTTCATGAGCCATGAGCAAGGCAGTGTTTCATGAATCATGTGTATGTTGTGCATATTTTTGGTTCCCACCAACAACGCATAAAGATGTCTGATCAGTGATTCCGAGGTGAGAAACAAAAGAATCCCAAACGTCTGATCGTAAACGCTCTAAAACTGAGTGGTTCACACCAAAGCCACGAGCAGACACAAATGACCGTTTCCTTAGTAACGACATACAGTTAGCTAACGTTAACAAAAACAATTTCATAATTGTATTCCTCTTTCTCCTATAAGTATGAGCTAGTGCATGACAATCATTTTTATTTAGCTGCGATTGGCACCATAGCTACTATACCTTGCCGAGTATACAAATCCAACGTATGCATGTAAACGAATAAAGCATTTTTGACATAAATCTGGCACGATACTTCCTAATGTTCTGACACTGTACTTGGCGATTTGACAAGCCAAGTCTTTTGTGACGACATGCAACGACTTCAGCCGCCTTGCCACTACTAGTTCACACCGCTGCTACTTTTGTTTGCGACGCGAATTGTAACAGGTTTGTTTGGAGGGTGACGCTGTAAGCAGGTATTTTACCTAGGAGTGTGCACGCCAGGTGATTGACAGGCAGGTAGCCCTTACTCCTTGCAAAACCTCTCCTGATTGGTTGGGAATGGGTGGGCGTCCCTAGATTTTTTAAAAGCTGAATACAGGGCCCAGGGCGCTCATTTATAGCGCAGCTTCTATCTGAGCATTTGGTTTAATGATATCCTCCAGGAGGTATGTAATAAACGTAAAAAAAACAATTTTTTTTATTTATTGCTAGAAATTCAAACTTACATACTGCACCTTTAATAAGGAAATCATTAAAACAAATAGAGATACAAATGCATAGCAGGATATGGGATACACTGTGTTAGGAAACGCTACGCTAGCTGGCTTATCCATAATACTGACTCTTCTTATAGTTCTTAATTCATGAAAACAAACAAAACACAAAACAAGTTTACCTTAAACAAACTAAATTAGCTGTATTGTGTAAAATGTACATTGATAGGTTTCTAATTTAGCTTGTTAGCTAACCCCCTAGCTTAGCCTTTACTTAGCCCTACTTACTAGCCCTGTGTACACAACGAACACATTTCATTTGATTGAGAGTAGGCCACTTACTGCTACAGCGTACTCATAGTAAATCCAATCCCGTTGAGAGTAAGCAATTTACAATTCCTGCTGTTATTAATAAGTACAACGCCTGTGGTAAATTAAGAAGTCCCGTTGCCAGTATGATGTGCGAAGGCTGATTTTCGAAACCCAGTCATTTCAATCACATAATAACCAAGACAGTCAGTACAAACGTAACAACATGCAAATACATAACATCAATGCTAGATGGTGGTGTATGACCGTGAAAACCCTCTCCCCAGTCATTTCAATGGGGCCAAAAAACTATAAAAAATAAGAATTAAACATACAACACGTGAACCGATCACATAGCTGTATGTAAGCGCAATGGACAGCAATACCCAAAACATGTGGGCACTGGAATGGAATCGATTGGGTCAAAACTGCGGGCGTAGATAAGGCACCAAAAATAGGCCTAACAATAATAATAATAATAATAATAATATGACTTTCCAATAACAGTATGTGATTGCATGACGCAATCACATAATAATAATAAGAATATGACTTTGCGATAACAAGTTGTGTGCGTCACTGATGCATCACATAATAAGAGTGACACTTCCCACTTCATGTAAGATAGTGAGCAAATAATACGACAAAAGAAAAAATACCAACCTAGCTAACTAGTTATGTGAAAAATACATAAAATCGTCTTGCATGAGATAGAGATTCTGCTATTATTTTTTAATTGCTTCGTGTAACTGTCAAGTTGCGTGGAAATCCTGTTTCATGCAACTTGCAACTAGTTGCGTGCAAGTTTCACCTTACAGCCTTACAGCCTTGCAGCATGAATTTTATCCTGCTGTTAAAGTTGGAAATGGATTTTAAAGCAATTTTCATAACCATAGTAAGTCCAGAGTTGGATCCGAATACTTCAATAAAGTACGTCCTATTGATTTTCACTATGTACTTTTCCTTAACTCCGAGGGAAAACGCCATGAGGTTAAGGAAAGATATGAAGGAGAATTCATAAGGACTTAGGAAAAGACAATCGCATTGCTAAAGGAGTCCGACTGCACTTACATTAGGCTACGTAAACATGCAAGTGGTTTTTCGTGGGTCATTCGTGGAGAAACTACAATGTCCCGAAGATGAACTTAGCCTACAAAAAGCGCATCTTAGATACTTCACACGTGCGTTGTTACAGTGTTGTTTCATAGCCTATATACGTTGGCAAGCCAAATAAATATATTAGGCTACTTTATTACCAAGGTTGGAATTTAAAATAAAAAATGGAATATAGGCTAGGCTTACCGGTCACAAAAGTGAAACAAAATGTCCCATTGAGAATGGTTGCTCACGTCCCCATCTCCCTGTCCACTCATATTAATTGCCATGAATTCCAATGAATGTGATAGTATAAAATAGCCTAATTGTATGTGCAAGTTATGCATTTAGGCATACAAATCTACTACGATAGTTACATATACTCATTCTTAAGTTTCAAACCTGTTGACAGTTGAAAACATAAGCATATTTGCTTAATATGACATTCCCTAACATAAGATGGAAAATGCTTAATTAACAACTAGGCTATATGATCTGCATCCCTTGTCATGTTGATCATTTTGTGAAAGGCTGAATGGTACATCGCCTTAAATATTCACAATTTCTAAATACACAGGATAAGATGTTATAGTATCCATTATGCCATATTCCAAGATGAGCACTTCAAAAAACATATTTTAGAATGGATTTGGGTTGAGTGCGACATGTCATTGGGGTTTTCAAGTGGGCACCATCCATCCCGGATGTTTCGTTAATTTGAGCCCACGACACCTCCAGAAGGCGTAACGGTGAGCAATGTCTCAAAGCCATCCCCCTCTATATCCGCTCTCGGCACGACCAGATATTGAAAATGAGCACCACCCTTCACACGCCTCCAATTGCTGACTTGAAACATGGAATGCTCAATCGAAAGATGAATCTTAATATGTAAACCTATCTTCATGACTTATATAAATGCCCTACACCTACTTCCACCTGCTGGCTTGAAACATGGAACGCTCAGACAGTTGAGAAATTACTCTTACAATGTAACCCTAAAGTCCATATGAAAACTTGGGCCCCGTAATGCGGACTCCAAGTGTTGAAACATTTGTGTAAACCAAACGTCATGACTTTTATAATCCTCGATGAGAGGGCAGTCATAGGCACCATTAAACTTACATTTATACTTTAGTCCTGAGATGTAATCACTTTCTTTGGTTTTTCTACAGGATGTTCTTCACTTTTGCACCCATATTGGATCCTGCCTTTTTAGCCACAGCCAATGAATCCTTCTTTCTGCTATATCTGACATAGCTTTTATGGTCTGGCGCAATTTGTTGCCGCAGATCCCTATTTCCTTCAGTGCCATAAATCCTAGGCATCCAAATTCCACAAGACACACTTTTGTTCTCCAGCCTCGCTGTTCTGCTTCAGCAGTGGAGTTTATTTCTTTCGTATGCCTCGTCTATCGCTTCTTCCCACGGGACTGTTAGCTCTACAAAGTACACAGTTTGCCGTGTGTTGGACCAGAGTAATAAGTCTGGTCTTAAAGTGGTTGTTGCAATCTCTCATGGGACTCTCTGTTGTTGGCCGGCATCTGCTAGCACTTTCCAATCTCGTGCTCGTCTCAGCTGTCCTGAGCTTTGTTTTGGCCTGTTTAACTTCCTTCCCGGAACTCCCTCCCTGACAAAGCGAATGTGGTGCATGTCGCCCTCTGCTCCAATGGGCAGGGCATTAACTATTGAGCATCTATGCTCTACTGCTGCGACAAAACACTTTAGTACCTGATTGTGGTGCCAGGTATATCTTCCTTGAGCAAGGCTAGTCTTGCACCCAGACAAAATGTGTTCGAGATTAGCCGTACCCCCACAGAGGGGAATGTTGGATCCTCACCTACCCACTGGCCAAGATTTGTAGGTGTTGGTAGTATGTCGTAGGGTGCCCTAACAATTAAGCTAATTCTTGTAGATTCCATTCCCCACAAGTCCTTCCAGGTAATTCTCCTCTGCACTACACTTTCACAGTTCATCCATTGCCCTTGTTTGGCTTGTGAGACCGTTTAAGCGCGCCTTACTGCTTCCTCTTGCATATACCTGTTCTATCACCAATTTGCATTGTTCCGAAGGGGTTGATTTTGACCATCTGTGTCCTCCTCGTCAATGTTGTACTTGCCCTACTATTTCCATATGCTTAAGGGATGCTTTTGCCTGCAGCACTGCTTCTTTTGGATTCCATTTCCGTCCTGTTGCTAATGTGGGTGCGGTTTTTCTAACGACAATTCCTCAAGATTCTGTAAGTGTCATTTCTAATCTTGCTTTTGTGCACTTAAATTCCTCTGTAAGCCCGGTAAGCGGCAGCTCCAGAGCACCTTTCCCATAGAGAGCCAGGCTACTAAGACATCTTGGCACCCCTAACCATTTCCTAGCATAAAAGCTAACTCTTCTTTCTAGCTTTTCGACTTTAGTGATGGGTACATCACACACTGTCAATGGCCACATTAGCCGGGGAAGAAGACCAAACTGTAGGCACCACAGTTTTAGCTTACCTGGCATCCCTGACTTCTCAATGCTCTCTAGGCCTCTGTTCAATTCTATTTTTAATTCCTCAACCTGAGTCTTTAAGGGTAGCATTGTACCATTTTCCGAGACTTATGACAGGCTTTTTGATCACCGTCGAAAAATATTCTTCATTCATCTATGAAGAATACTTTGTTGCACAATTTTCCCTTGACAACTGAAATGCTTCTGGATTTGTTTGGTTTTATTTTTATTCTAGCCCATTTAAGGTTATCATTTTTCCAGGTTTTCAAGTTTACTTCTTAGTCTTTTAGTGCAAGGAGCAGTTGTTGTCAATATTGTCATATTGTCCACATATGCTCGAATGGGAGGGAGGCGTGACCATGCCCTTAACTTTTGCCCACCAATAACCCATTTTGATGTTCTAATTATTACTTCCATGGCCATAGTAAATGCCACGGGTGAGATTGTACATCCGGCCATGATGCCAATCTCCAAATGCTGCCTTTCCGTGGTAAATGTTGGCGTACTAAAACACAAATGAATGTCCTGAAAGTATGCCTTAACCAGGCTTATAATTGCATTTGGTACCTTAAACGCAAATGCAGTCCACAGCACCTTGTGTGGTACAGACCCAAATGCATTTGCCAAATCCAGAAAAATTACATGAAGGTCTTTTTTCTTACGTTTTGCCAATTGAATTTGGTGCCAAATCATGCAGGTGTGTACCAGACACCCGGAAAAGCCTGATATGCCTGCTTTCTGTACTGAGGTATCCATGAACTTATTCTTTGTAAGGTATTCGCTCAGTCTCTGTGCTACTACGCAAAAAAATATTTTCCCCTCAACATTGAGCAAGCGAATTGGTCTGAACTCGCTAACGTCACTTGAATTTTTCTCTTTGGGATTAAGCACTCCACTGGCTCGACGCCATGATCTGTGAATAATTTATTTTTCCCACGCCAGCTTTAGTAGTTTCCAAAGGAAACGTAGGACATCCGGTGCATTTTTATACAGCCTGTAAGGTAGTCTATTTAATAATAGATAATAGTAATTGAGTCTATTAGGTCCTGGTGCCGATGCTGCTCTTGCACGTCTAACTGCATTTCCCACCTCTTTACATTTTGGAGAGTTGGTGTCTATTTTCTCCACTGGGTCCTCAATTGATGGAATATCGCTGCAGGACCCTTTGGGTAGACCATCAGTTTTTAAAAAAAACAGAGTGATGGACTTCATAATTTGTAATGGGTGCCAGTATATGAAAGTTTCATCTCACTGCAATGGACAAGTTCTGAAGAAACATGACTAATCAACATAATGTAATGTCGACCGTAACTCCCAGCATGTAGCGAGTAACTCTGTTTATTATTATGGACAGTAGGATATCTTAATGTTTCCTTGTTATCATGTTTATGCTTCCCTGTTATGTTTTTATCATGTTTATGTAAAGAGACATGAAGTGCTGTAAACGCAGATATTGGTTTGTACTTTTGTTAGGTGTGACACCGTGACTGTGTATGGTGTCTGTGAATAAGGTCAGAGCATGTCACCTCTATTCGTGTTTGCTGGAATGACGATGAATAAATAGGTAAACAAACGTGGGCCTCTGTTGCGCTTACTCAAGTCAATGGTGCTGTTCAGTCCGCTTATTGAGTTTACTCATTCAAGTCAGTTCATGTGAACTATTTGAGGCCTTAAAACTAAATGACAAAAAACCTCTTTAGACACAGTACTTTAACAGTCTAATTTTGCTATCTAGGATACTGAAGGTTATGTAGCTTGGTGGGTGTGCAACCTCCTCCATTTGCTGAGATTAATATGACCACTCCAACCAGATTTGTCCTTTTTTCTTTTTCTACTTTTTCTTTTTTTCCGCTATTTTTATTAATTTTTTCTTCTTCTTTTTTTCTGTAATTATGTTTTCATAGCCGGCCACCGCTATCACTGCTTGCAGTTATATTTTGAGATGTTATTGTATCCACTGCAAAAAAAAATTTGGGGTCTGAGGCAAAACTGACGAACACTTCATGAGAATCACACACCTAATTAATGTTTGTGTTTATGAAACTGTCTAATATAGCTGTTTTTGTTTCTACAGAACTAGCTACTTGAGGTGCCCTCAACATCAAGGTTGGTTACATTTTGCGTACATTTGTAGGTCTGGTTTATGTAAATTATTCTTGCTAACATCCCCCCCAGGAAAAAGGGGACTTTGTTGACTATTAGTGTAGAAAACATGCTTTCATCCCTACTTTGTCCAATTCACAGTATTAGGAAGAGTTGGACAGCCTATTACAAATTTCATCCTGCATCCATGCATGGTAGATCATTTCATTTCATTGCTTAAGCAAAATGCAAATCATAACACAAGCTGTATGTGCACATCAGCGGAATACAGTGATGGGAAGTATACAGACCGTGCATAACGCACTCCCTCATCCCACACAAAAGAAAACAAAAGCGGGGGGGGGGGGGTTAAAGATCCCGTTGCCTCCCCATTTCCGGCGCCACTGCAGCAGTAAGCGCCCCCTGCTCTGGACTGCAGGACACTTGTGCATGCTAAGGCGGTCAGTCTAATAACTGCGACGCATCACATCACATTTGCTCAGGGAAATTTTCTAGCTACAGTAAGCTATCATTTATGGTACCTTAACTTAAGACTAGCTAACGTCAGCTTCCATGGAAATACAGCAAAACTGTGATGGTTAGCTTTCACCAAAACAAAAAACAGCGCCGCTGTTTGGCGCCATTATATGGGCAACACTTGAAACGCGATAGCAGCCACTGTCTAATTCAAGTCACCAGAATTATTTTTAACGTTAATAAGAATATGACTTTGGGATAACAGTATATGATTGTATCATGCTGACGCAATCACATAATGACGACCTGGCTAAAAAGGCTAACAGGTGTTCTAGTTTAACTCTGGCCTGGATTGTCTTGGGTCAATGCGCTTGCGCGAGATGGAGCGCTGCAAACTGTGGCATGGATTCCAGAACAGTGTGTCTAATTAGGCAGGACAAACGCGTTTTCTGTTTTTTTTAAATCAAGTGATTAAACTGAGAATGCTCCGAATTTGTGTTACTTACTAAACGTTTATTAATAAAAACAAATTCTTAAATTTTAAGTTTTTCTAAAAGTGACGGTTTTAGTGTGGAAAAAAGGTTTTTAATTTTACCGAGTTGCCGTAGCCAAGCACCGTCGTAAAAGCTCAACCCTTCTATGGGCAACTTTGACATTAGGTTACTTCTTTATCGTGGGTCAAATAATGGATATGTTGCTACAAATACTTTTAAAAACTCACTGCCTTTACAGTTGTATGGTCGTTTACCTAAATTAAGGCTACAATATTAAAAACTCTGAAAACCGAACGTGTCATCATCTTAGCTTTTTCAGGACGCGGTCCTAAACAACAAAAATTACGGCTACGGCCTGCTGCTTGCAATTGCATTTGTACACCATATTCAGTGCCAGATAATCACCGTGTCAAAAATACATTTCAGTCAGAACTATCTCCGTAAAATATAGATCCCATTGCAAGATCATTGCTCAATATTATTTGTACATATTCTTCTTTTTTAGCCTATAAAGCTGCAATTAACAGGTATATTCTCTTGTTGAACTACTTTCGTTTTCCTTGCCTCCCCCACAGTTCTCGCCCATTCGTGCTTGCAAGTCACCACTCTACCCAACAAACTCCTATATTATAGGCCTATATTTCATTTATAACGACGATGGTGATGTTGTATTGCATTGATCTTGTATTTTTAGCTGTCGAGTAGCCGATCTGCTCATTTCTGCAGTCTGCTCTGCAAACCTAAACAAGACAATAAACCAGCTGACTAATAAATAGGTTTTCTTGTTTTCTTGTGGCACAGATTTTTCATACACGCATCCGTGGTTACAAATACTGGACATGCCACTCAACGCAATCTTTAAGGAAACCAACGCTTCGGTGGACATACAGGAAAACAAAAGATGAAAGGAAAGGTCCAGATTTTCTCACGGCAATTGATATGATACCTCAAACTCTTATCATGCACAGTTCTTCATTAGCAGAAGTATTTTAAACATGAAAAGTTTTTCAAATCCGCTAGGATCATTAATGTATTCTTAATTGTCTTGATAGGGCTACTTAAAATAACCCCGCTCGTAATGCAACAACTAGGTTGCCTTTTATCTTGGTACAGACAATGTTACCTATGAGCATCACTTATATTCACAATCAATCAGCATAGCTAAAGTTAAAATGCAATGTGTTATAGGCCTATAGTAGCCAAACTGACTGACATAACTATACATAAAACAATGAAAATATGTCTCGCTTTATGGATTTCAATCAACGGGACTAAAATCTAAACAGAAACTTGCTAGCAAGCTACAGTAGAGACTGACCTCTGTTTTACCGCTGTTCTGACGAAGTGAAGCTGAAAGCAGCAAGGCACGGAAAACTTTGAGGGAGCCGATCTTTTTTTACCTGTGAAAAACGTGTACTTTTTTTTGCTGAATCTTTTCAAGAGACCTTGGTCTAGTCACATTTGAAAGGCCACGATGGAACTTTTTGATTAAAGTTAGTAGTGATTCAAGTAAAGTACATGACATGTATTTTAAATATATATTTGTTACTGATTGGTAAGTCCCCGTAAGGTCATGTCCGGACAGGGGTTTACTTCAAAATGAATCAAAAGTTTTACCGTCAAAAATAATGGGAACATCGAGGTAAATTCATTTGAAGACAAGGAGTGCTGGACTTTTTCGTGCCCATTTGAGAAAGAAAATAGCGCATTACGACCAAACCCAGCGTTGACCACCACGCAGAGGTGTTTTGAAATGACAAAGTTATATTAACAGTAGAAATATGGAAAGCTGGAATTGTCAGTGATTGAAGAAAATATTCTTAAACCAGTCCATCAATCGTTGGATATTAAAGAAACACGTTAGACCTATTATATAGCCTAAGCCTACGTTTGAGAATTGAAAATAACTGACTAACCATTAGTTGGAAGATTTAAAAAAAAAAAAACTATAGAGAAACTAATACTCCCTAATACTATGCAACATTTCCTATGGATTACCTGTCAGAAGTATGTCATGTTTGTGTGGAGAAGCACTCGTTAGAAGCTATCACTATCACTGAGAAATGGGTAAGACAACTGAGTTTTAATAACTGTAAATGGGTTAGGCCTATAGACTATTTGGTTGTCTATCGGGTTAGACGTAATGCTTTGTCTAAATCTAAATACTTTTATGTTTCATGTATACGTGTTCTAAACGCCTCCATTTTATGTTGTCATGTAAATTCAGGTTTCACTGGAATTGTGTAGGGAGACTATATTTGCCCATGCTGCTATTAAAAGGCTGTTGTTTGTCATATTTAGCAAATAAAGGATATAATAATATCGAATGCTGTTTCGCTCCCACGCTATTTTCTCAACTTATTAACCATTACTAGTTGGAATATTTATTTTCAATACGTAGATATAGGCGTAGGTATAGGCCTAACGGTCAAACAATTTCTTGCATAATAGGTTGTCAATTGTAACGTTATTTGCAGACGTAAAGTTAACATGAAATAACTTTGTAACTTAAAGAACTTATAGTTGTCATGTAGCCTACCAAAAACCATACAATCGTCAAAGTTTATTTCATATTGTAGGTGAAAATGCTGATATTTGACACACTGTTCTGGAATCCATACCACAGTTTGCAGCTCTCCGGCACACGCAAGTGCATTGACCCAAGGCAATCCAGGCCAGAGTTAAACTAGAACACAGGCATAAAACAACATATAGCAGACAAACACAATAGAAACACATTGTCTTACACATTAATTGCACTTATTTGGTAAGCTATTTGCCGATCCATTACAAGCTAAACAAGTATGAAAATTACCCGTTTGAATCAATTTTATAAACATGATATTTGTAGCGAATTAAGCCTACGCTAGTCTCAGTTTCACTGTGCAATTACGTCACATCCAGAAAGTACGTCACACACCGTCTGAGTCTGTGGATCGTCTGAGAGTGCGGCTGCAGTTGGATACTATTGCACCTACAGAGATAGAACCCTCTTCGATTTGAAGTTATCGGCTCCAACGACAAGTTACTAGCGTCTCCTAGCAGCAATGTGATGACGTCACTCATGAACAAATGCTTCTTAAAGGTACAGAACACATATACGAGATACGAATACAACACATGCGGTGAATTTCAAAAGACGAGACCGCAAAACTTCAATTAAATCGGTTAACTTAAAACGCTTGATCTATAAAATTCTTAATGATAATCAATCAATCAATCAATTAATTAATTAATTAATTAATTAATTAATTAATTAATTAATTAATTAATTAATTAATTAATTAATCGTTAACCCAAGGTCCCAAGGTCTTAGTCATAAACAGCATCATTTGATGCACAACTTTTGATGTAAGATTTTTTTAAATAATTATAAAAAAATATTTTTATTTGTTTGCTCATGGTCACATTTCCAATTTTGCTTTTGATTACCTCAGTATGCAAAAATGCTAACTGGGCAAATAGCACCATAGGCTATTTTAGATGTGCTTAACAGACACTGAAGACTGACATTAAAATGTCTGAAAGAAATACATTATGGGCGCTTTATAGCTTGGGTGTCTATTGATATTGGTTATACAGAAAGTTATATAAACATCGATTACTGCATTTGAAGAAGCAATTGCAGTTGCATTTTATTTTCCAAAAATTAGTGTTGAAACCTTTTTCTAAACACGGCTACATTTGAGTTAATTGTGTCACAATTTACCCCAAATAAAATTTTTATATTTCTCCCCTGATTACCTGTCTTGTAGGAAAGAGCAGCAGGCATCCTTCACGTTCTGTAGCTGCAGGAAGCTGGATCCAACGAGAAGGGACTGGACATTTTGTTGGTCAATAGTCACATGGCCATTATATGCAAAGTTGATTAAAGCCTCAAGCGCACTATGGAGTACAAAATGAAACAGAGAAGGGGAAAACAGACAAAGATTAGAACACTGGGCCACCTTCTTCATTATGTCAATAAAATAGAACCCAATACAAACACCCAAATACTCTAATGGAGCAAATCGGAGTTGCGGACTTTCTTTTCTCCTTAATAGTACTATAATAATTTTCTGTCTTGCACCCGAAATAATAGGGTGTGCATATTTTTCTTAGTTGAATACAGTGTTCATTTTGTCAACGATAATTTTTACTAAAAGTATTCGTTGACGACCTTTTTTTATGACTAAATTGTAACGACAACGTAAATGAAAACAATTATCATGACAAAAATTAAGACGAAATCTTAGTTCATTATGCCGTGACGAATTAAGACGAGACGAAATAGCTGGCACTGTTCACGCGGACAACCTAGACCAAAGTTACCGTCTCAAGGCATTTGTTGTTTTCCTTTTTAACCATTTCAATATACACAGGATAGGATGTTATAATATCCATTATGCCACACTACAAGATGAGCACTTCAAAAGACAATATTTTAGAATGGACTTGGGTTGAGAGCAGATATGTCATTGGGGTTTTCAAGTGGGCACCCTCCATCCCAGATGTTTCGTTAATTTGAGCCCACAACACCTCCAGAAGGCTTAACGGTGAACAATGACGTCTCAGAGCCACCCTCCTCTGTATCCACTCTCGGCACGGCCGGATATGTAAAAAAACAAAACAAAGTTGTTTATTAAGCTGAGAGATATCCCTATACCTATCCCTATTTCCTATTCCTGCAGGCTTTCAATGCCAACTCTGCAGGGATACTTACCACCTGAAAAGAAGATAATCTTTCCCTACTGTTCCTGCAAGCTTGGAAAATTACGCTCTGCAGGAAAGACTTACCTTTTATACCTTTGTCCTGAGATGAAACCTTTTTATGGTTTTTCAAAATGATGTTCTTTACTTTTGTGCCCATATAGGACCCTTCCTTTTCAGCCACAGCCACTGGCTACTTCTTTCTGCTATATCTGATATAGCTTTTATGGTCTTGCGCAATTCTTTGCCGAAGATCCCTAATTCCTTAAGTAGCTTCGTTGTTGATCAAACAAATCCACGGCATCCAACTTCCACAGGACACACCTTTGTTCTCCAACCTCGCTGTTCTGCCTCGGCTGCTAATTCGCAATAGTAGAGTTTCTTTCTTTCTTATCCCTCGTCTATTGCTTCTTCCTATGGGACTGTTAGCTCTGTAAAATAATTTGCTGTGTGTTGGACCAGAGTAATACAGTGCATCCGGAAAGTATTCATACCCCTTCACTTTTTCCACATTTTATTATGTTACAGCCTAATTCCAAAATGGATTAAATAAAAAAAGTCTCAACATTCTACACACAATACCGCATAATAACAAAGTGAAAAAGGTTTTTTTGAAATTTTCGCACATGTATTAAAAATAAAAAAATAAAATATCACATGTACATAAGTATTCACACCCTTTACTCAATACTTTGTTGAAGCACCTTTGGCAGCAATTACAGCCTTAAGTCTTCTTGAGTATGATGCTACAAGCTTGGCACACCTATTTTGGGGCAGTTTCTCCCATTCTTCTTTGCAGATCGTCTCAAGCTCCATCAGGTTGGATGGGGAGCGTTGGCGCACAGCCATTTTCAGATCTCTCCAAAGATGTTCAATCGGGTTCAAGTCTGGGCTCTGGCTGGGCCACTCAAGGACATTCACAGACTTGTCCCGAAGCCACTCCTTTGTTATCTTGGCTGTGTGCTTAGGGTCGTTGTCCTGTTGGAAGGTGAACCTTCGCCCCAGTCTGAGGTCCAGAGCGCTCTGGAGCAGGTTTTCATCAAGGATCTCTTTGTACATTGCTGCATTCATCTTTCCCTTGATCCTGACTAGTCTCCCAGTTCCTGCCACTGAAAAACACCCCCATAGCATGATGCTGCCACCACTATGCTTCACTGTAGGGATGGTATTGGCCAGGTGATGAGCAGTGCCTGGTTTCCTCCAGACATAATGCTTGGCCTTCAAGCCAAAGAGTTCAATCTTGGTTTCATCAGACCAGAGAATTTTGTTTCTCATGGTCTGAGAGTCCTTTAGGTGCCTTTTGGCAAACTCCATGCGGGCTGTCATGTGCCTTTTACTGAGGAGTGGCTTCCGTCTGGCCACTCTACCATAAAGGCCTGATTGGTGGAGTGCTGCTGAGATGGTTGTCCTTCTGGAAGGTTCTCCCATCTCTACACTGGAGCTCTGTCAGATTGACCATCGGGTTCTTGGTCACCTCCCTGACCAAGGCCCTTCTAACCCGATTGCTCAGTTTGGCCGGGCGGCCAGCTCTAGGAAGAGTCCTGGTGGTTCCAAACTTCTTCTATTTGCGAATGATGGAGACCACTGTGCTCACTGGGACCTTCAATGCTGCAGAAATATTTTTGTACCCTTCCCCAGATCTGTGCCTCGATACAATCCTGTCTCGGAGGTCTACTGACAATTCCTTGGACTTCATAACTTGGTTTGTGCTCTGACATGCGCTGACAACTGTGGGACCTTATATAAACAGGTGTGTGCCTTTCCAAATCATGTCCAATCATTTGAATTTACCACAGGTGGACTCCAATCAAGTTGTAGAAACATCTCAAGGATGATCAGTGGAAACGGGATGCGCCTGAGCTCAATTTTGAGTGTCACAGCAAAGGGTGTGAATACTTATGTACATGTGATATTTACGTTTTTTATTTTTAATACATCTGCAAAAAATCAAAAAAAAAAAAATTCACTTTGTCATTATGCGGTATTGTATGTAGAATGTTGAGAATTTTTTTTTACTTAATCCATTTTGGAATTAGGCTGTAACATAATAAAATGTGGAAAAAGTGAAGGGGTATGAATACTTTCCGGATGCACTGTAAGTCTGGTCTTAAGTTGGTTGTTGCAATCTCTGATGGGACTCTCAGTTGTTGGCCGACATCAGCAAGCATTTTCCAATCACATGCTCTCCTCAGCTGCCCTGAGCTTTGTTTTGCTCTATAACTCTTCTTTCCCGGAACTCCCTCCCTGACAAAGCAAATGTGGTGCATGTCGCCCTCTGCTCCAATTGGCAGGGCATTAACTGTTGAGCACCGATTCTCTATTGCTTCCGCCAAGCATTTTACTACTTGATTGTGGCGCCAGGTGTATCTTCCTTGAGTAAGGCTCGTCCTGCACCCAGCCATTATGTGTTTGAGATTAGCCGTCCCGCCACAGAGGGGGCCTGTTGGATCCTCACCTACCCACTGGCTAAGATTTGTCAGTGTTGGCAGTACGTCATAGGTTGCCCTAACAATTAAGCTAATTCCTGTGGATTCCATTCCCCACAAGTCCTTCCAGGTAATTTTCCTCTGCTCTACACTTTCCGAGTTCATCCATCGCCCTTGTTTGGCTTGTGAGACAGTTTTAGCGCTCCTTACTGCTTCCTCTTGCTTACGTATCATTTCTATGACTAATTTGCGTTGTTCCAAAGGGGTTGCTTTTGACCATCTCTGTTTACTTGTACCAAGTCCAAATCCTCCTCGTCCATGTTGTACTTGTCCTACTATTTCCGTATGTTTAAGGGCTGCTTTTGCTTGCAGTACTGCCTCTTCTGGATTCCATTTCCGTCCTGTTGCTAATGTGGGTGCCGCTTTTCTTACTATACTATCTCGGGATTCCGTAAGTGTCATTTCTAATCTAGCTTTAGTACACTTAAATTCCTCTGTTCCCTAAGCCCGGTAAGCGGCAGCTCCAGAGCACATTTCCCATAAAGAGCCAGGCTACTAAGACACCATGGCACCCCTAGCCATTTCCTAGCATAAAAGCTGACTCTACTTTCTAGCTTTTCAACTTTAGTGATGGGTACATCATACACTGTCAATGGCCACATGAGCTGGGATAGAAGTCCAAACTGTAGGCACCATAGTTTTGGCTTTCCTGGCAACCCTGAATTCTTAATGTTCTCTAGGCTTCTGTTCAGTTCTATCCTTCTGATCCGAGTCTTTAAGGGTAGCATTGTACCATTTTCCGAGATTTTTGACAGGCTTTTCGTTCACGGTTGGAATTAGATCCTCATCCATGAAGAAAATGTTGTTGCATAATTTTCCCTTAACAACTGATATGCTTCTGTATTTGCTTGGTTTTACTTTCATTCTAGCCCATTTAAGGTTATCATTAAGTTTGCTTAGCAGTCTTTTAGTACATGGAGCAGTTGTCATCAATATTGTCATTATTACTTCCATGGCCATAGTAAATGCCAAGGGTGAGATTGTACATCCGGCCATGATGCCAATCTCCAGACGTTGCCATTCGGTGGTAAATGTTGGTGTATCAAACACAATTGAATGTCCTGAAAGTATGCCTTAACCAGGTATAAAATTGCATTTGGTACCTTAAAAAACTCAAATGCAGACCACAAAAGCTTGTGGGGCACAGACACAAATGCGTTTGCCAAGTCCAGGAAAATGACATGAAGGTCCTTTTTCTCACGTTTTGCCACTTGAATTTGGTGCCAAATCATGCTAGTGTGCTCCAGACACCCGGAGAAGCCTGAAATGCCTGCCTTCTGTATTGAGGTATCTGTTAACTTGTTCTTTGTAAAGTATAAGCACAGTCTTTGTGCTACTACGCTAAAAATATTTCCCCCTCCACATTAAGCAAGCAAATTGGTCTGAACTCGCTAACGTCACTTGAATCTTTCTCTTCGGAATCAGTACTCCTCTGGCTCGACGCCACAATCTGGGAATGAATTGTTTTTCCCATGCTAGCTTCAGTAATTTCCAAAGGAAATGTAGGACATCAGGTGCATTTTTATACAGTCTGTAAGGTACTCCGTTAGGTCCTGGTGCCGATGCTGCTCTTGCACGTCTGACTGCATTTTCCACCTCTTTTTATTTTGGAGGGCTGGTGTCCATTTGCTCTACTGGGTCCTCAATTGGTGGAATATCTGCGGGAACTGTGAATTCCTCATGCATTTTTTCATCGGTGTGAGTTTCTTTTAGGTTGGACTCCAATTCCTGTTTGGTTGTTTTAAGCGTTCCCATCTTTTGCTTTGTTGATCAAGGACTTAGTAAACTTGAAGGGGTCTTTGTAGAACTGACTCCTTGCTCGTTCTTTCTTCTTTCGGTTTCTTCATAGGTTCTCGGTACTCCTCAATGTTGACAATCGCTTCTTTAAGCTGTCCTGCAGGTCTTTAATGCCTGCCTTTTCTGATTCAGATGCCTTTTTCCATTGCTTTTTTAGTAGCCTTATTTCTTTTACTAGCTTGTTGATCTCTTGCTGCCTCCTCAATTTTCTTGGTTCCACCTGGGTTTTTTGAAGCCCAAATCTCTCCTTTCCATAATCATAAATTTTAATTTAAGTGCACAACAAATTCTCTCTGCCTTCATGCATCTTTCTCATTTGATGATTATTTTCCCCTGCTCTAAATCTGTATGTCCATGCAATTTTGAGCAAAAGCCAGCCCAACAGTATAATTTGAACAAGCTAACGTAACCTTGTGAGAGCTCCAAATGTCGCTTAAACCCTGCCTGCCAAGGTAACGGTAAATATACATTATTTGATTGATTCAAGAACATTAGGAAAACTTAACGTTACGTGTCATAATGCCTGCTCTCGCTTTGAAAGCAGTGACAATCAGAGCGGTGCTAAATTTACAATAAATTTTTGCCAGATTGCATAAACTAGTTACGGTTAACATCAGGGTTACGGTCAACATCAGCCACCGCATAGGGCGCTGCGTGTAGCCTACTGTTCAATTGGTTGCATGTGTACAATTGTGCATATAAACAGAGCCATTTATGTTAATTCCCACTTAGGAGTCAGGACTAAAACCTTGACGAACATTTTACTAAAACGAAAACTGACTACCACTGACTAAATCTTAACTAAAACAAATCAAAATGAAATTACGAAAATTTGACTTTAACACAACCACAATTTTCAGTAAGGATGAAGGCGAAAACAAAATGAAAAATGCTTGTCAAAATGAACACTGGTTGAATAATAAAATAGTAATCAGTAAGACGGCATGGCTTTATTAGATACATGGACCTAGGGCCAGTTTCACGGACATAGATTAAGCCTAGTTCTAGACTAAATCTCTCTGTCAATTGAGATTCTCCATTGAAAATGTTTTTCAGTCTAGGACTTGGTTTAATCATCGTCCCTAAGCCCCTAAATTTTTTATTATTGTCATCAGATAATCAAGGAAAGAAGAAAAAAACTATTAATGTAGACAATCATGCTTGTTTGTGTGATTCCTTAGTGTCTATGAAGCACATAAAAAAAAAAATTTGAACGTAATTTTTTTTATTATCCATTATTCTAGGGTGCCTCTTTGTCCCTTCCAACTCCATGCCGTTTTCAGTGGTGAGCGCGAGTTTATGCCCATTGCTCATTCACATTCATTGGCTGAGTTATGTTTTTGGCTAGGGATTGTAACATTCTGCTGTTGTAATGGCTGCTGCTGTTGTAGTTTAACCTTACTTATACCAGCCTGAGTCCGTGATTGGTCAATTAGATTGACATTTTCTACGTCACAAATGGCTGCGATTCAAAACAGCTTGTAAAATCTGGGTAGATGTGTTGTCAGAGGTGAACTGGAAAAACTGTACAAGGCACAGATCACATTTTCACATTTTTGGTACAATCCCTCTGATTTATTTTCCTTTCTTTGCTAGACAAAGAAATATTCCAAATCTTACATTATGGTCCCTTTAAGTCACTTATAATTTGGCCTATTGTGAGATAATTATCTATAAAACATCAATATCCATATACAGTGCCTTGCAAAAGTATTCACCCCCCTTGGCTAGTTACTTATTTTGTTACATTACAACCTGTAATTTAAATGTTTTTTTAATCTGAATTTTATGTGATGGATCTGCACAAAATAGTCTAAGTTGGTGAAGTGAAATGAGAAAAAAATATATATTAAAAATTATTTTTAAAAATAAAAATCTGGAAATTGGCATGTGCATATGTATTC
Source organism: Galaxias olidus (assembly GCA_026901105.3). Classification (NCBI taxonomy): domain Eukaryota; kingdom Metazoa; phylum Chordata; class Actinopteri; order Galaxiiformes; family Galaxiidae; genus Galaxias; species Galaxias olidus. The sequence continues at coordinate 85,709 of JAPMUY010000493.1, read as the reverse complement.
ACCCCCTTTGCTATGAAGCCCTTCAAAAGTTCTGGTGCAACCAATTACCTTCAGAAGTAACATAATTAGTGAAATGAAGTCCACCTGTGTGTAATCTAAGTGTCACATGATCTGTCAGTAAAAACACACCTTTTCTGAAAGGTCCCAGAGGCTGCAACACCGCTAAGCAAGAGGCATCACACCATGAAGACCAAGGAGCTCTCCAAACAAGTCAGGGACAAAGTTGTTGAGAAGTACTAGTCAGGGTTGGGTTATAAAAAAATATCCAAATCTTTGATGATCCCCCGGAGCACCATCAAATCCATCATCTTCAAATGGAAAGAACATGGTACCACAACAAATCTGCCAAGAGAGGGCCGCACACCAAAACTCACAGACCGGGCAAGGAGGGCATTAATCAGAGAGGCAGCACAGAGACCAAAGGTAACCCTAAAGGAGCTGCAGAGTTCCACAGCAGAGACTGGTGTATCTGCGCATTGGGACCACAATAGGCCGTACACTCCATAGAGCTGGGCTTTATGGAAGAGTGGCCAGAAAAAAGCCATTACTTTGTGTTAAAAATAAGAAGGCACGTTTTGAGTTTGCCAAAAGGCATGTGGGCGACTCCCCAAATGTATGGAGGAAGGTGCTCTGGTCAGATGAGACTAAAATTGAACTTTTCGGCCACCAAGGAAAACGCTATGTATGGCGCAAACCCAACACATCCCATCACCCCAAGAACACCATCCCCACAGTGAAACATGGTGGTGGCAGCATCATGCTGTGGGGATGTTTTTCAGCAGCAGGGACTGGGAAACTGATTCGAGTCGAGGGAAAGATGGATGGTGCTAAATACAGGGATATTCTTGAGCAAAACCTGTTTCAGTCTGCCTGTGATTTGAGACTGGGACGGAGGTTCACCTTCCAGCAGGACAATGACCCGAAGCATACTGCTAAAGCGACACTCGAGTGGTTTAAGGGGAAACATTTAAATGTGTTGGAATGGCCTAGTCAAAGCCCAGATCTCAATCCAATTGAGAATCTGTGGTCAGACTTGAAGATTGCTGTTCACAAGCGGAAACCATCCAATATGAAGGAGCTGGAGCAGTTTTGCCTTGAGGAATGGGCAAAAATCCCAGTGGCAAGATGTGGCAAGCTCATAGAGACTTATCCAAAGCGACTTGCAGCTGTAATTGCCGCAAAAGGCGGCTCTACAAAGTACTGACCTTAGGGGGGTGAATATTTATGCACGCTGAAGTTTTCTGTTATTTTGTCCTATTTGTTGTTTGCTTCACAATAAATAAAAAAATCACATCTTCAAAGTTGTAGGCATGTTCTCTGGATGAAATGATGCAAACCTTCAAACAATCCATTCTAATTCCAGGTTGTGAGGCAACAAAACATGAAAAATGCCAAGGGGGGTGAATACTTTTGCAAGGCACTGTATTTATGGCGTCTGGCAGCATATCGGACATTGCTGAAGTTAGTAGCGGTGCCTCAAACTGGCAATCTGGATTTAACGTTCACACAGTACTAGGTTACCTAGGGCTCTTTTTTGTCATACTGTTACAAAATCAAATCAAATTATGCTTATTTATAGAAAACAACAGGCAGAGCTGACCAAAGTGCTGTACAACACATTCAGATACAGTATATCAAACATAACAACAACAAAAAACAGTTGTGACACATACTATATACAAGCTAAGTGCATAGAAAACCAGTAAGATGGAAATGCTAATGAGAAGATATGAGTTTTGAGCTGAGACTTGAAGGAATCGACAGAAGGGGCAAATCTGATAAGAGAGGGAAGGATGTTCCATAATTTAGGGGCTGTGACAGCAAACGTGCAGTCACCTCTGAACTTTAGTTTGCAGTGTGGGATGACCAGTAGTCCTAATTCAGATGACCTAAGAGGCCTGGGGGTAGTGTATGGTCTCAGTAGATCTGTGATGTAGGAGGGGGCAAGTTGGTTCAATGCTTTCGAGACAAATAGCAGGATCTTGAAATCAATTCTAAAGCGAACTGGAAGCCAGTTAAGAGAGGCCAAGACAGGGGAAATTTGGATCCAGTCAAAAGCCTCGCTGCAGCGTTTTGGACCAGCTGCAAGCGGGACAAAGATGATTGGCTATTTCCAGTGTACTTGGAGTTGCAGTAGTCAAGACGGGTAAGAATTAGAGCATGGGTGACCTTTTCCAAATCCTTCAGTGAAAGGAAAGGTTTTATTTTTTTCAGGGTTCGTAATTGAAAGAAACTGGATTTTACCACTGCATTTATTTGCTTGTCAAATTTAAAAGCAGAGTCAAAATTATCTCCAAGGTTCTTGATTACCTAAAGATTACCTAAATTCCTAGTAATTAAGTTAATGGAGTTAGAGGGGCCAAATAGATAGTTGTGTTTTTGGATTACCTTACTCATAGGCAACATATAAATAGAGAAGAGGACAGGGGCCAGAATGGAACCATGTGGAACTCCACAGAGTAGGCTGGTAGGGGGAGATGAGGAATTGCTCATGTTGACTGAGAAAGTTCTGTTTTTAAGATATGAGCTAAACCAGTAACATACTACTATATTTACATTTGCATACTATACATCAGACAAGAGATCACCTGAATTAACACTTAAATATTAAGCTAGCATTGTCAGAAATCATTGCAACAAAACTGAACACATGCTTACATATGATGTTCTGCTTTCAACACCATCCACACCAGATGATCAGGAAACTTCACAACCTTAAAATTCCCCCACTCTCACCCACTGGGTACACAGTTTCCTCAGCGACAGACCACAAACAGAGTGGGCAATGTAACATCCTCAACCGCCATCACCAACACCGGAGCCCCTCAAGGTTGTGTACTGAGCCCCTTCCTGTTTACCCTCTACATAGTGGTTGCCAAACTTTCTGAACAAAGTACCACCTCTAAAACTTTAAAGTACTACCTCACCAACAAGCCACTAACTACAGGAAAGAAATCACAGAAAGACCTTATGAATGCATGTGTGCTTACATACACACCTTTAAGGCTCTGGTCCAAGACAAGACAAAAGTGAAAACTACACATGTACAGGCAGAATTATATAAGATATTCTACGAAGACAAAGTGGTAATAAAATCGTGAAGTCTATCTATAATAACCGTCCTAGATGCCAAGATGGATCAATCACTTCAGGATAGACAAGTACGTACATTTCCAAATGAATCCATTCTGCTTCTATTGCATGAAAATAGCCACCTCTAAATCCACACCAGGTTTTGCTTGCTACCTTGCAGTGACAGAAACTTGGCTCTCGTCAAGGCAACGGAGAAACGGGCAAACGAGCGAGCTCCGCTAGAATCTGACCCGACTATAACGTTCACTAAAAACATGGCTAAAGTTTGTTGATAGTTTCTCTATCATCATGCTCACATTGTTTTGAAGCGGAAGTTAGTGGTAATAAATAGACACGCATAGCGAATAGCAACTTGTTAATCAAAATATACAATAAAGTAGCCGGCACTATTTGGCCGGGAGCTGGCGCTTATGGAAAGCTCTGCCTTCTGTCTCATAAACCAAGAATGACAATTGTACTGGGCACTCAACATTTCAGTGGGCCTGCTCTGCTGCACAAATGCTAGCAATATCAGGGACAAGGCCAGTGAGCTACAAACGCATCTGGTTCAGCATCCGTTCTGTTGTTTTCGGAAAAATAGTGACACTGGAGGTGCCCTCAACCGCTCAAGAAAATAATTGAAAAGAAGGATATTACAAACGGAAAAGAGACAAAACAAGGGCATACAATGGAGACTAACTAAAATACAGATTTAAATATACCAAAGTCAAAGGCAATGGAGGAAATCAAGTGCCTGTGCGTTATTTGCTCAGGACGTCTGTCAAATTAAAGCATGAAGCCATCGGAGAAGTTCTCCGACATTTGGAAACCAACCATAGCAAATTACAAGACAAGCCAATGTAATATTTCAAAGACTGCTTAAGGCAGGCATGTCCCAAGTCCGGCCCGGGGGCCAATCACGGCCCTCAGTCAGATTTTATACGGCCCGCAGCTTCGGTTTTATAATGTATTATTTATGGCCCGCTAGGACTGTCAAACAGAATAAATAATTCATAAAAGGTTCAAAATGCAATTTCTCCTTTCACCTCATGGTGGCAGCACCACTCTAACTCTATCTGGCTCTGTGACCTTGCTGTGAACCCTTCTCGCAAAATTTTGCCATGCTGCCTGTAAATAAAAAGAGGAAAGTTGACAGTGAGGGCCGCCGCTTCCAGGAGAGATGGGAATTACAATATTTTTTCACAGAAAATCTAAGCAATTGTGTTTGCCTAATTTGGCAAGAGATTATTGCCTTGTTTAAGGAATTCAATGTAAAAAGACACTACCAGACAAAACATGCTAATGCTTACGACAAGCTAACGGAGTGAGCACGCTGAAAAAGTGAAGCAACTCCAAGCTGCTTTGGCCTCACAACAGCGACTCTTCACGCGGGCCTGTGAGTCATGAAACCGTCACCAAGGCAAGCTACGAAGTTGCCATGTTAATCGCCAAACATGGCAAACCTTTCACAGAGGGTACGTTTATCAAAGACTGTGTCATGAAAATGGTGGAGAACATTTGCCCCAAGAAGAAGCAAGTATTTGCTAATGTTTGCCTGGCTCGTAACACTGTGGCACGGAGAATTGAGGACATATCATCACATATTCAGAGACAATTGGGGGACAGGGGAGTGACTTTTGATTGTTTTTCATTAGCCTGCGATGAAAGCACAGATGCATCTGACACTGCACAGCTACTGATTTTTTTGAGAGGAGTTGACGATGACATGAACGTAACAGAGGAGCTGCTTGACCTCCAAAGCCTTAAAGGTCAAACAAGAGGAACAGATTTATTAGTTTCTGTTTGTGCAGCTGTTAATGATATGAAACTACCATGGAGTAAAGTTAGTGGGATTAGTACTGATGGTGCGCCTGCCATGGTTGGTGAACGAAGTGGATTGTCCACATTGATCTGCAACAAGTCAGCGAACAAGGAGGTAACGCTATTAAACTCCACTGTATAATTCACCAGCAGGCTCTCTGCGCAAAACATCTCAAATTTGATCATGTTATGAAACCCGTGGTAGAGGCAATCAATTCTGTTCGCTCTAAAGCCCTATACCACCGCCAGTTTAAGCAGTTCCTGCTGGAAATCCAGGCTGAATACGGAAATGTAGTATATCACACCGAGGTGAGGTGGCTCAGTCGGGGGTCCGCACTGCAGCGATTTATAAAGTGAAGGTGTCAATAAATAAACAAAAAATAATAAATAAGGTCTAAAGATTCTTAATCACAAAACTAATGATCTGTCAGGAATTTGTTTGTTTTTTAATACTAATATGTAATAGGCTACTAATAGTTCTTCACAGAAAAAAATGCACAGGAAGTTTAACTCTCCTTTACAATAACTCACTAAATGTTTACAACTGGGTAGGTGAGCCGCTCGCCCAAGACACGTTTAAAAACCCCTGTCAACAAACAGGATCTGTAGCGCACTCCACTTGTGCTGAGGTATGGCGGTCAGTCTAATATCTGCGACGCATCACATCACATTTGCTCTGAGAAATGCATTTTCTAGTTATTATTATGTGATTGCATCATGCAATCACATACTGTTATCGGAAAGTCATATTATTATTATTATTATTATTATTACTATTATTAGGCCTATATTTGGCGCCTTATGTACGCCCGCAGGTTTGACCCAATCGATTCCATTCCAGTGCCCACATGTCTTGGGTATTGCAGTCTATTGTGCTTACATAAGGCTAAGTGATCGATTCACATGTTATATTTTTTATTATTTTTAATCGGTTTTTGGCCCCATTGAAATTACTGGAAAGAGGGTTTTGACTGGGAGAGAGTTTTCATGGTCATATACCGCCATCTAGCGTTGATGTTATGTATTTGCATGTTGTTACGTTTGTACCGGCTGTCTTGGTTATTACATCAAACAGTGACTTCGTCTTGTTATTTGACATCGAAACATGGTGTCAGAAGTGGGAAAGCTAAATCATAAATAACAAAACACCGCACCAACAGTTCAGGTCATCTGCACGAATGAATGCGGCTGTGAGTGTGCGATGGCACCGTATCAATTTTACATAGCAAGTTAGCTAGTTTCCAGTTAGCATTACCTCTAGCCATGTATACACGCTTCTGCAATGAAGGATATCATTGGAGACTGGAGCACAAACTGTGAAATTCACGGCTAGGAGCAGGACATTTTTGACAATAGGTGGATGGCTGTACGAGCCCCATGATGAGGAAAATAAAAGTATTGCCTTCATTAGGACAATCAGGTTGGTATGCAAGCCTTTGCTTTGGTGACAATTTATTTACTGTAATTTACAGTGTAAGGATTTGAGAATAGCACACTGCTGAAATCTGATAAACAAGCATTTACACTGAAGACAGCGCTACTGTTGATGTAATGTCGCAGGGCTGGGACAGTTTTGATCGCATGCTACTTAAAATGATTCGGTGCAATTTGAACAGATATGTAGTGTAGTGGATTGCGCTGGTATCCATTCATTTAAACGGAAAACTACAAAAAACAAAGTTATAAGTAAACGTAATATTATGCACATGCTACCGCTTCTACATTGACGAGAACGTGGTTTCTGTGCCAGTGTTAATTAATAATAATATTTGCATGCTGCGCATATCCATGCAAAAGGTTCCGTCACATAAACCAAATATGTTAAGCCTGTCCGCCAATTGCCCTTAAACGTATAAATTAGTTAACCATCTAACGTTTGCCATGACTACAAGTTGTAAGAGAAGAATATATTTTAGATAGACATCGTGAACTTGTTTACGTTATGAAACCTATAGGCCTACTATAGTTAGGGCGGACAATAGAACGCAGTATTTTTACCCCGACCGCAGAAAAGACAGTTGGTTCCGCAAACTGTAGAACGCTAGCGCAAACCCATAGGAAATTAATTGAAAAGAATGTTTGTTCAGCCTTGAGGGCTACAGTTCAGTACAGGGTGCGTTCTAAATCACGACACCGATTGCACCCTGTTAATTTGAATATAACTAGGCAATTAACTAATATGTGAAACAAACCATACATTCATTCTTGTAGTGAACATGTGTGCCTTAAGCTGATGAAATTTGTATACTGATAGGTAAACGGGGAAGTTGTTGTAAACTATCTTAAGAGTTTTGTTTGCGGTACTTTTATCTTACAGCCTTCTCTTAACCGCCACCTTTTAAATTAGATTTTTAGTAAATTTTTTGTTATTTTAGTTATTTTACCAGATTTTAGTGTGTGATTTGTGTTTTAATTATATTACATTTTTTAATGTTACTTTTATTGTAAAGCACATTGTAACCCTGTTTTGAAAGACGCTATATAAATAAAGTTATTATTATTATTATTATTATTACTATTATTATTATTGGAACCCATGGGATTTTCCCAGCGTCAAAAATGATAAGTCATTGTAAAAGGCGTAGAGAGGTCAAAGTTCAGGGCAACTCGATTTCGCGAGTCTCAAAATGAAGTTGATGATGTTTGAAAATGTGTTACGTGCATTTGAGGAAAATCCAAAGATACATATTTTACAAGAATCACCCTTTTGTATGGGGTAGTCTGGTCTTCCCTTTATACTATAGTATAGTCAAGTTTACAGCAGCACGCAGGAGTGCCTCGTAAACGTTAGCTGCAGGGGCGTCACTTTCACAGGAACACAGTATTATTGGCATAAATAAATAAAAAAATATGTTTATAATAACGTAGCTTTTATTGTTGAAATTTCCTTGCAGTTGCGTAAGTCATATTTTTTAATTGCCTCTTAGACATTCTTAATTTGCCCATAGACAATGAATGGGAAGAGGGTAAGACTTGATGGGAGCTGGAATGAAGGACCAAGATGAATCATACTGTACCCTTGTATATACTGTCATCTAGTGATTGCAATAAAATGTATACATGTATATTAGGGATGGGCATGATTATTCAAATATTTGATTATTCGAAATGATGTGGGTACTCGACTATAGCTGCAGTTATTTATTTATGTTTTTGCCTAAAGTTAATTTAAATATTATTCATTGGAGATTTTGATGACATACTGTTTACAATTGAAATATGTAAAAAGTAGAAAGAAAAGCACAATTTCAATGCATTAGATACATTTTCCCTGCTTTCCACATCAAGTAGTTTACACTTGCAAGCAGCGCGCAAACTGAAGGCACGATAGCGCTCTACGCTAGTGCGCTGGATCACCGATACAAACACATGCGCTTTATAGCGCCGACTCTCCGCTCAGAGATCAAAGAAATTCTGTGTCATAGTAAGAAATGTTAAGAAATTGGAAAAGGAATATGTTTATTTAGCGAAGGCCAGATCACGGAAGCCCTTCAGGCTACATTACAAGTGCGCTATAGCGCAAAAAAAATAAATAATACTAATAATAAAAATAAAAATAAATCTTTTTTTTTCGGTTAATCGATTAATCGAAATATTTTTGATAGAATATTCGATAAGTGATATGGCCTAAAATGCCCATCCCTAATGTAAATGTTAGTCAACATTTTATTGAGGTCACTAGATGGCAGTATACACAAGGGTATGACTCATCTTGGTCCTTCATTTGGGGCGTCGGACGTGGGATAGCTAACTCATAATTAACTAAAACATCGTGCCAACAGTTCAGGACATCTGCACGAATGCGCCTGTGAGTATATGTGAACGCGTCACCGTATCGCTAATTATACCATAGTGAGTTAGCTAGTTTCTAGTTAGCATTAGCAGCTAGCCATGGATAGAGGCTTCTCCTCTCCTGCTGCAGTGAACGACACTGCACACACACACGATGGTGTTTCATGTTCACCAGCACTGTAACAAATTAAGAAGTGAGTGTTATTGAAATAATAACTGCTTACAATAGTCAATGCAAACCACAAGGCATGCCGCATTGACTGTCAACACTGTGTAGTGAACTAACGATTCGTAAAAGATGACAAAGGCATTATACAAAGGCAATGCAACACTAGCAATTTTGGCCATGTCAGCCTTCAAGTTTATCAAGACAATATACATAGTGCATGCAGCGAAGTGATCGGTTCACCGATAATTTTCTTATTGTTTTTAATCGGAGTTTTACACCCATGCATTGAAGTGAATAGAGAGCGCAGCAGGCATACATGTTCCATCTGTATACCTGTAGCGCTCCTCGTTTAATCTTGTTAGAATTAAACTTATCTGGAACAAGTTATAGGACTATAATAAGTGTTTACAGTAGCCCTATTGAAGTGTTGGAGAAATAACAATGGTGGATCTAGTTATGGATCTAGATCTTGTTTTGGAAATACAGTTAGCTGTTAGGATGAATAGAATTTATTGCATTACATTGTCATAAAATGCATTCTAATAAAACAGATTAGTCCATTCCGCATAAACCGTGCCTTTATAATATCGCCCATTTCCCATAAACTAGTTTATTTCTGCAATATGATTCTGGTAATTAATAGTGTGTTCAAATGCACGTGAAAGAAGAAAATAATGCAATAAAGTTATAATGCCCAAGCTATTACAGGAAGAGTTTTACACAGCGCTATTTGGCTGACCCTCGATCCACTTCGTTCAAGCTCTACTGTCATTGTGGATAGTCTGAGTGATTTTAATACTTATTAAATTCATGTGCAAACATATAGAGCTTAGAGAACAAAAATAAAAATAAATGTTAGTAGGCTACTTGGTCATCGTATATGTCCGCCATTAAATTATGATGAAGCACTGCCAATCTAGCAGCGGCGCCATAACGACTACAAGAATGGGGGGTGCAAGAAGGGGTGTTTTCCGGAAAATCTTGGGTTGTGTCCTGCACACCTAAAGCAGGCTCATAATGGATTTATTTATTTTGGTTTTAGTTAATTATGGGTGTTGGTCTCTCTTCAGAAAATTTGTAAGCTATTCAGCAGAAAATTCACATTTGCAATGTTTGTTATAAAAAAAATTTATGAACGTGCTATATTGTAAAAAGTAATCAGATCAGGAGGACCAGTGTTGACATAAAACTCATGAACTGCATACAAATCGGTATTAAACATAAAGCCTAAAAGCTTAAAAGCTTGCTCATTCGTAATATGCTAGCTGTTCTTCACATGTGTGAGCAGATAATTAGGTAGGTCTAGCCTATATAGCAAACTCATAAACCTTGGCCCAAAAAGTTACCAGCCTTAGCAATGCAACAAAAAAACAGCATGGAATGGAGTGCCAAAACAGCATGGAGTGCTAAAACCCAAAAAAACTGCTGGCCAGATTGCTTAAGCGAAATGCAAATCACAACACAAGCTGTATCTGCATGTTAGCAGAATACAGTGACAACGGGAAGGCCGTGCAAAACACACCCACTCATCCCACAAAAAAAAAAATATAACGGGGGGGGGGGGGGGGCGGGCAAAGATCCCGTGGCCTCCCCAGTCATGACGCCACTGCAGCAGTAAGCACCCCCTGTTAACAAATAGGGTCTGGACTGCAGTACACTTGTGCGTGCTAAGGCGGTCAGTCTAATAACTGTGACGCATGACATCGAATTTGCTCAGGGAAATGCATTTTCTAGTTATTATTATTATGTGATTATGTCGTTAAGTTGTATTATTATTATTAGCCCTTTCTGACTCTTAACTACGGTCGCAGTTTTGAGCATTTTGCTTCCATTGCAAAGCCAAAATGTCCGTTCGAATTTCACGGACTGCGCTTGTACACAGCTAATTAATCTGTCCACTAGTTATTTTTTAATTGCCTCTTTTAATTTGCCCATAGACAATGAATGAGAAGGACCATGATGAATCATACCCTTGTGTATACTGCCATCTAGTGACCGGAATAAACTGTTGGTTAACATATACACTGGTGGACTTTGAATAAATATGCTCCCGTCCGAGTGAGTGCAGCATTGACTAAGGATAACTCTACAATGCAAACGAAGTTTATCGTAATTCAGCAGATTTCACCGGCACTTGGAATAAACTCACAACATTGACAAGACACTGCATATTGAACGCGATGGCGTGCTGCCTGCAAGTTTAAACTACTTGTGGAAAGCAGGGAAAATGTATCTAATGCATTGAAATTGTGCTTTTTCTTTCTACGTTTTACATATTTCAATGGTATTAGTGTACACGTTATGAACAGTATGAAATCAAAATCGCTAATGACTAATATTCAAATTAACTTTAGGCAAAAAATATAAATAAATAACTGCAGCTATATTCGAATACCCAAATCATTTCGAATAATCGAATATTCGAATAACCGTGCCCATCCCTAGTACATAGATTACCATCTAGACATGCATCTGCTCGCCTAGGATTCACCTCATTCTATGTCTGTCTCCTCCATCTCTACTCTTCTTGTTCATTAAAACTAGTAGTAAACTATGGCACTACTAACCTTTAATATTGATTAGACATACTTAACTACAAAAAGGTATTTACTTTTAACACTAATTATACCACACTAACTAGCCATACAATGCGATTAGTCTTGTTACGATACGGCCACGGTGTTAATAACTCATGGTGTAAATTACAGTGTGCTTATTAGAAACGACTTTGGGCTTTCTTTTTTAAAGTTGCTTACAAATATGGGTAGTCGAGGATTGCGGTATTTTGGGCTTTTTTCTAAAGTGTAAATGCTTATTTGGGCTTGCTCCCTTTATGTCTAACGTTAAATAAAGTTTCACTGAGCTCCATCAAAGCAGTTGTTTGATATGTTTTTCAAACGCATGATAGTTTGTCTTTTGTCAGGATCCATCCACACAGCCTCGTTCTCTCTACCCCTCCCTTTCTCCCACACACAGGTGAATGACTAACATGAGACATTTCTGACTGTAAATCACTGACTGAGTGACGTCAGACATTTCAAATAAAAATAATGCGCGACTGGATTGATGGAGTTACGCTACTTTTGCTAACAATGCCAGGGACTAAGTGGGCGTTATATGGGTAAATAAATATAACAAAGAGTGGGAGAAAGAGACAGAAATGAGGCGTCGTTAAGCCTGAGCGTCCGGGGCTTTAGCTCCAACTTGCAGACACTGCTCGGTCTGAAAAAAAGAACGCAGGCCGTAATGGCAATGACTGCTCAGGATATCCTTCCACTCAACTTTGTTGGAGGCAAAGGCTTGCGACAATTAATTGAATATACTGAGTTCTAATACACAGTGTCGGACGCAAAATGATCACATCCAGATTGGAGCACAACCATCAAAAATAATGTGCAATGTCCAAAATGGATGGCGCAAAGTGCCACACATTTCAGCAAATTTTAAATACAATTTGATTATTGAATTGAGTGATTGAACGGTTTCAAATGGCTCGACTTGTACCTATACACAATACTTTTTTCTGACTATGAGTGACCTTGTAGATTAAATTCCTAAACTCCTTTATTTGTTACTGTAGCGCGATTGAAACGGACAAATCCAACAATATGTAGCAGTGTCAGAATGAACAGAACAGATTGGCTGGTACACATAGGCTATTTTAACAGGAGGCAGCACAGTTTCATTAAGATTATTATGTGATGCGTGATGACGCATCACATCTTGTTCTCGGTAAGTCATCTTGATATTATTATTAGTATTGATATTGTTATTATTGTCTTAACTATGCCCACAGTTTTGACCTAATCGATTCCGTTGCAGTGCCCACATGTCTTGGGTATTGCAGTCCATTGCGCTTACATACAGCGAAGTGATAGGTTCACGTGTTATATTTTTTATTAATCAATCAATCAATCAATCAATCAGTCAGTCAGTCAGTCAGTCAGTCAGTTAATTAATTATATTTGTATTATTATTTTTAATCAGTTTTTGGCCCCATTGAAATGACTGGGGAGACAGTTTTGACTGGAGAGAGAGATTTCACAGGCTTATACCACCATCTAGCGTTGATGTGATGTAATTGCATGTTGTTACATTTGTGTACTGACTCTTGGCTACGCCAAACACCAGTTAACTGCATCAATGAATGACTCCATCTCGTTATTTGACATGTAAACATGGCGTCAGTAGTGGGATAGCTAACTCAAAAATAACAAAAACACCGCGCCAACAGTTCAGGACATCTGCATGAATGCGCCTGTGAGTATGTAATAACGGCGTCACCATATCGCTAATTATTCCACAGTGAGTTAGCTAGTTTCTAGTTAACATTAGCACCTAGCCATTAGATGGACGCTTTTCCCTCCTGCTGTATTGAACAACAGTTGCATAGTGTGTTTCAGGTTCACCAGCTATCAAGAAGTGAGTGTTACTGAAATAATAACAACTTAGGATAGCCAATGCAAACCACAACACATGACGCATTGACTGTATTAAGTCAACGCTGTGTAGTGGAATTAGTGAACTAACAATATTAAAAGACACAGGCATTGTACAAAGGCAATGAAACACTAGATACAATTTTGGCATTATGGAATCATACGTCATACGCTAAGCCATGTCAGTTAGCAAGCTCATCAAGACAATGAGACAGTGTGCCTGCATGATCGGCTCACGTGTTATTCTCTTATTATTTTTAATCAGTGTTTTGCACCCACCCATGCATTGAAATAAAAAGAGCGCAGTACATGTTCCATCTGTATGGTTGTAGTGCTCATCGTTCAGTCTTGTTAGATATAAACTTATCTGGAGAAACGTATATAATACGTACAGAAGTGTTGGAGAAATTACGATGGTGGATCTAAGCTAGGAGTAATGCAAAAGGTCCAACACAATAACCCAAGTCAAGGAACGTAGTCATCATTACAGCTGTTCTGGTTGGGTATTGAAGTTATACAGTCGCATAATATCCCATGAGGTTTTATTTTCTAGTTTAGGTTGATATCTGAATTCTGGTTGATGTCTGAATAGTACTGTCTTCTTGTATGCTCTAAGGTTGTCAGCTGGTGTAGTTCGTAGTGTTGTTTAAAAGAATGGATACTAACGCAACCAAATACAAATTTCTATTCGCTCCGAATAATTTTTTGTAGAATATCCTATCAAAACTGTTGCACTGTACACTGTGTTTTGGTTGGTTCCATTGGAACATTACTATTTTATTGTTTCGATTTTTTAAGTATTGTTTGTGCATTGCCAGTCAGGGGTACCAGTAATTTTGGAGCCGACCTTGTATAAAGTAATTATCCTTAATCAACAGTCATTTCTTAATAGTTATTTCTATGTTTGAGAGATTTTCAAATTGCACCTAGTAGAAGAATGTTGAAACCAAGGTACAAAAATAAATTGCATATTAAAACAAACTGAAAAATAAAGGCACACAAATATACAGATAAATATATCGGGGAAATAAAATAAGTTAGTCTATTATTAGTTAATAACATAGTCAAGTTGGTTAGTATAATTGACCAAATATTAATTTGGCTTAGGTCTTAATTGTTCCAGTGTAAATATAGGAGGGAATCCTTACCTAGGGTCCATGCCTTGCATGACAATCTCATCTTGCTTGCATTCAACCATGTCATTGGTAAACATGGCATGGAAGTACGGTATAGAGGCAGCTAGCACAATCCTATGGGCGCTGAATTTGTGGTCTGCAACCTAAGGTGGAAATAACAAATAATTGTTAATTAGATAACTTAACCAAAGGTCTTCAGTAAGTGGAATGAGGACATGTGGCTGGACACAAACCAAAGTCGCAGAACATCAACAATTCCAACACTGAGGAGGCGCAGGCAAGCACTGACAGACAATGGGACACGGTGGGAGAGCCCAATCAACCCAATCTTCAAGGAGAAGATCAGTAACCAAAAAATGAAGTGGCCATTGAAAAGAAGGTTTGGGACTCTATTAACATAGACCTAAAAAAGACACTTGAACCGCTCAAGGGCATAGACAGTGCCGGCCCGAGGCATAGGCAAATGCTATGGGCACCCCAAATGAGGGATGAAAATAAAATCTAAATTATTAAGTTGTGCTATTATTCAATAATACTATTATTTTAATATTAATGGAAATACATACAAAACAAAAGGGCCAAAACAACAACATAGGCCCCTGTTTTCTGGGTTGCCTGGACTAACCCGAAGAACAACCCTGGGCCGTACTTTGTCGTGTTATAGATATCCAAACTATGACAAAAGCAACATAAAATCTAATTGTAAAAATCTTCCAATTCCACTGCATACATTTGTTTTTGTAAGAAGAGTGAGGCACATCAAGACAGCACAAGATAGTGGGAGTGAGTATTTTGATTTTGTCTTGCTTGCAACAATAAACATGTAATGCTGTCTCTTTTTTCCAACTAGCTAGCATCACAATCGATGCTGTACTTTGGTCAGTGACGAAACTATCCATAATTTTCACACAAAAATTGACCTGTAGCCAATGTGATGCCCCTTTGATGAATTGCTAAATTGGTTTAGTAAAACTTGTGTGCATGATCCCACGAATGGTGAGACAGTTGAGCATAGACTTTGGCATGCTGTGAAGGTAAACTTGCATTTTGGAACAGTTCCAGCTATCCGCCAACCTTCTAAAATCATTGGAACTCATGAGCCCTTTGTGTATATTGAAATGCCGTACAAGTTCAACACTTTGCCCAGACATACACGCTGCGTCTCAATACCCATACTACCATACTATATAGGAGCCAGATAAAGATTTTGCATGCCCCAATACTATGTCAAATGCGGTATGCCAAAAATGCTTGCAACAGTACATACTTTGCAAGTGCAACTGAAGTACATACTAGAAGAAAAAAGTAGGTAGTAGAGTTGGGCAATAAGGTAACATTTTTCAATCATCTACCGCCTGCCCAACCGGCGATTGCCATGATATTCGAGCAGGTATGTGTGCAGCGCGCGAAGGGACGGGGGATTCCCCACTCCTGTATGATATTTTTTAGCGAATGCAATCATAAAAGAGCTCGATGCGAAAAATAATATAAAACTCCCTATTTGGGACGATTTTGGTTTTAAACCGGAGGCAACCGGCAACCCGAAGGACCTTAATGAAGCAATTTGCCGTCTTTGCAAACGTATAGCCTAGCGCAGGCAAAAATAATAACACTACCAATTTGCACAAGCATTTGCGAATACGACATGCTAACACTGACGCTGTTATTTTAGAATCTTTTTTGGCATGAGTTTATTGATAAATAATTGAGTCTAACTAAAACCAATACGTAGGCTTGATAAACCTTATACTGAAGGTGTCAATAAATAACTAGGTTTAATGGTTATAGAGGGGTGCATAGATGTTATATTAACAAAGTTCAAAACAAATCTTTACAAATAATCGGTAGAAAATTAATCATCTACTGACTACTCTGTCTTTCTCCTCCGTAAAACAATAACATTCAGCCAGCAACCTATTAAAGTCTGTCTATAACCTATCCCTCTCTGTTCAAGTTTTGTCTAATTAATGGCAGCCTCACCTGCAGCTCTTAAACAACAAAGTTGATTGATGGCATCATCATAATTCCTATCCTCTCCTACCAACACTTACTTCCTGTCTTTGATACCTCAATGGCAAACTAAATATCAGCTTTTCTTTTGTCTCTCAGCCCATGGAAACCATCTTAATCCTTTTGGATTTGACCCTTTTTTGTTACAAAGAAATCAGCTATATGTCACTTTGACTTCATCTGCATTTAACAGTAACACAATGTTAATCTCAAGAATAACCCATCTAGTTTTACAGGTATCCCAAAAGCCAAATAACTGAATATTAACTTGACACTGAAGGTATTACACTGCCTTAAATCCATCCATACCACCAAAACGTGCAAGCATCTTGCTACAGCTCATCCTGGGGTCTTTCTGGTTTTCTCAAAGCTTTCTCAAATCTCTGTTGACAATGTTAGTCTGTAAAGCAGATAAACAATAAGTCAGTCATGGTGCCAGACATTTCAATGATGCAGGATCTAAGTTATAGACTAACTTAGACACTCATGGGGTTACAATTGATCAATAATTTAGCAGACAGGTTGATTAGTTTTGATTGAAATATCCTGAAATATAATTTATAATTATGAATGGCAATTAACAGCAATACTTTATATTGTGTTCATTCAACGAGTTTAAAATTAACTGCACCTATCACGTTCGGCAAGCCTACTTCACATTTGGACAACTGAAACTTCCCATCCAGTACAGCAAATAAGAAGCAAATGTTGCTTGAACGTTAGTATTGTTTTGTCACCAACTTCTCCAGTGAAAATGTCTTCACCAAATGATTAATAGATTTAATACGAAGGATACAATAGCTAACTAGCAAGTTAGGTTCACTGTAGAATGAGTCAATTTATATGGTCAAATTAATCGCTAGAAAGCAAGGTTTGTCCACATTAGTTAGAGAGCTCCTAGCTAACTAGCTATTCAAAAATATTGTTTCAGTGCCTTTGTGTAACTTAGCTGGATATATTCAAACAAGTCACATTAAGCGTTAAAGACTATAGCGTTAGCAAAATACTGTTTAGCCCAACACCAACATATAAAATACAAGTCTATTAAACTAAACTTATTGCGGTGGTCTATACTGTCTTTTGCTGTTATCCTGCAAGATTATTTTGTAACTAGCTAGCTAGTCATGCCGAGCTAAACCAGAGTTTAATTGAATCCGTGCTCATCTACTCCTCCTTAGCACTTCAGAGGTGCAGACAGGTTTTGAACCTGAATTTTTCAAGCTGAATCTGAATGCTTCTCCAAGGTTGAATATTTTATTTTCTTTATACAAGGTGAACCGACGGAGATTAGGTCTCTTTCACAGCAGTGGCCTGTTTAAAGGCCGATATTTATAAATGACAACAAAAAATTTTAAAAAATATAGCTGCAGGCAGCAATTCAGGGGTCCAAGAAGCCTGACCCAGTACAACAGAACGGCCCCCTGTAAGGGAAATTTTGGCATCCTCACGGATGTTCAAGCCTAAGCTGTTGTTTCAATGTGGGGAAGGGTCAGAGTGAAGACCAGGTCACGAAAGAGACTGTATGTGCCTTTTGGAGACACTGAAGACTAAAGTTTTATGTCTTAGACATAAAATAAAATGATGTCTACGTGTCCTATCCACTCTCCTCCACCTTGACCAATGGAATAATTGTTTATCTTAGACCAATATACTCGTTTCAACCTTGTCAACTAATCAGAACTTGCTATGTCGTTAGACTGATCTGACTGTAGTAATTTCTCTGTGTACAGACTCTGAATCGGGCTCTGTAGTCATCAATAAAATTGTCCTTGATCATTTCATGGTTTCTCCCTCTTATTAATTGGTTATTTTCTGTCATAGTTTGAAACAATCCATTACACCCCACAACAGAACGGCCCCCACAACATTACACTCATGCCAGGCCGCAGGCCCCAGTACGACAGAACGGCCCCCACAACATTACATGGCCACCAGGCCCCAGTACAACAGAAAGGCCCCCCACAACATTACATGCATTCATGAATAATGAGCGCTTAAAGTGAAACGCCACACAGAAAGGACCTTGGGTCAGCTATGATTCGAACTCAGGACCTTCTTGCTTTAAGGCAACAGTGCTAACCACTGATTGGATTCAAACTATGCAAAAAAACAAGAAACCGAGATGACGGCTCGCAAAGGTGCAGTAGGCCATTTTGTTTCACTCAATGCAAAGAATATTTTTAGACAAATATGGTGACTCTGGCATAAAGAAACACAGATATTGTGCTAATTACATTTTTTTTTATTTTCTGGTATAGCGCCCCCATATGGTCTATTGGCGCAAAACTCAGCATATGTCTTCTTCTCCTCTTAACAATTATGTGTACCACGTTTGGTGACAATGGTGCATTCGGATGTGGAGATACGCCTTCACTTACTTGTAAAGCGAAGTCCACAGTAAGTTGTCAGGATATGACGTCTGTTGTGTTTTGAAATGTCAGAATTTTTTATAATTATTGATGGGCACCATCCACAGATGCTACCTGTGAAGTTTTGTGTAAGTGTGACAAATGGCCTAGGACTAGTTCGTTATGAGTCCGATTAAAACAAAACAGATTAATTTCAAAACAGCAAAAAACCTAGACGACGGAGCTCATAGGTCCAAGAGGCAATTTTGTTTCTCTCAACGCAAAGCATATTTTGAGAAAATATGGTGACTGTATCTTAAAGGAGCACATAGATATGGCTTATTTAAAATTCTTAAGTTTGACGATGCACTGGAGCGCCCAACAAAGGTTTGGACTACCAACTTCCTTCTTGTTGTAGCACAACAACCTGTTACCCTCGTGCTACACACCAAGTTTCACAAAAATATCTGTCTGCGTTCAGGAGTAATGAAGGTTTAAAGTTCTTTTCTGGTATAGCGTTCCCATATGGCTGATTGGCTCCAAACTCAGCATATGTCCTCTTCTAGTCTCATCTATGATCTGTACCAAGTTTGACAATTGTGCGTTTGGTTGTGGAGATCCACCTTTTTTATGAAGAGAAAGCCGCAAGAGGTTGTCGGGATATGACGTCTGCTGTGTTTGGAAATGTCTGAATTTTTTTACGAATTATTGATGGGCACTATCCACAGATGCTACCTGTGAAGTCTGGTGGGAATCCGACAAACGGCCTAAGACGAGTTCTCAAAAGTATGTTATTCATAAATATAAAAATGGCGGACAATCTAGTGGGCGGACATGAAAATGACCAATGGCAAAGCTGTTCAGCATCTGCTTGTGCATCACCCAATACTTGGTTCATGTGTATTTGAAAATTTGGGCCCAAGTTACAAGCATTAGAAAATCGCAACTTTGCCCTAATGGTGGCTAGAGGGATGGGTGTATGGACCCCAGGTCTGTTTCCGATTGGCATAGACCTCTATCGGCCTGCCAAGTTTCATAAAAAGCGAGCCATGGGAAGTAGGCGAAACCCCGAAAAATGGCGGAAGAACAATATTAACTAGAAATGCATTTCCACAAGAAAATACAGATGTGATTGCTTTTCCACCATCAGCGACCAGGCAGTGTGGGTGGCCAGACCCCTAAAATAATGCAGCACTACTACGTTCTCATGTGTTGGTGGACAGCGCTGAACTGAACACAAGTGTAAACGCCCACTTGGGGCCAGTTGCAACATCTGACTTCTTCCATTCATATACATATTGTAAACTAAATGTCATACAGTTAGGCCCAAATATATTTGGACAGTGACACAAGTTTTGTTATTTTAGCTGTTTACGAAAACATATTCAGGATACAATTATATAATCAATTTGGGCTTAAAGTGCAGACTCTCAGCTGTAATTTGAGAGTATTCACATCCAAATTGGAGCAAGGGTTTAGGAATTACAGCTCTTTAATACGTAGCCGCCTCTTTTTCAAGGGACCAAAAGTAATTGGACAATTGACTCAGAAGGCTGCAAAAAAAAAATGACAACGCTGCATGGGCTCTTCCCTCATTAACCTGTCATCAATTAAGCAGTTAAAAGGTCTGGAGTTGATTCCAGGTGTGGCGTTTGCATTTGGAAGCTGTTGCTGTGAACACACAACATGCGGTCAAAGGAGCTCTCAATGGAGGTGAAACAGACCATCCTGAGTCTGAAAAAAAAGAAGAAATCCATCAGAGAGATAGCAGAAATGTTAGGAGTGTCCAAATCAACAGTTTGGTACATTCTGAGAAAAAAAGAGTGCACTGGTGAGCTTGGGAACTCAAAAAGGCCTGGACGTCCACGGAAGACAACAGTGGTGGATGATCGCAGAATCCTTTCCATGGTGAAGAAAAACCCCTTCACAACATCCACTCAAGTGAAGAACACTCTCCAGGAAGTAGGTGTATCAGTATCTAAGTCTACCATAAAGAGAAGACTTCATGAGAGTAAATACAAAGGATTCACCACAAGGTGCAAACCATTAATCAGCCTCAAAAATAGAAAGGCCAGAATTGACTTTGCCAAAAAACACCTGAAGAGCCAACCCAGTTTGGAACAGCATTCTTTGGACAGATGAGACTAAGATCAACCTGTACCAGAATGATGGGAAGAAGAAAGTTTGGAGGAGAATTGGAACAGCTCATGATCCAAAGCACACCACATCTTCTGTAAAACATGGTGGAGGCAGTGTGATGGCATGGGCATGCATGGCTTCCAATGGCACTGGGTGACTTGTGTTTATTGATGATGTGACAAAAGACAGAAGCAGCCGGATGAATTCTGAAGTGTACAGGGATATACTTTCTGCTCAGATTCAGCCAAATGCAGCAAAGTTGATTGGACGGCGCTTCACAGTACAGATGGACAATGACCCAAAACATACTGCAAAAGCAACCCAGCAGTTTTTTAAAGCAAAGAAGTGGAATATTCTGCAATGGCCGAGTCAATCACCAGATCTCAACCCAATCGAGCATGCATTTCACTTGCTCAAGACAAAACTTAAGGCAGAAAGACCCACAAACAAGCAACAACTGAAGACCGCTGCAGTAAAGGCCTGGCAAAGCATCACAAAGGAGGAAACCCAGCATTTGGTGATGTCCATGGGTTCCAGACTTCAGGCAGTCATTGCCTGCAAAGGATTCTCAACAAAATATTGAAGAGTAACATTTTACTTGGGGTTATGTTTATTTGTCCAATTACTTTTGAGCCCCTGAAATGAGGAGCGTTCGTATAAAAATAGCTACAATTCCTACATGTTTAATCATATATTTTTGTTCAACCCCTTGAATTAAACCTTAAAGTCTGCACTTCAATTCCATTGTAGTTGTTTCATTTCAAATCCAATGTGGTGGCATGCAGAGCCCAAATCATGAAGATTGTGTCACTGTCCAAATATTTTTGGGCCTAACTGTATGTAGTCATCTTTAAATTGTATGGGTAATTAGAAGATATAAGTTTAATATATACAAATTGGCTGGTCTATGTCAATTAGTCTCAGAGTAACAGAGAAATGCAAAAAGTGTTGCAACCATCCCCAGTCTCCCCTACGTCCCCGTGTTAGCTCAACCTTCGCTTTAAGGCTTCTGCCGATCGTATCACAAGTGGACAGTGCTGCAGACATAAAATCAGCAGTAGTCTATTGTCTTCAGCGTTAATACTTGTTCAATACTGATTATTTTACCACTGAAATACATTTTAAATAATCTTAATGAAACTGAGCCTGTTTAATAAGTCTACGTGTATCAGCAGTCTGTTCATTCTGACGCTGCTTTGTGTTGTTGGATACGGCCGTTACCCATCGAGCTACGGTAACAAATAAAGGAGTTAGTTTTGCAGAAAGCAATTATTTATGGTGCATTTAAGGGTATAATAGTTAGCTACGCACACTTCAGCTAGGTAACGTCCACTTAAACAAATCGAATTAAACTTCAAAAGATGATAAGAGCATGTTGATAGTCTGTCAGACATGGCATTATTACCATTGTCAACCTAAACATTAATAAGAAACTTTGAGTTGTGCAACTGCAAGGAAATTTCAGCATAAAAGCTTCATCATTATCAACTTATTTATTCAAGTATTTATTTATGTCAATGTAATACTGTGTTCCTGTGAAAGCGACGCCCCTGCAGCTAACGTTTGAGGCACTCCTGCTCGCTGCTGTAATCTTGACTATACTATAGTAAATAAAATGACTACCTTAAAATGACTGAAATCTAGTTGCCCTTATATTCAGGCATGTACAGTGCCTTGCAAAAGTATTCACCCTCCTTGGCATTTTTCATGTTTTGTTGCCTCACAACCTGGAATTAGAACGGATTGTTTGAAGGTTTGCATCATTTTATCCACAGAAAATGCCTACAACTTTGAAGATGTGATTTTTTTTTTATTGTGAAGCAAACAACAAATAGGACAAAATAACAGAAAACTTCAGCGTGCATAACTATTCACCCCCCTAAAGTCAGTATTTTGTAGAGCCACCTTTTACGGCAATTACAGCTGCAAGTCGCTTTGGATAAGTCTCTATGAGCTTGCCACATCTTGCCACTGGGATTTTTGCCCATTCCTCAAGGCAAAACTGCTCCAGCTCCTTCATGCTGGATGGTTTCCGCTTGTGAACAGCAATCTTCAAGACTGACCACAGATTCTCAATTGGATTGAGATCTGGGCTTTGACTAGGCCATTCCAACACATTTAAATGTTTCCCCTTAAACCACTCGAGTGTCGCTTTAGCAGTATGCTTCGGGTCCTTGTCCTGCTGGAAGGTGAACCTCCGTCCCAGTCTCAAATCACAGGCAGACTGAAACAGGTTTTGCTCAAGAATATCCCTGTATTTAGCACCATCCATCTTTCCCTCGACTCGAATCAGTTTCCCAGTCCCTGCTGCTGAAAAACATCCCCACAGCATGATGCTGCCACCACCATGTTTCACTGTGGGGATGGTGTTCTTGGGGTGATGGGATGTGTTGGGTTTGCGCCATACATAGCGTTTTCCTTGGTGGGCGAAAAGTTCAATTTTAGTCTCATCTGACCAGAGCACCTTCCTCCATACATTTGGGGAGTCGCCCACATGCCTTTTGGCAAACTCAAAACGTGCCTTCTTATTTTTAACACAAAGTAATGGCTTTTTTCTGGCCACTCTTCCATAAAGCCCAGCTCTATGGAGTGTACGGCCTATTGTGGTCCCATGCGCAGATACACCAGTCTCTGCTGTGGAACTCTGCAGCTCCTTTAGGGTTACCTTTGGTCTCTGTACTGCCTCTCTGATTAATGCCCTCCTTGCCCGGTCTGTGAGTTTTGGTGTGTGGCCCTCTCTTGGCAGGTTTGTTGTGGTACCATGTTCTTTCCATTTGAAGATGATGGATTTGATGGTGCTCCGGGGGATCATCAAAGATTTGGATATTTTTTTATAACCCAACCCTGACTAGTACTTCTCAACAACTTTGTCCCTGACTTGTTTGGAGAGCTCCTTGGTCTTCATGGTGTGATGCCTCTTGCTTAGTGGTGTTGCAGCCTCTGGGACCTTTCCAGAAAAGGTGTGTTTATACTGACAGATCATGTGACACTTAGATTACACACAGGTGGACTTCATTTCACTAATTATGTTACTTCTGAAGGTAATTGGTTGCACCAGAACTTTTGAGGGGCTTCATAGCAAAGGGGGTGAATACATATGCACATGCCAATTTCCAGATTTTTATTTTAAAAAATAATTTTTTATCCTCTCCGGGAACCATCACCTTATCGTGGTGGAGAGGTTTGTGTGTCCCTATGAACCTGGGGGCTGTGTTGTCTGGAACCTTGTGTTCCTGGTAGGGTCTCCCATGGCAAATTGGTCTCGGGCGAGGGGCCGGACTAAGAATGGTTCAAAAACCCTCATGGAAAAAACTATAAGAGAGGATGATACCCGGCCCGGAGGAAGCCCGGGGTCCCCTTCTGGAGCCAGGCCCAGAAGGAGGACCCGTCAGCGAGCGCCTGGTGGCCGGGCTTGCCACGGAGCCCGGCCGGGCATAGCCCAAAAAAGCAACGTGGACAACACCAACGTCTCGCCTTCTCCGTCCCGTGGGCTCACCACACGCGGGAAAAACCAAGGGGTCGGGTGCGCTGCCAGAAAGGTGGCAGTGAAGGCAGAGGTTTTCGACGGATCGGACCCGGGTGGCAGAGGCTGGCTTTGGGGACGTGGAACGTCACTTCTCTGGGAGGGAAGGAGCCGGAGCGCTACCAGCTGGATCTGGTGGGGCTTACCTCTACGCACAGCCTCGGCTCTGGAACCTCACTTCTGGATAGGGGTTGGACTCTATTCTTCTCCGGAGCTCCCCAGGGTGAGAGGCGCAAGGCTGGTGTGGGGATACTCACGAGTCCCCGGCTAAGTGCCTCTATGTTGGAGTTTACCCCAGTGGACGAGAGGGTCGCCTCCCTACACCTGCGGGTCATGGGAGGAAAAACTCTGACTGTTGTCTGTGCCTATGCACCGAACAGCAGTTCGGAGTATTCGGCCTTTTTGGAGACCCTGGATGGAGCCTTGTATGGGGCTCCTGAGGGGGACTCTGTAGTCTTGCTGGGGGATTTTGTTTTGGACACTCGGGTGAAGAGGGGGGCAGAGCTGTCAACTGATCACCATCTGGTGGTGAGTTGGGTCAGGTGGCGGGGGAAGCCTCTGGACAGACCTGGTAAGCCCAAGCGTGTAGTGCGGGTGAACTGGGAACGTCTGGAGGAGTCCCCGGTCCGGGAGGCCTTCAACTCACACCTCCGGCGGGGCTTCTCTGGCATCCCTGTGGAGGCTGGGGGCATTGAACCGGAGTGGGCGATGTTCAAAGCCTCCATTGCTAAAGCTGCGTCTGAGAGTTGTGGTCTCAAAGTCTTAGGTGCCTCAAGGGGCGGTAACCCTCGAACATCCTGGTGGAAACCGGTGGTCAGGGGAGCCGTCCGATTGAAGAAGGAGGCCTTCCGGGACATGCTGTCCCGGGCGACTCCGGAGGCAGTTGCAAGGTACCGACAGGCCCGAAGGACTGCAGCCTCGGCCGTGGCAGAAGCAAAGCAGCGGGTGTGGGAGGAGTTCGGAGAAACTATGGAGAAGGACTTTCGGCTGGCGCCAAAGCGGTTCTGGAAAACCATCCGACACCTCAGGAGGGGAAAGCAGGGAACCATCCAAGCTGTATACAGTAAGGATGGGACGTTGTTGACCTCAACTGACAAGGTGATTGGGAGGTGGAAGGAGCACTTTGAGGAACTCCTGAACCCGACAAACCCACCCTACATAGTAGAGACAGGGCTGGAGGATGATGGGGGATCAGCATCAATCTCCCTGGCGGAGGTCACTGAGGTAGTCAAACAACTCCACAGTGGCAAAGCCCCAGGGGTTGATGAGATCCGCCCAGAAATGCTGAAGGCTCTGGGTGTTGAGGGACTGTCATGGATGACACGTCTTATCAACATTGCGTGGAAGTCGGGGACAGTACCTAAGGAGTGGCAGACCGGGGTGGTGGTTCCCCTGTTCAAAAAGGGGGACCGGAGAGTGTGTGCCAACTACAGAGGCATCACATTACTCAGCCTCCCCGGGAAAGTATACTCCAGGGTGCTGGAAAGGAGGGTTCGACCGATAGTCGAACCTCGGATTGAGGAGGAACAATGCGGTTTCCGGCCTGGTCGTGGAACAACGGACCAGCTTTTTACCCTCGCGAGGATCTTTGAGGGGCCTGGGAGTATGCCAATCCGGTCTACACGTGTTTTGTGGATTTGGAGAAGGCGTATGATCGGGTTCCCCGGGAGATACTGTGGGAGGTGCTGCGAGAGTATGGGGTGAGGGGGTCTCTACTCAGGGCCATCCAATCTCTGTACTCCCAAAGCGAGAGCTGTGTCCGGGTCTTCGGCAGTAAGTCGGACTCGTTTCCGGTGAGGGTTGGCCTCCTCCAAGGCTGCGCTTTGTCACCTATCCTGTTTGTGGTATTCATGGACAGGATCTCACGGCGTAGCCGCGGGGAGGGGCTGCGGGTTGGTGGGCAGAGGATTGCATCACTGCTTTTTGCCGATGATGTGGTCCCGATGGCATCATCGGTCTGCGACCTGCAGCACTCATTGGATCGGTTCGCAGCCGAGTGTGAAGCGGCTGGGATGAGGATCAGCACCTCCAAATCTGAGGCCATGGTTCTCAGCAGGAAACCGATGGATTGTCTACTCCAGGTAGGGAATGAGTCTTTACCCCAAGTGAAGGAGTTCAAGTATCTTGGGGTCTTGTTCTCGAGTGAGGGTAAAATGGAACGAGAGATGGGCCGGAGAATTGGAGCAGCGGGTGCGGTGTTGCAGTCGCTCTATCGCACCGTTGTGACGAAGAGAGAGCTGAGCCAGAAGGCAAAGCTCTCAATCTACCGGTCTATCTTCGTTCCTACTCTCACCTATGGTCATGAAGGGTGGGTCATGACCGAAAGAACGAGATCGCGGATACAAGCGGCGGAAATGAGTTTGTGGCTGGCATCTCCCTTAGGGATAGGGTGAGAAGTTCAGCCATTCGTGAGGGACTCGGAGTAGAGCCGCTGCTTCTTTGCGTAGAAAGGAGCCAGTTGAGGTGGTTTGGGCATCTAGTAAGGATGCCACCTGGCCGCCTCCCTAGGGAGATGTTCCAGGCACGTCCAGCTGGGCGGAGGCCGCGGGGCAGACCTAGGACCAGGTGGAGGGATTATATCTCCACACTGGCCTGGGAACGCCTTGGAATCCCCCAGTCAGAGCTGGTTAATGTGGCCCGGGAAAGGGAAGTTTGGGATGCCCTGCTTGAACTGCTACCTCCGCGACCCGACCCCGGACAAAGCGGATGGCGATGATGATGATAATTTTTAATATATATTTTTTTCTCATTTCACTTCACCAACTTAGACTATTTTGTGCAGATCCATCACATAAAATTCAGATTAAAAAAACATTTAAATTACAGGTTGTAATGTAACAAAATAAGTAACAAGCCAAGGGGGGGTGAATACTTTTGCAAGGCACTGTAGGTAGGTGAAGCATGCAAAGCTCTTAAGATAATTTACAACAACTTCCCGTTTACTTATCAGAATGCAAATTGAATCAGTTGAAGGCAGGGTTCCAGTTATGTGGGAGCCAGTGGGAGCTGAGCTCCCTTAAGGATGGGTCTGAGATCCCTTGAAAGCAGTAAAGTCATACATCTGTGGGGGTTGCCAATACATACCCACAACCTTTATTTTAATCACATGTAATACATTTTTCAATCATGTAATAAGTATTATTTACATGAACGAGATAAATAGGCTAAATATTTTCCAAAAGAACGAGGCAATATATTCTCTCGTGAATGATAGTAGGCCATGGCAGCACTTCACCACCAAGGCATCATGGTGTTCAGTAGTGGTTAGCAACCTATGTCTGTGTTGAGAAAGTGCAAACGTGCGATTTGTGCAAAAAAACTGAAGCCACTGACATCTTAATAAATATTGAATAGACTGTACAAGTACTGGACTTGCCAACGCGCCACTTTAGTCCATTTTGTCTGTGCAACAGTAAGAGGATGGCTCTAAGTTTTTACTATGCCTTTGTATGCATGAATTTTTGCCCCCTCTGTTTGAGCATTATTTATCTATAGAAAAATTGCAAAAACAACAATTGTTGGCAAAGATTCGAGATACTGCTCAACTGTTGTTTACAAACAATGGAAAACACTGTTTGTTGTGTGCTGCACGCTACATGATTTAAAAAGTGGGCTGCCTTGTGTGTGAAAATGTTGGACCACGTAGTAGTATGGGTATTGGAACTCTCACACACACGTAAGAGCACCGGTTAAGCTACTATTTATTTATCTCCGTCACTAATGTTAGAGATCACCACAAAGCTCAGATTACAACTCGAACCCTGGTTGAAGGCACACATGCTCACTACAAGAATGAATGTATAGTTTGTTTCACATATTATTTAATCGCCTAGTTATATTAAAAATGAACAGGGTGATAGCAGTCGGTGCCGCTTTGTGATTTAGAACGCAAGCTTCACTGTAGCCCTCAATAGGCAGAACAAACCTTCTTTTCAATTAATTTCCTATGGGTTCATGCTAGCTGCGTGAAATCAGTTACATTAGTCACATTAGTAGTGTGACGTATTCAAACATGGCGCCAAAATCTCAGTTCTGCCTTCAAATGAAGAGTTACGTCTTGGAGATAAATGTAGTACCAAAACACTAATTGCCAATGACCAATGAAGTGTTATATATAATTTTAATCAGAAAAACTAGCAAGATCCACTGCAACTGGCCAAAAATGTTAATTCTCATAACATTTTTTACAACAAAAAATTATGTAAAGCAATAAAGTTGCTTCTGAAAAACTATACTTTGTCTAAGTAAATGCATAAAGTTTCATGGTCAGATGGTTATCTGAACAAATTACCCTCTTTTCCGAATGAAAAATAGTGCGTCTCAGTGAAACACCTTTATTTTTTCTGTAAACTCTCTGCTTATCGTATATTGAGAATTAATCCGTAGAGCTGAGCATTTAAAGGATAGACAGAGGTTCAAAGGTCACATAAGTCTAAAAGTATCATAAATTACCCGATTAAAACTTCATTAGATTTAACCAGTTTTATCTATATTAAATTAAGATGTCTTTGTAAAACCATATATTTGTCTTTACTCTAGACCCTCTGCTAAAAATATATGCAGAGATTAGACTTACATTTGCGCAATTGCATCAAGGCATCATACCCATAAGAAAAAAATGCATCGATGTTTTAAAAACTGATATTGTCCCAGCCCTAGCTTTCAAATAATACTACACACTTACATATGGCACTAACATCTTCAGCTATTGGTTGTTCAATTCAAGAAGCTATGTGTTTTTGAACAAAAACAGAACCCTTTTGCTAAGAAGTTAAAGTACTCCAAATTCCAGGTACCGGTACTGACAGTGGTTTCGGTTCAAATGTGGTACCCAGCAGTTTAAAGAATTGTCTGTCAACACTCGGAGAGCCGAGAACCTACGGGTGAAATGAAAGAAGAACAAACAAGGAAGCAATCAGTTTTACAAAACCCCGTCAAGTTTGCGAAGTCCCTGTTCAACAAAGCGAAGGATGGAATGCATAAAACAACCAAACAGGAACTGAAGAACCACCTAAAAGAAACACAAAGGTGACAAAATGCAGGAGAAATTCTAAATTGACCCTTAGAAACCAAATGACGTGCGGGCATGTCAATCAGTCATCCATTACAAAATACTTCATAAAAAATAAACTATTTGCTCTAGCCATGATTTGTCTTTTGTAAGTTATACTATAGGTCTGTAGCAATATGTAGCATTAATTGAAGACAATAAGCATTGACCGTTTAAACCCTGATTAGACGAGCTAAATTAAATCGCAGCCTTTGCGATTTGCTAATTCCATTGTGTCAAATCGCGATTTGAAATGTATTAATAATTCAGCCCTACTGAAAAGTATGACCATCTGCATAGTCAAGCAATATATCAAGAACAAACCATCAAAGTGGGGTATGAAGTTACTTGTGCTTGCAGACTCCAATGGCTTAACTGTGGACTTCACTATCTATCCAGAAAATCAAAATTTGCCACAGGATTACGAATATCCTTTGACTCTGTGATGTCAGTAACAAACAAGAACTACCTGGGCTCTGGTTACCATCTTTATTGTGACAATTTCTCCACCAGCCCCTGATTATTCAAGCATCTGAGAAGTTTGAACTTTGTTGCCTGTGGCACGTACCGTGAAGGGAGAAAGGAGACTCCACAAGATATGTAGTAGCAAGCCAGTCGTAGAAGGTAGCCTGCTACACGAACAATTTTGTTTAGAAGTATACATTTGAGAGAAATACCCCTATTTTTCGGGAACTCCAGTACTTAAATGGTTAATTTACTGTACGCCACAATGACTATATCATACAATATAGTCATTTTCCCAACTGGTGTGAGTGCTGTTTGATTGCGAAAAGCTAAATGACAATAGCCTACTATGTGTAAAATGCAGCAGTGGTCTATGATGAAACATTAACAATGGGTGAACTATCCCTTTACATTTAAAACCACGCTAATTCCTGACTGATCTGAGAGCTTTTGTAATTAAGAAACATGAGACCATTTATTTATTGACACTTTTACTAAGGTTTATAAAGCTTATGCATTGGTTTTAAATTAAATTAATGAAATAAACATTTGCGCTGATCATCAGCTATGATACTGATATGATACAGTACATAGCATACTATAAACGGTAATTGGCTAGCCTATTTTACACCGATTTGAAAGTAAGCAAACTTCAGCCAATTCCATGGGCTGAATTAGTTACGATATCCTACCTCAAAGACAAAGTGGTAAAACAATATAGGCTGTGAAAAGTCTTTCTATTATAACCGTCCTTCATGCCTAGATGGATCGATCACCTCAGGATAGACGAGTCAATCTCCAAATGAATCCATTCCGCTTTCATTGCGTGAAAATAGCCACCTCTTTGAATATACATATCAGGCTTTGCGCGTTACCTTTCAACGACAGAAACTTGACTCTCGTCATAGCAATGGGCAAACGAGCGCGCTAACCATGAGCCTGTCCTGACTAAGCAAAAGTTTGCTAAAGACAGAAAGTTAATCAATAGCTTCTCTATCACCATGCTCGCATTGTTTTGAAGCGGAGGCTCGTGGTCGTAAATGTACATGCATAGAAAATAGCAACTTGTTAATCAAAATATACAAATTAGAGATGCACCGATACCATTTTTGGGTGACCAATACCAGTACCAATACTTAAATTTGAGTACTCGCCGATCCGAGTCCCGATACAAGTACTTTTCATGACATTGCCAAATCACATGCGGCCTGAATAAAACTACTTTCTAATTCAGTAATCGTAGTAGGCTAAATTAATAATACATCAATAATAAATAACACATTGTCTGTAGGCTATATAATATATATGTTTTTAAATGTATTTCATATTCATTAGGCTAATAGTTTTGATGCGAACACCCTTATGCTAACGAAGGTGAACAACAACGATTGACGGTCTAGCTAACGGAACAGCGCAGAACATGGGACATAACTTTTTTTGTGGGGGGGGGGGGGGTCATAACGTCTGCTACATTATATTATTAACATCTCGGCTTTTCATAAGACTACCTAAATGTATTTAGCAAATAGTGAACGCAATTCAGAATAATTTTTCCAAATCAAAATAGTAGTTTTTAAACCACCAAGGTTCTATGGTGTTGGCTTGAAACATGAAAAAAAGAGCAAATGTGTCATTCCCTACCATGTCAATGAAACAAGGTTTTTTTGTTTTTTAAAACAAAAAGCAGCATCTGCATTTTCTCTAGTCTGTTTCACCTGTCGTCAACGAGAGGCTGCGCTGACTAGCCACTCGCTTTCCGTAACGCTGCACGGTGCTGATGAAAGGAACTTCCTAGCCTTATAGGGAATGTCAGAATTGAGTCCGGAAGTGTTAGCATTTTTGCCCTATGGGTTCCCTCGTCTCAATGTCAATGCATTTTTTGCATAGTTTTTTCTTTAAATACCTGAAATAAGGTCTGGTTTACAGAAGCTTAAACTTTTTTCACGTTTTGTTCCACAACATAAAACACGTCAGTACATACCCCCTTGTGAAATTTAAAGCTTTTACGTGTTTTAAAAAGGGTGGTGGCTAACAAGTTGCTAAACTAATCTACACCAGTTTACGAAGAGGTTGACGGGGACATTACACGTCAGCACGCCGACCTCATGAACTCACTCGGACAGGTGGCCCAAACGTATGTGAAAAATGATACCCAGATTCTGTACAGTTGGGGCTACTAAAGTGTGACATCCAAACCACATTTTTGGACTATAGAATATGACATAATGACCATAATAATAATTTTTTCAGTTTTATTAGCAAAACACAAAAAAATATGAAAGTAGATTTATTTTCAGATATGCTGTAGTCACTGGTGCCTGACATCAGAGGGAAGTGTATGGGACCTTGTAATTTAAATCACTTTCCCACAAAAGTATTTACATTGTTGTGACCATTGTCCATACTCGTTGCAGTCAAAATGTTCTACCACCCTGAAAAAGGATATCTTTAAGTGGTCCCTAACTGTGTTACTGATCATGGCAGTTTCTGTCAAGTATTACACACAGGGGGTTCTGACACTGCTTACACTGCCATGGAGTGTATTTCTTGTACAGTTTGCACCTCCTGCGACCTACTGTTGCATTATTTGAATGTACATTGTCGGGAACAATGGCCACAGGAGTGTGACCATATTTCTTCACTGCTGGGGTGTTATCTAGTGGCACCCCACAAAGTTCAGCAGTGAGAAGCTCAACAAAGTCCTGATGTGACATTGGTTTGTTGTTGTTCTTTGCACGTAGTTCTTTGTGGAGGACGAATTAATTTGTGATGTCCAGAAAGTGGAAAAACATAGTTCTGTACCACCTCATCAGATGCCCGAACCCCTGCACCACTTACATTCTGGCAAGAGGAGTAGTAGCCAATGAGCTGGTCTGAGAGATCCACTCCCCCCATGTACTTGTTGTATTCCCCAACTGGAGTTGGCCTGGGAACTGCCTGAAATCCTCCGGGTGGGTTCTTTGCTCGCCTAGATACAGTCTCCCCAGAGTACACAGTGTGAATTGTGGAGCACACTGACACCTCCCTAGTGTCCATCCATTTCACAAATAGAAGGTCTCCATCCCTGATCCACCTGATAGATCCTCTTGGTGACTTCTTGGCAAGGGTATTGTCTTGTTGAAGGAGTCTCCAGAGTTTCCACAAGCGCCAGCTGCCGGCCAAACAGCCGACTACTCAATTAAGTCCAGCTGGCTACTTAATTATATATTTGTATTAGAGATGCACTGATACTACTTGGTGGTATTGGTATCGGGTCGATACTGGGCTCCAGTACTCGGATCAGGTATCGGAAAATACTACCATATCATTGATACTTATGCTAAATGATAGTTTTGATTCTCAGCGGGAAAGTCTATTGTTCAATGAACGTTCTAATAAAAAATGCCGACTACGTGTGAGCAGCACTTCAGTCACAGCCATGTTCCAGTTAAAAATCTTGGAGAGGCAACACTTCAAAAGAAAGACACTCCGGTACTGAGCAGACAGATTTTGTCTCCCGCCTTGGCAAATAGGGAATGTCAGCGATGACGTATTTTTGTAGGCCAACCCGGAAGAGAGAATCGCCATTGGTTCCCTCACCAAAAGCCAATGTTATGTTCCCATTGGGTCTTGCATTTTTTCAGAAAAGAAGCTCTGTGGTCAAAACAACATAATGATACTTACACGTTTTGTTCAGAGAGATAATCTTTACAAATGAACATGACTTGTCATGATTTTCAAGCTTAAATGCAATAACCAGAGGGAAAAAGCTAACGTTAGGCTAACAACGAACTACACCACGGTCGCATGACGACAACGTCACCACCACAAGCTTTAAATGGCCATTTCGCGCCTTATCGCTTGCCCCTCTCTACAAATGCCCTTCCTCTGAAGTGATCGTTTAAAACTAGTCATAATGGCTGTATCAATTACCAATCTCTCAGTGTTTATCAAAGACGAGCAAAAAAGTGTAGATCGGGGCGAAAACCACTACAGACGAGGACATGTAGAGCAGTGCAGCCTAGATGCTGGTTTGCTTACCAGTACAGTCAGGGCTAGCATTAAGGATAAAGTCTATAGTGTCGGTGAGATAGAGTCCAAGATATGGAGTGTAAATAATGTTCATTTTGGTTAAATTAATCGATATGGTAGATTGTTAGCATTATATAAGTATGCAGGTTATATTTATACAATGAACTTATTGCAGATATTACTTAACCCTTATTTTGCTCAACAAAAGCAGCAAATTGTGTTCTTACCTAAGATGTCCAATGTCACCCTAACGTGATGAGTTGATTTTTACAAATGCAACATACATCACAAATAAACTTGTCTAACAGTGTAGAATTAAGATCTTCAAATGTACAAAAAAAAACTCAGATTAACTTCAGACACTGGCATTTTCATGAAAAGATTTTACTAAAATGACTTAAGGATTTGAACAAATTAATTAACATGAAATATTAAAATGAGTATAAAGAATGAACTATGAATTAACAACCCCCCCCTTCCTCCTCCTCCCCAGGTCTCTATTGGTGAGGCAGGCATTCTCTCCAGTCACTGTCAATGTCCACGTGGAGAATATAAACGCAGCCATGCAGCTGCGTTGGTTATCTTTGCCATACACAATTTCAGGGCTTCCTGTCAGCTCGTCTGGAAAAAGAGTTGAAAATAAACAATATAAGTATCACAGTACTAAGTACACTGTCTCATGGTAGTTACACCCATACATGTAGGCTTAATTCTGCAACAACCATAATAATCTTCAAAGAATGTAGCATTTTTAGTTATTGTTAGGATTTTTAATCTATGGATTTTTGCATTATGTCAACCTACTATTGAGGTAATAGGTGGCCCAAACGTATGTGAAAAATGATTTAAGTAAGGAGTAGCCTGTACATGATCCATTAATACATAATTCATGAATAAGAATATTGTTTTAATTTCTAAGTAGGAAATTCCCACACAAAGTACTGAGCAAGAGTTGTACTAGGCAGGAGTGGAAAGTAAATGGTGAAAGGTAAGAATGCTTGAAATGTAAATTATCTATCAAATCATCATTTTTGAAATGCAAAGAGTGAAAGGAATAAATAAAAGTTAGTTTAAATAAAACAAGCAGCCAGTATAAAGCAAAGCTCAATGGGTTTGATTTTTTAATATAGAGAACGTTATCTTAGGCTAAGTTGTCAGAAGCCAATGCATGCTGGTATTTACTAGCCTATGTTTGAATCAATAATAACATGAACGTGTCTTCCTTATGCAAGTAAGTCTAACGTTACTCATGATCGCGTTAAACATAGACATATTTTTGGTAACGTTAGCTTCTTTGACTATAATTTTCCTACTCGTGTGGCACCTCCTCTCACGACTAGTAGTAACGTTAGTCGGAAATTTTAAATCCAACCCAAACTACGGCCAGTAATTGTGGTGTTGAAATGGAAGTAATTTTTAACATGAGTTTACCTTATGGTACGAATCCAGTCTCCTCTGGGCAGCATCTGTTGGGAATCGATGAAACGTGCATCTCCTGTCCGACGACTTGTGGTCACATTCCGGGGTAAAGCAAAAAACTATTGCCTAGCAATAGGTTGCGAACTTTCTTGCTAACTAACGAAAAAACAAAGAACCTGAACTTGAGTGTCCAACTGTTAATTGGTAACTCGAGAATTTGTTAAAACAAACAATAAGAACAATACAATCTGAAAATATTACGAACTGATGAATCAACAAGTTAGAAAGTTATTAATTATTACGTTTGAAAGAGCAAGGCACAACTTGACGCTGTAAAACGAGCGAGTGAGTTCATAGTCATACCCCTTCACTTTTTCCACATTTTATTATGTTACAGCCTAATTCCAAAATGGATTAAATAAAAAAGAATTCCTCAACATTCTACACACAATACCGCATAATGACAAAGTGAAAAAGGTTTTTTAGAATTTTTTGCAAATGTATTAAAAATAAAAAAATGTAATATCACATGTACATAAGTATTCACACCCTTTACTCAATACTTTGTTGAAGCACCTTTGGCAGCAATTACAGGCTCAAGTCTTCTTGAGTATGATGCTACAAGCTTGCCACACCTATTTTGGGGCAGTTTCTCCCATTCTTCTTTGCAGATCGTCTCAAGCTCCATCAGGTTGGATGGGGAGCGTCGGTGCACAGCCATTTTCAGATCTCTCCAAAGATGTTCAATCGGGTTCAAGTCTGGGCTCTGGCTGGGCCATTCAGGGACATTCACAGACTTGTCCCAAAGCCACTCCTTTGTTATCTTGGCTGTGTGCTTAGGGTCGTTGTCCTGTTGGAAGGTGAACATTCGCCCCAGTCTGAGGTCCAGAGCGCTCTGGAGCAGGTTTTCATCAAGGATCTCTCTGTACATTACTGCATTCATCTTTCCCTTGATCCTGACTAGTCTCCCAGTTCCTGCCGCTAAAAAACACCCCCACAGCATGATGCTGCCACCACGCTTCACTGTAGGGATGGTATTGGTCAGGTGATGAGCAGTGCCTGGTTTCCTCCAGACATGACGCTTGGCATTCAGGCTGAAGAGTTCAATCTTGGTTTCATCAGACCAGAGAATTTTGTTTCTCATGGTCTGAGAGTCCTTTAGGTGCCTTTTGGCAAACTCCATGCGGGCTGTCATGTGCCTTTTACTGAGGAGTGGCTTCCGTCTGGCCACTCTACCATAAAGGCCTGATTGGTGAAGTGCTGCAGAGATGGTTGTCCTTTTGGAAGGTTCTCCCATTTCCACAGAGGAACACTGGAGCTCTGTCAGAGTGACCATCGGGTTCTTGGTCACCTCCCTGACCAAGTCCCTTCTCCCCCGATTGCTCAGTTTGGCCGGGCGACCAGCTCTAGGAAGAGTCCTGGTGGTTCCAAACGTCTTCCATTTGCGAATGATGGAGACCACTGTGCTAGTTGGGACCTTCAATGCTGCAGACATTTTTTTGTACCCTTCCCCAGATCTGTGCCTCGATACAATCCTGTCTCGGAGGTCTACAGACAATTCCTTGGACTTCGTAACTTGGTTTGTGCTCTGACATGCACTGTCAACTGTGGGACCTTATATAAACAGGTGTGTGCCTTTCCAAATCATGTCCAATCAATTGAATTTACCACAGGTGGACTCCATTCAAGTTGTAGAAACAGCTCAAGGATGATCAGTGGAAACGGGATGCACCTGAGCTAAATTTTGAGTGTCACAGCAAAGGGTGTGAATACTTATGTACATCTGATATTAATTTTTTTTATTTTTAATACATTGGCAAAAAATTTAAAAAAACCTTTTTCACTTGGTTATTATGCGGTATTGTATGTAGAATGTTGAGATTTTTTTTTTATTTAATCCATTTTGGAATTAGGCTGTAACATAATAAAATGTGAAAAAAGTGAAGGGGTATGAATACTTTCCGGATGCACTGTATATGAACACATTCAAACTTTATCAATGGACAAGATGCGGCTGTGGTGCGCATATACTTTGTTTTAATAGTTGCATTGTTCCTCTACTAGTCTCCAGCCAGGCCGCTACTACCAGAGACAGCGGGAAACAGCTCGAGCGGTCG
This sequence comes from Galaxias olidus, assembly GCA_026901105.3. Taxonomy (NCBI): domain Eukaryota; kingdom Metazoa; phylum Chordata; class Actinopteri; order Galaxiiformes; family Galaxiidae; genus Galaxias; species Galaxias olidus. The sequence continues at coordinate 48,198 of JAPMUY010000493.1, read as the reverse complement.
TGACCGATGCTCAAACTAGACTTCACATGTTATTATTCTACACAGACTGTAAAACAAATCTTGAAATTTACAGTGAATTTTTTTTACACTGTATTTTATAAGATGTTGCTTGGGAAACAGTAATACATTAAAGCTAAAGGTTGTTGAATGTAATACAAACTCGTGAATAATCACATCCATCTATTTGTAAAGCACTTGTCAATATTAATGTAGAGCCGTGGCTAGCATTGACTGATTGAGGACACCGAGGTCATGTCCTGGATATTTTTTCTAGTATTTTTTTCTTTTCTCCCATACAATTTGCGCTGTTACACGCGATCTCTAGCGGGCTCATTTAAGCTAGCGCGACTGTACTATTGTCATCACATGAAACTACACAACCGGAGGAATACAGTGGTATCAGGCTTGTTAGACTAGCTTGTTGGCAAGCGGGCTAAATATTGCTCTGAAGTTAGGTTACATTTTGGCGAGAGAAAATGTAAGTTAGAAGGCTAACTCAGTAAGCTAGCTAACACTAGTGTTTACTTTCGTCACTGTGATAGCGGTTGCAAGACAGGAGATAAAAACAGAAGGAGAAGGCGAGTGAGAGGACGAATAGAGACAGCAGGTATTGGTGACAGTGTTTCCTCTTTGGCAGTACCTGCTCTTTAAAATATATGTTAATTCTTGCTCAAATATAATAATAAATGCATTTCAAATGTAGGCCTATGCTAATGTAGGATTTGCTACCTATAGGCCTACAGGTTGGATAAACTATTGGAAACACCAGTTTTCCATTAACATTAATAATGCTATTTATTAATGAATGAAAATGCTGCTATTATGTCCGATGTTGATGATGACACGTTATACAATCTCCATATATGTAACTGAAAAGTTTTTTTTTTAATTAAAATTAAAAAAGAGAGAAGAGTGAGAGAGCAGGTTCTTCCAAGAAGAGAGAGACAAGAGGAGATGATAGCAAGAGAAAGGGAAGAAAATAATCTAGTGAAGGAATAGACTATAGTACTGAGTTTTTGAACACTTGTCAGGCCAGCCCTGAAAGATAGCCAAACCTGAAAGATGCTCTGCTCAATTTGTTAAACGGTGAAAGGGATTTCAATGCAATGAGAAACTGAACAGAAGAGTAATTTCAATATTGGCCATCTTGTGTTAAATGAAAATTAGACTAGTATAAATAATGTGTCAGCACTGACAAAGTCTGACATGATTTCCTTAGTGATTTGTGTTACTCAAATGCGTTCAAATGCATAGATTTATGCTATAGTCTTACTGAAATTATCGAATAAGGACTCATGACCAGATGACCTCAGTATTTCCAAAATCCTGGCTATGGCCTTGAACATGCATATTGATGAATTTCAACATTGTAATTAATACATTTATACAAAAATGGAGTTTGTATGTGTTAAGACAAGTACATGACTGTAGCTGTCAGCTGTTGATGAGAAAGGTGCAGTATGTAGTTCTAGAGAATTGGGGGGGTGGGGGGGTGGGGGGGTGGCAAGAATTTGAATCACAACACTCAAAAAGGCCAAACTATTTCATAATTTGATTCCCCTATTAGTATGAGCTAGTGCATGACAATCGTTTTTATTTAGCTGCGATTTGCACCATAGCTACTATACGTTGACGAGTATATCCAACATATGCATGTAAACGAATAATGCATTTTTGACATGATTCTGGCGCGATACTTCCTAACGTTCTAAAACGGCACTTGGCGATTTAACAAGCCAAGTCTTTTGCGACGACATGCAACGACTTCAGCCGCCTTGCAACTACAGAACTAGTTCACACCACTGCTACGTTTGTCTGCAACGCGAATTGTAACAACAAGTTTGTTTGGAGGGTGACGCTGTAAGCAGGAATTATACCTAGGAGTGTGCACGCGAGGTGATTGATAGGCAGGTAGCCCTTACTCCTTGCAAAAACTCTCCTGATTGGTTGGGGATAGGCGGGCGTCCCTAGATTTTTTAAAAGCTGAATACAGGTCCCATGGCACTCATATATAACGCACCTTCTCTCTGAGCATTTGGTTTAATGATATCCTCCGGGAGGTGTGTAATAAACATAAAAAAACATTAAAAATTTAATCTGTTGCTAGAAATTCAAACTTACATACTGCACCTTTAATGGGGGTTCATGCTTCTTGGCCACCGCCCAGTGATATTATTCATAATTACATAATTAATGGTTAGTTATTCACAAATGTTTCACATTTAAACATACAATAACAGCACAATACAAAATAGGTAGCCTCATGAGTTCTTTATCTAATGCATTCACCATATTATGGTGATTGGCGAGAAAGTTTGGCAATACTACTTTTACACTGGTGATGGCACTGTAAGCAGCGTCAAGTTTAGCTAAATGTATACATGGCTTACCTATCATGTTCCAAAACCATTCCAAAACGCCAATTCTTTAATTATGTCGTGATTACAACAGTCTTGCCTTGCTAATTATTATCGTAGCATGAAGGAAATTGAACTATGAAACTTTGGCTAATAAGGGGCTGTTATGATCATTTGCAAAATGGTAATTAAAGTTCGCAACGTTAGACAGTTGTAGTCCAGTCCAATCAAAAGTAGTTTAGTCTGTATCATTTAACAAGCATGCTAGCTAACGTACATTGAAATTACTTAACTCCTTATCCAAATTGTGATGTTTAATAGTTCATTAAATCAAAACAAAAAAGGTTTTTAACAGCGGCGCGTATGCATTGTGGGGAACACTTGTTATTAGCCAGTGTCTTAATTTTGACATTAATAAAGTTGGTTTTGCAGAATTCCAGCAAGCTATCACAAGCTAAATCCAATCAGTGTTTCCGCTATGTACACTCAGCAGTGGCGGGCCGCCGCAGCAAAATAATAGCCACCACAGCTTCAAATCTTTGTTAAATAAAATGAAATCCCAATTACACGACTCTACAGAGTCCGCCCCACTAAAGTCAAATAAACGATCATACGCTCCATCCAATTTGCTTAACTCGAACCAGACAGGACATCATTCAGCCAAGCAAAGGTTGTCACAAACTCATGACAATCAAATAAACAGCACGAGTACAGCATATTCTCCTCCGGTAGAGTGAAAAACAGGGCAGAGGATACGATTAGGCTTCGTTACCAGAGAACAAGAAAAAAGTTGATTTAACTAGCTAACGTTAAGTTTGATAGATTTTACTTTTTAAATAAACATTCGCAATTTATTTTCTATTGATGTTCATGGTCAACTGATAGTATTAAATATCAGAAAATAATGTTCCAGCTAACGGTAACGAACTCAAATCCTGGTAACGTAACTCAATAACATAGCCAACGATGTTTAGGCCTATGTATAAGCTATGTACTAAAATCTTCCTGATTGCATTGTCAGAAGAGTTTGTTAAAATATTGCTCCAAGATAAGAATAAAAATACGCGTGATGACAAGGAAACTAGTAGAGGTGTGCATCTTCACTGGTCTCACGATTTGATTAGATTAAGATTCACCTGCCAACGATTCTCGATGCTGCCACAATTTTCTATATTACTGCAATTTTCATTTTGCAGACAATTCCATCATAATTTAAGATCCCCAGCCAAAGTTCCATTGTTGTTCAATTGTCAGGCTGTCACGAGTCACAACGTAATTAAACAACTTGTTTTCGGACTTGAAATGGAACAAGAGACAAACGTGTAAACATTTAGCAAAAATGTAGGCTAGCTATGTTACTTCCAAATGTACTTAAACGGAATGTTACAGTAGCCAAATTATGTCACTTAAAAGCCGAGCTCACTAACAACAGCAGCTGTTACAGGATTAACGTTAGCCTAATGTTCTCAAAACAATTGATTAACTTTAGTAATAGATTAACTGCAGGCTCTACTTTTTTGTAGGTTGATATGTTAATAACAATACAATTTATTAATTATATCAAAATTATATATATTTTTTTCTGTTTTACAACTCGGTTATGTTGTGTTGCTGCATCGATGCAGAGTCGTCCACGTCAGCATCGCGATTCATCTAAGAATCGAGAAATTTCCACACCTCTAGAAACTAGTCGGGTAACGTTACTTTGTTTTTAGTCTTGCGATGCCAGACCCATCTCCACACTTCGTTGCACTGTACATTGTTTTTAACTAGGCTCGGGAGGGTGAGGCTCACGGACAGTAATTGTAAGCGGAACTTCTCAAAATAGCCTGTTGCCAAAAAAAGTTAACACTTAAAAGTTAAGACTTGACAAACTAAAACTTTACATTTGTGTCTTTTCAAACTGTTTTAAAACAGCAGTGCAACCTTCTTTACCTTTGCATTTTAATAATGATACATTTAATTTGTAAAGTGCTTTACATTGTAATAACAATCTCAAAGCATTACAACCAATATTATGATAACATAATAGTAATAATAATAAAAAATAATAAATGTTAATACAATTCTATAAAAAACTGAGGAATCAAAAATATAATAAAATAACATAACACAGTTTGCAGAAGGCTTTCTTATTTTAGAAAAGTTTTAAGGCCTGTTTTAAAAGAGGATAGAGGTGGTCTGGGAGGGCCATTGAGCAGGGCTCAGTTGTGGGGTAAGGAGAAGCAGGCTGTCCCCAGACCTGAGACCGCAGAAGAGGTTTGTTAGGTTTAACTAGGTATTGATTGAGGTAAGAGGTGGCATTGCCATTGACACAGAGCGCAACACGTCATCAGAGGGAAGACCACGCCCCCTGTGGGACAAAACAACCCGTGAAATTGAATTAATGGAAAATTGCTGGACAATGCGTCTTGAAACAGCTTTAACGTAAAATATTAACACCAGCCTATATATCAGTACGCTTCTACCCGAAGAAAGGGCTGTGATTAAGTTAATGTCTTTAAGTAGGCCTGCTATATGTCGGCTTAGATTTAGATCTCCAAAACCAAACCATGATGAAATGTCAATCTCATGATCATCTCGAGTCTCCCGATTCCAGTACAAACATTTATTTTTTGTTAGAGCAAGGCACATTGAGACAATAAGAAAGTCGGAGTGTTTGTTTTGATTTCGTGTTGCGAAATGTGTAAACCACCAGAGTTTACGAAAATAGAAGCTGTCAACAATTGCCTTGGTAACCCCAGACACAGTCTTTTTTCCAGGCTTCTGATTGGCCAACATGGTTTGGCGTTGGACAGCGGTTTTTTTGCGATTGTGTGGACAAAGAATTTTTTTTTTTAACAGAGAAAAACCTCAGTTTTTAAAAATACCTGGCTACGAGTGGACATGGCCTTAGATCAGTTTGGTAAAACTCATGCCCAGTGGTTGGGGATCACTGCATAATTTATGCCATCAACTGGTCCCCGTTGCTAGGGAGCAAGTTAAAAACCAAGTTAGTTATATATATATATATTACGAAAAAAACAGAACCGATTAGGAGAACATGGTGGCTACATACCATTCAGCAATAGGATGAGTTCGGTCGCCAGTGGAATCCGACATCAAATCATGTTTAAGTGTGTAGTTGGCACTTCACTACTAGCGCCTAACTAACGTCAACGTAGCTTTGTTCAAACAGTGTCGGATTGAAACAGGGCACTACTGCAAATTAGTCTTTGTCTCAGTCAGTCAACCCTGTATAATAAATAGAATAATACTAGCTTTCCTTGCAACACGTTTTACAGCTAACAACCTAATAATTGTAGCTATAGCTCCCTACAGTTAAAACATTTACTGCTTTAGCTCCCCCATTTCCATGGTTTAACCCAGCCATTCTCAATCGGTGGGCCACAGAGGCAGCGTAATAGTAATAGAGAATTAAGAAAATAAAAAATACATCTTTTTTGTAATTTATGACGCCAGTTATTTTTATATCTAAATGTGTTCAAGAGTTCAAAACGTTAAATTAAAATGTATATAATTTCAATGACTGAACTTGATGTGTATTATTCAATTAGAAGAAGTTACAACCACATACAAAATATTGGAAGTCTAAAGCCAAAGTTTCAGAAGAGTAGGTTTTATTCAGCCTGAATAACATAAGGCATGCAACTACAAAAATCTACTGCTACAATCTACCATCTACTACCTTCTACATTCACATTTTGTGTTTTTATGCATTTTACACTCAAATCAAGACAACCCCAATATGCAAAGTAGACCATGCCCTTTTTCCAATCACCTCTGACCAATCTGTTCTCTGGGGCCTGCTTGTCTCATCAACCTTAAAGTTTATCATAAACTAAGGAAGCAGAGTCTATTACCCCTCTCCCTTAACTTTGTACATATGTTCACCCAAAGCATCTGTTAATCCCAAACTACTCATGTGCTCTCAAGGTAACGAACAGTCTGACAAATATTGCATTCCTACAAAGGCCTCTTACAATCATTAAGTGTTAATGCTTCCCTTCTTCCTGCCTCCTGCTCTGTGTTGTTCTCCATTTGATGCCCTTAATTATCCTGGGTCCTGCCTCTTCTCGCCAAATGCTTAACCCCCCTTTTTCTTAGTATGTGTCCCTCTCCCTCTCTCTACACTTCTCAATAATGAAAACTACTATTAAACCATTGTGCGCTTACCTACTAACCTTTAATATTGATAACAAATACTTGACTACAAAAAGGGTATCTACTTGTTAACACTAAATACACTATATATTACGTTATATCACCACACCAATCACCACACGTAAACCCAAACATAGACATACATACATACATACATGTAGGCAGGACAAACCCAACAGCTACAGTGTAGTCGGTGTAGAACCGCGATCACGCAGCAGTGAAGAAAATCGCGCCGCATAGCATTTTGAAACTGTTTAAATCGACCCAAATGTAGAGTTTTAGTTGATCAGAGTCTTTTAAGTCACTCTAAAGTTAAACTTAGTTTCACAACATATAAGTGTTGATATCTATAGAGCTCTAGCTAACTCACAGTTAGCTTCCAAATAGTGTAGGTTTTGTTCTTACATTAAATAATCCTTAACTTTAAACAGTTCAATAAAAGAATACACGATTTATTTAATATCAAACTATTGACGAACTGGTTTAAGCTTGTATTCTTAAAACACTGACAATTCAATCTTTCCATATTTCTACTGTTAATATAGTCATATTGTCATTTCAAAACTCGCCTCTTGCGTGGTGGTTGCCGCGGGTCCTCGTTAGAAACGCTATATTTAGGTACAAAACGGGCACCGATTTTGCGGCGCACCTTGTCTTCAAGTTAAATTGCCTACCTGTTCCCATCATTTTTGACAGTCAAACTTTGATTCATTTTGAAGTAAACCCCTGTCCGGACGTGACCTTAAGTGGAATAAGCAATCAGTCAACAATTTGTTATTTAAAATGCGTGCTATATACTTTACTTAAGTCGCTACTAACTTAAATTAAATCCCTCGGTCGGGGCTTTTCAAATCTGAGTAGTCCAAGGCCTTTGAAAGATACTCAGAAAAAGAAAAAAAAAATCGATCCTAGGCAGAGGAAGAATTGCTCACTCAAAGTTTTCCGTGCCTTAACTTCTCCAGGACAGCGGTAAAACACGTCATTTTCCACTATAGCTTGCTAGATAGTTTGTTTTGATTTAGAATTCAGTCGCGTTGATTGAAATCCATAAAGCAAGACCTATTTTCATTGTTTTATGTATGGTAATGTCAGTCAGTTTGGATACTATTACATAGGCCTATAACACATTGAATTTTAACTTTAGCTATGCTGATTGATTGTGAATGTAAGTGATGCTCATAGGTAACGTTATCTGTACCAAGATAAAAGACAACCTAGTTGTTGCATTCTTGAGCGAGGTAATTTTAAGTAGGCCTATCAAGGCAGTTAAGAATATATTAATGATCCTAGCGGATATGAAAAACTGTTCATATGTAAAATACTTCTGCTAATGAAGAACTATGCGTGATAAGAGTTTGAGGTAGCATATCAATTGCCGTGAGAAAATCTGGACTTTTCCTTTCATCTTTTGTTTTCCTCTATGTCCACCGAAGCATTTGTTTCCTTAAAGATTGCGTAGAGTGGCATGTCCAGTATTTGTGACCACGGATGCGTGCCTAAAAAATCAGTGCATTAAGAAAACAAGAAAACCTATTTATTAGTCAGATGGTTTATTGCCTTAAGGTTTGCAGAGCAGACTGCAGTAATTAGCAGATCAGCTACTCGTAGACAGCTAAAAATACAAGATCAATACAAGATCATCATCGTCATTATAAATTAAATATAGGCTATAATATAGGAGTTTGTTGGGCAGAGAGCTTTGACTTTTGCAAGATCGATTGGGCGAGAACTACGGGGGAGGCAGGGAAAACGATAGTATTTCAACGAGAGAATATGCCTGTTTATTACCGCTTTATAGGCTAAATAAGCACATATGTACAAATAATAATAAGCAATGATTTTGCAATGGGACCTACATTTTACTGAGATGTTTTGAAATGTGTTTTCGACCCGGTGATTATCTGGCACTGATTATGCGTGTACAAACGCAATTGCAAGCAGTACCTTGGCCATCTGTCGTTCGGAGCTGTAGAATTTTTGTTGCCTATAGGACCGCGTCATAAAAAATCTAAGTTGTTTGACACGTTCGCGGTTTTCAGCATACACATTTTGAATATTTTAGCCTTAATTTAGGTAAACGACCATGTAACTGTAAAGGCAGTGAGTTTTTCAAAGTATCCGTAGCAACATATACATTATTTTTTCCAGACAAAGAAGTAAACTAATGTCAAAGTTGGCCATAGGAGGTTTGAGCTTTTTGAAAACACTGCTTGGCTACACCGAAGTATCAACTCGGTAAAATTAAAAACCTTTTTTAGACACTAAAACTGTCACTTTTAGATCAATTGAAAATTTATGAATTTGTTTTTATTAATAAACGTTTAGTAAGTAACACAAATTTGGAGCATTCTCTGTTTAATCACTTGATTTGAAAAAAACTGAAAACGCGTTTGTCCTGCCTACTCTATGGACTCAAATGTATCGCCACTGTTGGCTAGCATTCGCTGGACTACAGTGATACAAAATTGATTGGGTTTTGAACAGGAAAAGTGATGTGGTTTACAGCCCTGCACGAGTGAAAGCTCCATGGCATGTGATGAGGAAATATGACCCTGAATACATTCAATTAAGATTCACAATTTTCTCATGGTACGCCAACTTTTCAGAAAACGTTTGCGTGAGATGTAGCCTACCGTTGTTAGCTCGAGCAGACATTTATTCGTCTTTGTAGGGTACTACAAGAAACTTTAAGAAACATGACTATTTACAGCCATTTTCACAGTTTAATAATTTTTTAATGGTAAGTGTAAGGATTCAAAGTTAACAGGAATCGAGCTTTCTCAAATGTCCCTATTAGATCGCCGCTTTACTCTGACTGGCTCGCCGCTTTGCATAAGTATAAATTAAATGGAGCCCTGTAAAAAAAAAAAAAAAATCCGCTTCAGATTCCGCAATGCAAAGCGTGCATAATGTTTTTTATTTTTTTTATTTTTTTTTTGGGAAGGTGGTCCTTGGAAATATTTCAACAATCAGAAGTGGGCCTTTTAAGTTACCAAAAGTTCAGAACCCCTGATTTAAACTGTCTTGCTGTGTGGGTTTAAAAAATGAGGTTATAACTCACCTAGACAACACACCCTCGCTATTCTCCAATAGAAGAACACATTATTCTGCAGCCTAAAAACTAAAAAGGCTGGACTGCAGGAGGAAACGTGAAGGTCTGCCGTTTCAGTCCAAAGCACTAGTACTAGTATAACAAGATGTTAACAAACGTATAACTATTAATGTGGAGTAGACTATATTTGGTAATAATTGCCTTACTTCTGGGTTGCTTATACTTGCTGGGACTGCACTTTTTGATCCAAATAAATAACTGTTGCACCTTTCTAACCGAGACATTTTGGAGTAGGCCTAAAACCACTGGTAAAAAGGTGAGGCTACCAAGGAAAGACCTGTAGTTCTTGAAGTTGCACTGTGTTGAAATGCCTGCATAATATAGCACATTGTCAAAACTGGCTAAAACAGTAACATTACTTGCGCTGCTGTCTCGAAACCACATGGAGTTCACTAAAACATGCTAGACTATTAGACTATTACATAAACATTAATGGTTTTAGGATACTGTAGGGGAACTGGGTCTTACTGCTTTTTGATATGTGTAAAGGTATTTAATAAACGCTCTATCAATATTTATAGATTATTAATTAATTAATATATTAATATTTTAATCGATCAACTTGATTAAGAGTCACATTAAATCATAAAGGGGGCACCACCCAAGGACTTTAGCTTATTGCATGGCTCGATGGGAAACCAAGTCTAATCTTTATATTAACTTTATTAAATTAATATTAGTTCAATGTTAACGCGAATATGAAAGTTAAACGTTTCAGTCTCAATTCTAAAGTAGTAAATTCTAGGTGTGTGAATGAATGAACCATATGCAGAAGGAAACAGGAGTTTGAACAAACAATGACACTTATTTCTAATTCTAGGCAAGCTATGTACAGATTTACAATGAATAAATTATAGTGATCTAGGAATGTTAGCAGGTCAGGTATTAAACGTGGGTATGGATCTCTAAACAAAGCAGTATGAGGAAGCTAATTGCTATAAGCTAAGCACCAAATGTAATGTATAAGATAGCGGAAGTTACTCTGTGACGAGGGATTTGCTACCTTGCAGCAGGGAATTCATAGTCCGTTGCTGGTTTAATGAGCAAAGATTGTGCGGTTTTTATTAGCAGATATTCCAATGTTCTTGGTGGGACGCTGATTGTGAAGCAGATTGCGTGGTTGACTGTGTTGTGCAATCATTTCTCATCTCGACAGGGATGATCTTTGCCTCTTCAAGATAGGTTAATCGCAGGTAATTCGAAAGGTTTGTTGTTGAGGGTTTAATGAGCAAAGATAGTGCTTGGAAAGGTGTCCTTGGTAGGTATTCCAAAGTTCTCGATGGAATGCGGCCTTGTGAAGCAGATCGCGTGGTTGACTATGTTGTGCAATCATTTCTGATCTTCTCCTCTTCAAGATAGGTTAATCGTAAAGTTCTGTTCTGTTGAGTCTGGTTTTATCAAACGGTCAAAGGGGGTGTGTCCCTTGACACAGGTTTGGGGGCAGGCAAAGATAGGTGACTACATGGAATTTATAGAGCTTTGACTAAATCCATGTGTTTCTATTATCAAACTTGTAAATGTTCTACAAAGTTATGCAAAGTCTATGTCTCCATGTTACGAATGTTTAAGTACCAAACAGTATGTAGCTGGAAAAGAAGAGTTTTCTTCTAAAGCAAAAACAAATAAAAAAAAAAATTTTTAGCACGGTGGCTCAGTGGTTGGCACTGTTGCCTCGCAGCAGGAAGGTCCTGGGTTTAAGCCCCACCTCAGCCAAGGGCCTTTCTGTGTGGAGTTTGCATGTTCTCTCCCCGTGCTTGCGTGGGTTTCCTCCGGGTACTCCGGTTTCCTCCCACTATCAAAAAACATACCGCATCCCCCTACCAGTGCCCTGACCAGTCACTGCCAATTCAACTGGAGTCGGTCTGTGTGTCCTGTGTATGAGCAAGTCTGACGTAATATGCTGGGTGAGCAAGTCTGGCGCAAATTGGCTGCCGTGGTATCACTCAGACTGAGTGTTGTGTTTGATAGCTGTCGGTCCATTCGTTGTTCATTCTGTGGTATTAATTGGCGACCAAATTGTGTAAAGCGCTTTGAGTTTCTAGAAAAGCACTAAAAACTAAATTAAATGTATTATTATTATTATTATTATAATTATACATTCAATAAACTCATGTAATTACAAACATAATATTATACTTCAATTCTCATTGTCAATGTCCTTGTTCGATTATTGTTTAGTTACTCCGTTAAACAACCAATCTCTTAGTCCTTGGAAAATTCTGATTTGGTTGTTAGGACAGAGATAAATTGGCTCTCTGTTAGAATTGTCTCCCTTGAAAGATGGAAGGGGCTTCTCCCCTCCTTTCTTGGCATTCCAGGGGGTCCTCTGTCCAGACCCAAAAGGTATTGTTAAGGTTTTATGACCTTGTTCTCATGCAAAAAACCCAAAAGCCAGGCCTTGTTATCTGATCTAGATAACTGTCCTGTCTCTCTGGTCTGGAGAGCATCTTACACCCTCCTCAACAACCAAATGGACAGGGAGGTTTAGACGTGTGAAGTTGATTCTCCTACAATACTGACATCATGGAAAGTTTAATTACTCAAATCTATAGTAAATGTAATAGTTTATCTTAGCAGGCGATTCAACCTAGCAGAAGATATCTGGGAATGACACTTAGTTTGGGCCATTTAGTTTGATCGTTCATCCAGTCTTTTAAGTTTTATGACATATGGACCATCAGATTCAGTAAACATTTTTGAATGTAGCAATCTCAAGTGACCGCAAATACTCTATATTACACATTAGAACTTGGTATCATAAGCATGCGAGTTTAAAAGCCGAGCTTTCCTAGCATTTCCAGGCCAGGGGAAAGGTTTGTTTTCCCCATCGCTGACTCCCCCAAATATGACGAGACGCCGACTGTATCTACCTTGTAAAAACTTAAATTGGGGCTAGTTATCTTATTTGCCATGCAACCGACCATGCAAAAGCCTTTTGGCATGGTTGCAATTTTTGTTGTAAGTCAATAAAGAGAACTGTGCAATGCAAGTCAATAGAAAGCGCAGCTTTGTTTTCCCCCATGGTGTGGACGTGTCTTAAATGCGCTCTGCGTCTTTAGAAGCATTTGAATGTCAGCAAAAGGGTTTTGAACTGGATTCTGTACAGCTCCTATTCGGTTGTTAAGTCTAACGTCACTTTTTACTCCTAGGACCAAACACTGTTTTAGATCCCTAAGCAAAACACAATTGCGGAACCTTTTCACAATTAATTCAAATTAGTGAGGTGCCATTGTATGGAATACCAAATGTGCCAAAATGAAATATTTAAATATTTCTTCATTAAATAAATTATCATATACAGGAATATATATAAATGGGTGAATAAATTGTGAAATCACTAAATAATTAATAAAATAATACTCAAACAATTAAGAAATAATTTGCATTTTCACAATACAAAATTTGTTTTGTTTATTTTTTATTTCATAATAAATGTTTTATTTTCAAATGGCACTTTTTATTTATTTCACAATGGTACTTTTCCAAATGTCACATTTATTTCATAATGGTACTTTTACGAATGCCATATTCATTTCATCATGGCTCTTTTCATAATGACCTGCTCATCTGTCAATGAAGATGAGAGCACGCCTACAAAACGGTTGTCAAAACGACCACGCCCCCTTTTGGGAAAAACTATTTCAAACTGCCGGTGGAAAAACTAGTGTCAGGCATACTAGTGACACTAGTTTTCCCACCGGCAGTTTGAAATTGTTTTCCCCAAAATGGGATGTGGTTGTTCTGACAACTGGGGAGTGATGTAGCCTTGCCCTTGCTCTCATCTTCATTGACAGATGAGCACGTCATTATGAAAAGAGCCATGATGAAATAAACGTGGCATTCGTAAAAGTATCATTATGAAATAAATGTGACATTCGGAAAAGTACCATTGTGAAACAAATAAAAAGTCCCATTTGAAAATAAAACATTAATTATGAAATAAAAAGTAAATGAAATGGGTTTTTTATTGTAGAAATGCCAATAATTTCATAATAATTGTTTGAGTATTTAATTATTTAGTGATTTCACAAGTTATTTACCCATTTATATATATTCCTGTATTTATACATATGATTATTTATTTAATGAAGGAATATTTATTTATTTCATTTCGGCACATTTGGTATTCCATACCATTGAGGGTTAAAAGGGTCTAAATAATTTTAACTACGATAGAATGAGTAGTGTAGTTGTTCTTCCAGGTGGCGTAATTAGGGTTAGCTTCCCGGCATCAATGCAAAAGAGGATTTACGAGGTTGGCAAGAGTTAGAAGCTAGCCGTAAGAATATATAGCCATGCAGCTAAATAGACACTTATTAGATGAGGTAAAAACAAAAAAAACATACAAGACTGCTATAACGTTGGATGTAAACAAAGATGAAAAATATTATAAATACACAGCCAGATTTTGGGTGGTTAGTGAAGTTAAGCTATAGTTAAAATCTGCCACCCCCAGGTTAGCTACAGAACCTCGGTATTGTTATGCTTTTAATAATATAAACACAGCGCCAATGTCTCAGTTTTCGATGTGTTAGGGTGAGGGTTAAATTGTTTTCAATATAGCTGCACGTTGAAGGTCAGTCAGTGCAGACCAACGGCAGACAAATGCCACCATATGGCAACATTGTCGATTTGGGTTGAGAAAAACGTGTCCTGCACCGACGTGGAACGCGTGTTGAAGTGAGCGGACACCGAAAACGGACGATACTGTAGCCAAGCGTGTGAGATGACCCCATCTGGTTCACTGTAAAAATAAAAAGAATAACTACTGGCATCAGAGCCTTGAAATAAATAAGAATAACAAATATTTTATTTGGAATAACTAATACATTTTCCGCACAAAAAAAAAGGGATACATTCAAAATGGCTTAAATCATTTAAAAAAACTGGAAAATGCCCCACAGGGGAATTAGTTCATTAATTTCAGCAGTTTTGCCAAGGGGGAAACGCCAACTGCACACCCTATAGTTGCAGGTTGGGGTGAAGTTTTTGCGCCTGTAAAAAAAATTATATATTTTAGTCACATGATCATGCAAAACAATGATAGTGAGGAACTTGGAAGTCATTGGCAATGAAAATCTTAAACTGCAAGTATGTGGAATAATTATAAAGCTGAGGCCTATACCTTGTATTTGTGAGCTTTGATATGCTTATACATTTTATCCTACAGTGATATGGATATACAGTGCTGTGCAAAAGTATTTGCCCCCTTACAGATACTTATTGTTTTTGCACATTTGTCACACTTAAATGTTTCAGATTATCAAACAAATTTTTATATCAGACTAAGATAACCTGAGTAAATACAAAAAGCTGTTTTTAAATGATGATTTCATTTATTAAGGGAAAAAAGCGATCCAAACCAACCTGGCCCTATGAGAAAAAGTAATTGCCCCCCCCCCCTTGTTAAATCATGAATTAACTGATATTAACCACATTTTTGGGAAAGCTGAGTTCAATTTCACTAGCCACACCCAGGCCTGATTACTGACAGAACTGTAGAATCAAGAAATCACTTAAATAGAACCTGTCTGACAACATCAAGTAGGCTAAAAGATCTCAAAATGTAACACATCATGCCCCGATCTGAAGAAATTCAAGAACAGATGAGAAACAAAGTCATAGACATATATCAGTCTGGAAAGGGTTACAAAGCCATTTCTAAGGTTTTGGGACTCCAGCGAACCACAGTGAGAGCCATTATCCACAAATGGAGAAAACATGGAACAGTGGTGAACCTTCCCAGGAGTGGCCGGCCTACCAAAATTACTCCAAGAGCGCATTGACTCATCCAGGAGGTCACAAAAGAACCCAGAACAACATCTAAAGCACCGCAGGCCTCACTTGCCTCAGTTAAGGTCAGTGTTCATGATTCAACAATAAGAAAGAGACTGGGCAAACATGGTATCCATGGGAGAGTTCCAAGGCAAAAACCACTGCTGACCAAAAAGAACTCAAAGGCCCGTCTCGCATTTGCCAAAAAACATCTTGATGATCCCCAAGACAAGAAAATATTCTGTGGACTGACGAGACAATAGTGGAACTTTTTGAAAGGTGTGCGTCCCGTTACATCTGGCGTAAAACTAACACAGCATTTCAGGAAAAGAACATCATACCGACAGTCAAACATGGTGGTGGTAGTGTGATGGTCTGGGGCTGCTTTGCTGCTTCAGAACCTGGGCGACTTGCCGTAATTGATGGAACCATGAATTCTGCTCTCTACCAGAAAATCCTGAAGGAGAATGTCCGGCCATCAGTTCGTGACCTTCAGCTCAAGCGCACTTGGGTTATGCAGCAGGACAATGATCCGAAGCACACCAGCAAGTCCACCTCTGAATGGCTCAAAAAACTCAAAATGAAGATTTTGGAGTGGCCTAGTCAAAGTCTGGACTTAAATCCGATTGAGATGCTGTGGCATGACCTTAAACAGGCCGTTCATGCTCGTAAATCCTCCAATGTGGCTGAATTAAAACAATTCTGCAAAGAAGAGTGGGCCAAAATTCCTCCACAACGATGTGAAAGACTCATTGCCAGTTATCGCAAACGCTTGATTGCAGTTGTTGCCGCCAAAGGTGGCACAACCAGTTATTAGGTTTAGGGGGCAATTATTTTTTCACATAGGGCCAGGTTGGTTTGGATAGCTTTTTTCCCTTAATAAATGAAATCATCATTTAAAAACAGCTTTTTGTATTTACTCAGGTTTTCTTTGTCTGATATAAAAATTTGTTAAAAATGTTCATCATCATCTTCATCCGCTTTGTCCGGGGTCGGGTCGCGGAGGTAGTAGTTCCAGCAGGGCATCCCAAACTTCCCTTTCCCGGGCCACATTAACCAGCTCTGACTGGGGGATTCCAAGGCGTTCCCAGGCCAGTGTGGCGATTTAATCCCTCCACCTGGTCCTAGGTCTGCCCTGCGGCCTCCGCCCAGCTGGACTTGCCTGGAACACCTCCCTAGGGAGGCGGCCAGGTGGCATCCTTACTAGATGCCCGAACCACCTCAACTGGCTCCTTTCTACGCAAAGAAGCAGCGGCTCTACTCCGAGTCCCTCAGGAATGGCTGAACTTCTCACCCTATCCCTAAGGGAGATGCCAGCCACCCTCCGGAGGAAACAAATTTCCGCCGCTTGTATCCACGATCTCGTTCTATCGGTCATGACCCACCCTTCATGACCATAGGTGAGAGTAGGAACGAAGATAGACCTTATGTTAAAAATGTTGATAATCTGAAACAGTTAAGTGTGACAAATGTGCAAAAACAATAAGTATCTGCAAGGGGGCAAATACTTTTGCACAGCACTGTACATTTTATCTGGATTTACTCATGGATTTGGACTTCTTTACAACTACAAACTTAAGGCGCAGCCTGTTTTAGAATAACTCCAGATGTTTCCAGCTCTAATGTAATGGGAGAGCTAGTGTTTCACAGTTTCTGTAAAGGTAAGCTAGCTTTTCTAGCTAGAAAGACGAGTCTACCCTTTCAATTAAGACATTATGTGTAGTCTAATTATAAATGAACTTTTTGTGTATGTAAAAGGTCTGAAAAGTTACTAAGCCCATAGTCCACGTCAAAGGGAGTTACTCTCTCTCAGAAAACTGCTCCTGAACTGCCTGAAATGCCTTGTTTGTAGTTCGGCGTTTTCTTCCGTAACTTATCTACATCACTAAATCATACATTTGCATAATGCCCACCTAGCGGCTAGTTTGGCACGTCCTCAAACAGAGCCAGTCAGAGTAGAGGCCAGCAGTTTTGGATAGTGGTTTCGCCATGTCATGAAAACACTGCTTTTGTCAGTGCAAAGGCAAATTCCCTTCGTTTGACCAGCTGACCAATCAGAGCAGACTGGGCCCGTCGGGAGGGGGGGCCTTAAAGAGACAGGAGCTAAAACAGAGCGTTTCAGACAGGTGAATAGAGGCGTTGCAGACCCAGGCACTTTGGAAAAAATGTATTGTTTATTAAACCTTAAAACGTGTAAACCTATTCTAGTAGAACTCCTAAATAAAGGTATGAACCTGCAAATTAGCATAATAAGGCCCCTTTAAACTAACACAAATATAACACTGGTAGCAGGTGTCATGACCATACTGACCGTACTAACTTAGCTAGCTTACAAGCACCCATACTGGTGCAAACGTTTTTTCTTGATTTAATTCGAAGAATTATAAAACTTACCTTATAAATTTCAGCCATTTCTTCTCTTTCTCATCGCAAAGAAGCGGTAGAATGAAAAGTCAATACTTTTTTTTTATTCAGACTTATTTAAACAACAAGGGACACAGCACTGCGGCATGTTGGAAAGACTAGCCTCAGCCAACGCAGTAGCACAGACTAGCACAAGCGGCTTGGACCCGGAAAGAGTAATATCGAAGGATAATTCCGTTAAGGACTTAACGAGCGAATTGTGTCTACGATGATTCGGTTTGACCTAATTGGTCACTATCTCGACAGGTTTCCCACTACAAAAATACACCAGAACGTCAATAATAACGCCCAAGTCAATTATGTTATTAACAGCCATTTAACCTTAATATGTGGCTACATGAATACAGTGTCACAGGGGCCAATTTATTAAGCTAGTTACGGTGTTCTGAAATTCTGAGCCTCCCCCTCAGGATAGGCTACCTTCGCAAATTGCGGCGCATGAACATTTACTATTACTCTGAGCGGTCATTTCTCCCTGTCAAAATGGGCAACCAGGGCTTTAATGTGTTAAAAAGTATGCATTTACTTCAAAACACAAGGTAGTGCATCCTGAGCAGTAATTTCTCCCTGTCAAAATGGGCTGCAGGGCTTTAATGTGTTCAAAAAGTATGCATTTATCTTTACATGTTATATAATCATTTACCTAAATAAAGGGTACAATATTTAAAACGTGTACTCTGAAAACAGAAATCGTGTTAAATTACTTTCTTGTTTAGGACACGGGCACCAGGCTCAAACATTCTAGCCTAGTACCGGACAAACAAACCGATAGCCTGCATTAGCATTAGGTAACATGTGTCTAAAATCATGCCACGCTAAAATACAAACAGATAGGCATACCTTATTCTATTATACAGTGAACTTATATAAATAATTTATAGATTTATAAAATCAACGCATAAGTATAGCCTATGCTGTTGATTGGACCAAGATACCATCTTTACTTCCATCATGGCAATCCCTTAATGCATTCATCGAGGGCTCTGATCTGATTATATCCATGAGCCTACTAACGAATGAATAGGCCTACTAAACAATTTCATTCTTCAATAGATTTAAATAATAAAAAGTGTTAGACATGTTTGGAAGAAAAACTACAAAAGCAGTAGTGTTAACGTTTTTAATTTTATTTGTGACAACCTGTCTAGGATGTACGATATAGGAATGGAAAAAACTTAAATGTTTCCATACAAAAAAAAACATGCTACAAACCAGTATGGAAGCCCATTAGGGACTTTATTCAAATGAAAATGTAAACTTGAAAATGCAAATGCAATTCCACAATAGCATTATCACTTTCCACATTTGTATGTGTTATTTGAGACAAAATGTAAATGAAAATGCAATAATCCCATTTGCATTTGCATTTTCAAATGCTTCAATGGGCATTCTGTGTCAATATTCAAATTCAAATGCAGAAGCTTTTTGACATTACATTTTCAAAGTCCTACCCCGCCATACTGCAGACAATATTCAAATGTTAATTCAAACTTGAAAATTAAAATGCAATATAAAAAATGTATTCTAATTTTCCATTTGTGCAAGCATTATTTATGTCACAATTAAAATTGAAATGCAGTTGTCAAACAATATGAAAATTAAAAGGAAATCGCATTTGCCATTGCATTTTCAAAGACGTCCTCTTCAGTACTACACTGTGCAGTGGACAAAATTCAAATGCAATATGCGAATCAGCGCTAGGAGTCTGTTGCATTTGCATTTTCAAGTCACCACGCTCTCTTTGGGACAGAACATGAAAATTCAAATGCAATCTGTCAGTCCTCATCAAGGCGGGTCTTTAGTTTGGACCTCACTTCCTCCTTCAGTCACTTAGTATAGTCAAAGAACTTACATTGAAATTACATTGTGCTTCTATACTCTTTGGTATAGTGCTAGCTGTAGCTAGCGGTGCGTCAGGTGCGCCGGGAGATAACCACTTTGGCTATTTGACGGCAACCTAATTTTGCCATTAACAGAGGTTCGCGACAGAACAGAGAATTTATGTATTGCGGAGTAGGTCTACTCCATTTCTGCCACCAACGTAGACGTGTCTCCCGCACCAGCCAAGCCTATGCCATTGCCGCAGAGATGAACACTAAGTGTGGCTAACTCTTGAAAGACAAATGAGCAACCTCACCTTAATAAAATTGCCCAAAACAAGCGCAACACTATCTATGGCCACATATTTATAATACAACATTATTAAAAGTAGAGGTGTGAACGTTTATGAAAACATTAAAACCTTTTCCAGAACAAATTTGCAGAGTTTATAGTGCACCTTCTAATTAAATAGCTTTGTTCAATCTAAAGTGGTACAATCCTGCCTTCATATTATCACCCATATACCGTATTGTGCTATAAGTTTATTTATTCAGTATGATTCTGATAATTATGCACGTGAAAGTTGAAAATAATGCAGTTATGCCCAATCTATTAGCCCACAGCAAGCGTTCAGCTATGGCTGTCCTGCTTCTCTTCGTTTCAGCACTGTCATTGTGAATAATTAGAGAAAGATTTTAATAAATATACTTCTTTTAATAAATGCAAAAACATAGAACTTGCAGCACAAAAATATGACTAAGGTCTTGCGAAACTGCAGCTCCCACAACGAGTTGGTAAAAGTTTAATGAACGAAGCAAGTCACTAAACGAGGAAGTGACATCCTAACTAAAGACCCGCCTTGATGAGAGGACTGACAGATTGCATTTGAATTTTCATGTTCTGTCCCAAAGAGTGCGTGGTGACTTGAAAATGCAAATGCAATAGACTCCTAGCGCCGATTCGCGTATTGCATTTGAATTTTGTCCACTGCACAACGTAGTACTGAAGATGAAATCTTTGAAAATGCAATGGCAAATGCGATTTCCTTTTCATTTTCAAATCGTTTGACAACTGCATTTTAATTTTAATTGTGACATAAATAATGCTTGCACAAACGGAAAATGAGGATACATTTTTTATATTGCATTTTAATTTTCAAGTTTTAATTAACATTTGAATATTGTCCGCAGTATGGCGGGGTAGGACTTTGAAAATGTAATGTCAAAAAGCTTCTGCATTTGAATTTGAATATTGACACAGAATGCCCATTGAAGCATTTGAAAATGCAAATGCAAATGGGATTATTGCATTTTCATTTACATTTTGTCTCAAATAACACATACAAATGTGGAAAGTGATAATGCTATTGTGGAATTGCATTTGCATTTTCAAGTTTACATTTTCATTTGAATAAAGTCCCTTATGGGCTTCCATAAACCAGATCCATGAAAACCTCCTGAATAGTATAAGTATACTAACCACAGGCCTATGTTTTAAAGTTGGGATACCCCCTATTACAAACCTACCAAACTGAACTCTGGCACTTGCAGGCTCACCTATCCAGAACCAAACTTGCTAATTTAAAACCTGCATATGGTCAGTCAATGAAGCCTGCAGGATTCTGAATAAGCAGGTGCTCACCACACAAGGTTAACTTTGACCAGACACCACTGATCCTTACATCAGCCTCATACAGACAGCTTAAGTCCCCTGACGTTCTACTCGCCTTCCTTCTCCCTATAACAGTTACATTTGGCCTGCAGTGCAACCCAAAACAGCCTGTCTGTAATGGCTTTTTTTTTAAGTTTATGACGACCTCATCTGCAGCTCTTGAACAACCTAGTTGATTGATTGCATCATACCTCCCATCCTCTTATTTCCACACTTGGCTCCTGTATTTGATATCTCATTTGGCACACTTAAGATGCCTCTCTGTCCATGGAAGCCAACTGCTGTTAACTTTACACTAAGTATTGCACTCCCTTAAATCTATAAGAACTTGCAAGCATCTGCTACAGATCATTTTAGGGTCTTGTTGGTTTTCTAAAGTCTCTGTTAGTAATGTAAGTCTGAAAAGCAGGCAAAATAGGTCAGTCATTGTGCACTGAAGTGCTGTTATGAAAACATGCAAAAATTGGTTTAACATTAAGCATTAATTTAGGCATTGACATCTCAGTTCTTTTTGATAAATCCTGGAATATCATTTTATTTAAATAGGCCTAACAGATCAAAGACAGCCAGTGAAAGGCCAGGATATGGACAAAACTGGAGCCTATCCCAGCGGACACAGGGCGAGAGGCGGGGTACACCCTGGACAGGTCGCCAGTGTATCACAGGACCGACATATAGGGACAGACAACAACTCACACTCACATTCACACCTACGGGCAATTTAGAGTCACCAATTAACCTGCATGTTTTTCGACTATTGGTAATTGCTAATACCAATAGCACAATATAACTGTATATCACAGTAACTTCGCAAAATTGATTTTCAACCCACACGATCACAATTCTAAATGCAAACATCTTTGCTAATTTGTCAAACTGCGTGTTATCCTACCGCAGTTAGTAAGCAATGGGTGGGGCGCATGGACGTTTTAAGGGGGCGTTTCTCCAGTTTCCTTGGATGGATTTGTTTTTTTTGCGGTTTGTTAAGGAGGCTTTTGTCTTGTCGGTGTTCAAAGGGTTCGTGCGAACCTACTCATTTAGGGTAGTCAAACAAAGTGTATGAAATTGATTTTAAATAAGTTTTATTTGACTGATTGACGGGTTCGCTCAAGGTCATGTCCCGACAGGGGTTTTGTTCAAAATAAATCCAAGTATGACCTTCAAAGGTGATAGGACGAGGTAGGAATTGTGGCAAAAGCGATGAGCGCTCAATTTTTCTGTGCCCGTTTGACCTTAAATTTGAGACAATTTCAAAGTCCAGCGGCGACCGCCGCGCAATGGTGAGTTTTAAAATGACAATACAATGTTTTTAATAATATAAATAGGTAAATATTGCATATTTCACTGATTTAAGATTATGTACAGTTCATCACTCCTTTGAAATTAAATGAAACGTATATATTAAACTGTTCAAAGTTACGGATTGTTTCATGTAAAAACAAAACCTACGCTCTTTGGAAGCTAACTGAATTAGCAAGAGCTGTATAGATACTAACACTTTTATGTTGTGAAACTAAGTTTTACTTTTGTATGACTTAAAGACTCGGACCAACAAAAACGTTATATTTGTGTCGATTCAAACAGTTTCAAAACGCTACACAGCGCCATTTTCTTCACCACTGTGTGAACCTGCTTTCGTTTAAACTACATTGTAGCTATTGGGGTTTTCCTGCTAGTAATCCGTATCATGATAGACTACACTACTAGCTCTCACGTTAGCTAACCTTAAGGGTTACGTCGCAGAGTTTCCCTTGCCGTCGTATCTCCGCCATAACAGAATATCCATGAACTGGTAAATCCTGGACAGAAAAATGCATTAAATCCTCAAGTTCTTCACATATTATGTCTCCCATTGCAATTTGGCAGAAAATGATGATTCCTCGATGCGCTAACTAGGGAAGACATACAATCAACCGATCGATTCTGCCGAATCTGTGTTCTACCACACAGCCCAGGAAGAAGATCTTCTTCTATTTTGGGGGTTGGCATTCATTTTTTTGAATACCGCCATCTACTGGCATACAGAGAGCTGTATATCGTAACCTTAAAGCCACTATACCCAACTTTTTTGTATTAAGGTAGGTCTATTGTCGATACCCTTCTATCATTTGCACATTGTAATGCATATGGGAGAATGAAAAAATCGCCGTTCAAATCTTTCCTCTTGAAGTCTCAATATTTAACACTCATTTTGTCCGTCAGCGGTTACGATCTCCGACGAAACTGATGAATTGCTTTATGGCACAAGGAAGGACTAAATAGAGAATACGAAACTTGTGCTGCGTTTCAGTAGCCGTTCAACATGCCCTGTTGACTTCCCATTGGCACTTGCCCTCGGGGAATCCCCGCAGCAATCGTTCTAATAGTCTGAAAATCTGAAGTGAACTTGGTGAGGTTGACCCTTGGAGGGCTGAAGGAGCGAATGACCATCAGGGATTAGTGATGTGTCGTTCATTTTTATGGAAGCCCGTAAGGGACTTCGTTCAAATGAAAATGTAAACTTGAAAATGCAAATGCAATTCCACAATATTTAGCATTATCACTTTCCACATTTGTATTATGGAGGACCAAAGCTGCCAAAATTAAAAATAAATACATAAATAAATAAATGACTCCAAAATAAATAAAATGCCATGGATTGTATTTTACTTTGTATTACAGCCCCTATTATTTACTTTCCTATTTACATTTCTTTATTGCTTTTTACATTTGCTTTGCTTTTCCCCTCCTATGTACTTCCAATTTACTTTTTTACTTCGGTATTACTTTCTTTAAACATTTCTTCAGAAGTTGGTTTTTACATTTCCTTTTGGCATTTCCTTTTACATTTCTGTATGCATTTCTTCTTCATTTTTCAAATGAGTAGGCGGTGCTTTCAGTCTTAGCAATCAAACTAGGAAAAGGCTCTATGGCTACTGGCTAGACAGGTTAAACAATGAGCGCACCCTTTTAGACATTTGACAATTTATTAATTTGTCTTTATTCAATAACATTTACTAAACCAACAAATATTCAGAAGATATCGTTGAAATCGAATTTACAAAAAGTTGATTTAATATTTCTTGATTAATGTATTAATAAAACTATTACTAGCTGTAAAACAGGGGGATGCCAATCTCGGCAGGTATAAAATCTGTTCTGCCGAACAATGCATCCCCCTCTAAAATGTATTTTCAGACACTTTGGGGTCAAACGCTGTTACCACCTCATATTTTGGGCTATTATGACTTGAATTTGAGAATTTCATCCATCTAACATTCATATAGGCTGAAAAAACAGGGGGATGCCAATCTCGGCAGGTGTAAAATCTGTTCTGCCGAATAATGCACCCCCCTCTTATATTTATTTTCAGACACTTTAGGGTCAAGCACTGTTACCTGCTCGTAGTTTGGGCTTTTATGACTTGAATTTGAGAATTTGATCCATCTAAAACTCATGCAGGCTGAAGAAAGTTTGGATTTTTTACTAACAAATTCGCTCTCAGAAATATTGACACAGCTACATTTCAGACCAATCGTTTCAAATTACTCGCATCAAGTAAGTGCTAGCCCATTGTCGTTTCGTGTTCTACCGAGAGTAATACAACATTGATGACTATAAACGTTCACAAACGAAAAAAGTTTGAATATTTCTCATAATTGACGAAACTCCACAACAAACATTATATCGATTTTAAACAGTAGCCTCGGTTGTCGTAGAAAAGCCACAATGTTGGTAGTTTCCGCTTTAATAGATGTGCGCACTCCCGCGACTTGAGTGCAATCCACGGCGGGGATGCAAAACTCAGCATAACACCGGCACCGCTCAGCACCCTTCACTTGCAGCTTGCTTTCCAAAAACTTCAAGCACGTAATGATGATGCGTTTAAGAATTAGTGTTTTGGAGCGGATAAATTATCTGTCACTCTAACTATAATGGGCCAAAAGAAATCATCTCCTAAACCCCGCCCTCACGTGATTTTTGTGACAAAAAGAAAAAAAATTCAAAAGCAAAACCACTGATCCACAACCAAAAAAAAAACACATAAGAAAACAGCGGAATAAAACGACTAAACTGAAAACCATAAGAAACAAATATAGATTTGTAAGATTTGACTTAAAAATATTTAGTTTAGCTTTTTGTTTATTATTTTATTTTATTTTAGATTTTAGTTTTTCTTATGGTTTTCTTATATTTTTCTTTTGGATTTTAGTTTTTCTTTTGGATTTTCTTTTTTTGCGTTTGAATTTTAGTTATGCTTTTGGATATCTTCTTTTTTGTATGTGGATTTTGCTTTTACTTTTGTAGACTTTTGGCACAAATCTCATTCCATAGCCTCCGCCCGACGTATGCTGTTACGTCATACCAAGGGCTGAGGGCAGAGCCGTTGAGGCCGAGATGCGTGAATATGGCAATATGGCGGCGGCCATGGTGCAAATGTCATGTTTATATCGTGGGATGTTAGTAGTCAGAGCTACTGGAATAAGACCACTCATACCAGGACTTTTACCTACCCATTTTAGAGCATTTTCCGTAAAGAAAGAATCAGAGCTGGATGAAAATCCATTTTATCAAAAATATGAGGAGAAGATCAAGAAGCTTCGCAAGTAAGACTACGAGATATCTTAATTGCAAGCTAACTATCGCGTTATGTCTGTTGTGTTGCAGGTATTGGTAGTCTGCATTTCAAGCTAGATCCAAGTATGGTTTGAGGTATAGCTGCGTTGTAGGTTTGACTATGACCTAGATTGTAGAGTGCTCAACTAGAAAAGTACATGTCCGTGGTTTTACTTGTGCGTGCTAGTAGGGGTATTGTCACTCCATTACAGTTAAACATAACATTGGCATTAATGTCTCTTTATTAGAGAAAATCGAAGTAAGAGCTGTTCAGCTTAATAAGATGAAATTGCATAGTTTTCATGGCACCTAATTAGCAAGTTAAGATCAACGTAATTAGGAATGAACCAAGTTGAACAAATTAATAAAATTAGTCTGTATTGACTGATATGTTTAAAACACACACGCACACGCACACACACACACCTTTAATGTACTACTGCTCAAAAGTATAGAGTCACCCAGAAAATGTCATATTTTCTGTGAAAACTCAATTTATACTGCTTTTTGCTTGAAATTAATTTTGCCCTTCAAACTTTGCTTTCATCAAAGAATCCTCCATTTACTGTAATTACAGCTTTGCAGACCTTTGGCATTCCATCTGTCAATTTGTTGAGGTAGTAAAAAGAAATTTCACCCCATGCTTCTTGAAGCACCTCCCACAAGTTGGATTGGCTTGATGGTAGGGCTGGGACGATGGATCGATGCATTGATGGATCAATCCTATAAACAAACATCAATGCTCAAAATAAAAATAAAATTTTAACAATAGATATTGACTGACTGACTTGAAAAGAGCGCTAAAAAAACAATCACAACCAAGTTTTGGAATAAACACTCCTATTTTTACCTGTATTTCATACAATTGGAATACTTCCTTAATACAAAATTAAAAGACACACCCAAATACACTGAGCGGGAGTGCACGCACTTCAGTCAAAGTGTGACTGTAGCGCCAGTTGTCATGCGCAGTAGGCAGAAGAGAACATGTGCCAGTGAACTGTAACTGCATGCGGAATTGAACTAAAGATAATCCTTGATATAACCGAAGTTGTCCGTTCATCCTTGGGAGTATAGAAACATCATATGTCCCAATACATAGTATGTAAAATGTAGTGAGCCAAAAATACCAGGATGTCTTGCTACATCTGATCGCATTTGACAGTATGCTAGCCACCATGCTTTTTTGGCTTTTCTGACCCACAATGCTCAGCAAAGCGTATGATACGTCACATTGACTCTCCGCACCGATGGAGCACCAACGATTTTCAAATTTGGCGCTACGGACTGCGACGGATGTTATGACGAAGTAGTATGTCCCAATTGTATGCATAATTTCGCCTATTTTAAGCAATAGAACGCACTTTGTAAGGGCATCTGCAGTACCTACTAAAATAAAAAAGTAATAGTATGCGATTTAAGACGCAGCATATGTAAACCTACCGCGGCCGGCATGACCTGCAGCCATTTGATTCTGCGGCGAAATGCGGCCAAACTAAAAGTGTAGAATGGTTTAACTTTCTGCAGCGAAGCGAATTGCTGCCAAATAGTAGCCGCAGCCTATCAGTAAACGGAGTCCTGTGGCGTGTTGAACTATGTTCCCAAAAATGTCTTCCCACCTGAAATACATAAAACGGAAAATGGAGGATACATTTATTGTGGCGTTCTGCAACTCCATGCTGTACCACATTGTTTGATGAAGAACAAAAGAAGACTATGGAAATAGATCACCATACTGCTCGGTGTGACTGCCGAGTTCGAATTGAGACGCTAGTTTAATGTGGGTCAGTATTTGAATGTAGTTTATTGGCAATTTCTTGCATGGAATAGCCTTTACGTCTCAGAACAAGAATAGACTGACGAGTTTCAGAAGAAAGTTATTTTTCACTGTCCATTTTGTGACTAATCGAACCTACAAATGCTGATGCTCCAAATACTCTTAAGGAAGGCAATTTCTTTTGTTTCTTTAATCAGCACAATAGTTTTTGGCAGTGCTAACATGACTGCATAAAAGGTTTTCTGATGATCAATTAGCCTTTTAACACAAACTTGGAATAGCTAACACAATTTGCCATTGTGATGGCTGCTGAAAATGGGCCTCTGTAGATATTCTATGATAAACAGCCAGTTCTAGGTATAGTCATTTACCACATTAACCATGTCTAGACTGTATTTCTGATAAAATAATTTCTGGCTTTTCTTAAAAAAATAAGGAACCGTATTAGTGACCCCAAACTTTTGAGTGACAGCGTATATACACTCACTGGCCACTTTATTAGGTACACCTTGCTAGTACCAGGTTGGACCCCCTTTTGCCTTCAGAACTGCCTTAATTCTTCGTGGCATAGACTCAACAAGGTGCTGGAAACATTCCTCAGAGATTTTGGTCTCAATTGGTACTAAGGGGCCCAAAGTATGCCAAGAAAATATCCCCCACACCATAACACCACCACCACCAGGCTGAACCGTTAATACAAGGCAGGATGGATCCATGCTTTCATGTTGTTTACGCCAAATTCTGACGCTACCGGCCAAATGTCACAGCAGAAATCGAGACTTATCCGACCAGGCAACATTTTTCCAATCTTCTATTGTCCAATTTTGGTGAGCCTGTGCGAATTGTAGCCTCAGTTTCCTGTTCTTAGCTGACAGGAGTGGCACCCGGTGTGGTCTTCTGCTGCTGTAGCCCATCTGCTTCAAGGTTCGACGTGTTGTGCGTTCAGAGATGGTCTTCTGCATACCTTGGTTGTAACGAGTGGTTATTTGAGTTACTGTTGTCTTTCTATCATCTTGAACCAGTCTGGCCATTCTCCTCTGACATCTGGCATCAACAAGGCATTTTCGCCCAGAGAACTGCCGCTCACTGGATATTTTCTTTTTCGGACCATTCTCTGTAAACCATAGAGATGGTTGTGCGTGAAAATCCCAGTAGATCAGCAGTTTCTGAAATACTCAGACCAGCCCATCTGGTACCAACAACCATGCCACTTTCAAAGTCACTTAAATCATCTTTCTTCCCAATTCTGATGCTCTGTTAGAACTTCGCCAGGTCGTCTTGACCATGTCTACCTGCCTAAATGCATTGAGTTGCTGCCGTGATTGGCTGATTAGATATTTGCGTTAACGAGCAGTTGAACAGGTGTACCTAATAAAGCGGCCAGTGAGTGTGTACATATATATATATGTGTATATATATATATATATATATATATATATATACAGTACTGTGCAAAAGTTTTAGGCAGGTGTGATGTCTTTAAAGTTAGAAAAAAACGAAACATAAAAGGATAAAGGTTAATTGTTTATTTTTTTTATCAATTCATAAAATACAAAGTGAGGGAAAAGCAAATCTGTATCAAATCAACATTTGGTGTGACCACCCTTCGCCTTCAAAACAGCATCCCCTGCCTAAAACTTATGCACTGTACTGTGTATATATGTATATGTGTATATATATCAAAATAGCCTTTCTATATTAAAAATAGCCTTTCTTTAATAAAATACTGTCTCAAAAGGTGGTAAAACAGAGTGTGGGTGCGACCTCTCGGGAACGAAGGAGAGATTTCTGCCTGAACACTCACTCAGCGATAGTTTCGGCTCACTGATAGTTTGGCCCATGCACCCAATCTTATTCAGTCAAACTCACTGACTCACTGCCATACCGTTCGTCATCTTCTTTTGTTCAAAGGTAGTTCTGACATAGCCTAGAGGTATGTTTTGGTTCATTATCTTGCTGTAGGATGAATCCCTGACAAATTAAGAGTTGACCAGATGGTATTTCCTGCCTTTTGGTTCAGGGTGCCTGTACAAGTCGCCGACTCTGGATCCAGCAAAAGAGCCCCAGACCATCACGCTCCCTCCTCCATGTTTGACAGTAAATGTCAGTCACTGAGGAAGCATCCTTTTGACTGCTCGACGGCGTACAAAACCCCTGCGAGATGAATCAAAGATTTCAATTTTGATTAATAGGTCCATAAGACTTTGTTCCAGTCTTCAGTAGCACCTCCCTAGGGAGGCGGCCAGGTGGCATCCTTACTAGATGCCCGAACCACCTCAACTGGCTCCTTTCTACGCAAAGAAGCAGTGGCTCTACTCCGAGTCCCTCACGAATGGCCGAACTTCTCACCCTATCCCTAAGGGAGATGCCAGCCACCCTCCGGAGGAAACTCATTTCCGCCGCTTGTATCCGCGATCTCGTTCTTTCGGTCATGACCCACCCTTCATGACCATAGGTGAGAGTAGGAACGAAGATAGACCGGTAGATTGAGAGCTTTGCCTTCTGGCTCAGCTCTCTCTTCGTCACAACGGTGCGATAGAGCGACTGCAACACCGCACCCGCTGCTCCAATTCTCCGGCCCATCTCTCGTTCCATTTTACCCTCACTCGAGAACAAGACCCCAAGATACTTGAACTCCTTCACTTGGGGTAAAGACTCATTCCCTATATATATATTCCCGCATATATTTCAGTAAAAAGTAAAAAAATGTAGGTGTTCCTAAACAGTAGTGTATGCCACAGCTCAACTGATTTGTTTGGGCCTATCACATAGGCTAAGTATGGACATCTCTTCTTGATTTAGTGACACACTTCCTTGTGCCATAAAGTAATTCATCAGTTTTGTGGGAGATGCCCGGTGGCATTCAAAACTAACATTAAATATTGAGACTTCAAGAGGACTGATCTGAACCAAGATTTTTTCATTCTCCCATAGACATTACAATGTGTTTTCAGAAGAAATGTGTTGACAGTGCTGTTTGGAAAAATGTTCCTGAAAAAATACAGCTTATACGGTGTGTGTGCGCTGCGTGCGGCAGCTATGGGAAAGTATGAGCGTGAGCAAAGAAACCCTGCCGCAAGATAAATTGAGCAGTGGGGCAAAATTGTCTGCCCCTACAAATTCTGCTTAGCAACAGGAGATTAGAAAAATAAAAAACAATGCAACGTAATTTGGGTTGATGTGACTTGCCAATTTATCGCCAGGGTTATGAAGCCGACTCCTTCGATAGCTAAGGTACGTTATATCATGGCAAGTTCAAATGGGGATTATTTGTTCTCTGCTGCATTAGGCTACATATCTACTTTGCAACTAAATCAGAAACTGGAGATCAAGCGTTTGGGACCACACAGACCAGATGGTTTGAACATAATTCAGACTGCGGAGAGTGGGAAGGTTACAATGAATTGGTCATTTAAGCATGATTGGATCCATAAAAAGAAGAGTCAGACTTTTCATAGTATAAAAGCTCTATTTAGTTAAAAATATTGAATGAACGTTAAAATGCAGGCACCCTAAATCCAGTGATTTGACTACCCTTTCCATGTTCAGTGCCAAACCTGAGGAGTATAAAACACGAGTTGAGAAACGCCGTGAAGGAAGGAAGGAGCTTCTTGGATATTCTAAACAAGCAGAGTTTATGACATTAATGGAGCAGGAGGTAAGAACTTATTTCAGCTTCTATTAACAAAAAAGTGTCTAGAAGCTCTCTTTACTGTAGGAGGGTGGACTTTGTCACGCATTTTTTTGTTGGATTAGCATTCTATGAATCATCTTTATTGGGTGCTATAAATTATTTGCAGTTTAATTCCGTAATTTAATGTTTGGCAAAACCCTATTGACACTCATACTAAAAACAACAGACCCACTGAGTGAAGGCCTGTGCAAGTGAACATGATAACCAGACATGGATTCTCCTGACCCTTGGGTCACTGTAGCCTGGCAGGTAGAGCAAAAGCAGAAACTCGGACATGTGTAAGTGCTGCAAATTTATGGCATTCAATAGTGAATTTGATACAGTTCATAGCCACGGCCTGATAAATAATAATTATTCATGAATTTAGTGATCCGCTTCGAGCTTCAGCACACTTCTCTCAAAATCTAAATTCTGTGACGCGGCATTTTCATATCTGTAATTCATTTCTTTACCACAATGCAGGAACCATAGACCTAAATCTGAGCCATACTGATATAATCCTAAAGAATTTATAGGTCCGGCTTGCTTGGGATGGATGTTTGGCAAATGTTACAATTTGCCTGGCTATCCAGTTTTTTTTTGGGGGGGGGGGGGGATTCACACTACACGTGAAAACCAATTTGTGCGTGTGTCTACGTGTTACGTCTCGGCAAGAAAAAGCAACATCAGACTAACGCTAGCATAGATTATAATATGAAAAGCAGAATCAAATCGAACCGATTTATGCTCGTTTTCCATTCCAAACCCTAGCAACTATTATTTCATTAATCTACTTATAAACCATATTCCAGAACATTGTTTAGATTTGCATGCTATTTTATTGGTAGTGTGAAGTGAACACCAAATATCTAATGGGGGAAAAAACATTGTAAGTTCTTGTCATTTTACATAAATGTGCATTTCATTCTATAGCCTATGAATTCAAACCATTTCCCCCTGCTAGCACTGGTGTACTACCAAGTGTGTGGGGATTGCGTTATCTGGCAATGTTTTGATCTAGGAAATATTCTCTGAAATATAAGATCGGGATAAAAGACGTGAAGTAATGTTTGTGTTTGGTTTGTAGGAGGTTGAGAGTAACGAGAGGAACCTAGATGTTCTTGCTTTCCAGTGCAACCCACTGTATATTTATTCTTCCTGTTTACAGTCCTATTTACTACATCACCATATAAAACCCCTCCGACGTCATCCCAGTGCCTAAGCCTTAAAGGCACAGGTGCTAATAGCCCACATTGTGAAGAGGTGAATTATGTCCTCTTAGGTAGGTGCCCTCCACAGGTTCATCGTTTCATAGGTTTATATCCAAAGATACATGGTTTGTGTCGCATGATGCGGGAGCGAGACATGAGCTGTACACTCACCTTTTGTTCTTGTGGAGATTAATCATAAGGTATTTATGCCTTATAGTTGGAGAATCGTGACAAGCAGGCTGCCAGACCAGGTGGATTCACCAAAGATAAGGTAGTTAGCTAAGTCAATGTGAATTGACTGAACTGGGGGGAATATTTCTCTTTACTAACTGGTACTGAACTCCAGTGATGTGGTTTTCATCTGTTATGTTGTATTGGAACAGACACTAGGATCCATTCTCAGTCTAGACAAGATCCAGAACAATTCAGGAGCAGAGATTGGAGAGGTGGGTGTATACATGAAAAGGAAGCGCGTTTCATCTGTTGTTTCTAAAAATGATTGATGCATTGATTTATTAACCGACAGTCTTTGTTGATAGCTCTGGATGACATATTACGCCTCAAAGGACACTATAAGTGCTGTTATACCTGTAAGTTAACCTCCTCATCAACTCTTTCTTTCTATTTGACAATAGAGTGTATAGCAAGTTCTTTTAATTAAACCTTTACCTTGTTACAGGCGCATATCTTTGAAGTCATCAGCAAAAGAGCCAAATCATGTCCTTCAGTAAGTGTTACCCACTGTAGTAATTTGCCTCTTCATGTTTTATACATTTGTTTCAAATGACGACATGAAGATTAACATGGTAGTGATGGGCACGATTATTTGAATATTCGATTATTCTAAATGATGTTGGCATTCGAATATAGCTGCAGTTATTTATTTATATTTTTGCCTAAAGTTATCTAAATATTATTCACTAGCGATTTTGATTACAAACTGTTTATAACGTGTACGCCAATGCCATTGAAATATTTAGAAAGAAAAAGCACACATTTCAGAGTAAGAAATGTTCAGAAATTGGAAAAGGAATATGTTTATTTAGCAAAGGCCAGATCACAAAAGCCCTTCAGTCTACATTACAAGTGCGCCATAGCGAGAGAAAAAAAAAACATAATACAAAAAGAAAATGTATGTATATTTTTTTTATTCATATAGTCTTTTTATTTCGGTTAATCGATTAACCGAAATATTTTTGATTGAATATTCAAGTAGTGATATGGCCTAAAATGCCCATCCTTAAAACATGGACATGAGTGGACAAATAAGAGTTGGGACACCTATTGGGTTTCCCCCTTAGACTTGAACACAGGTCCAGCTTTAACTGCTTACTGTAGCTTCATCTAGTTCAGATCAATCCCATCCTCTCGTTATTTTGGCAAACTCTTTCATGCAAAGTTCAAGCAAATGTAAGGTTTTTGGATGAGTTGAAAGTAAGCAAAATGTTGTGGCTTAATGATGACTAGATATTGATAAGTTGATCTAATGAAGCGCTGCACCTTGAGTAATAGGTTAAGAACCTGCATCTTTGCACTAAGAGGTGTGACAGTGCAAGTGCAGCGACTTAACATCCAACTGTAAATCGAATCTTAGTCCTCACCTTGACTGTCCTGTAATATGAAAAACCCGCCTAAGTTAGAGTGGTAGTCCCATAATCTAATTTACAATGCAGTTAGATGGTTCAGGGGGTTCACAGTTCATCGTGTTTAGGTTTTATGGTAAGGGGTCTAGCCATCAGCACTTTGTAAGACAATTCTCCAAAGAAACATGAGGATACTAACAGAGTTCCAAAGGGGCCAAAAGGTTGGTTCCAGAGTTTCACGTGCGTTGGTGAAATAAGAAACCATGTCAAAAATCATGAAAACATATGGCCCGGTACAGAAAGAAAACTGCATCGGCTCTCTGAAAGAGGCAGAAATACTCTTATAATAAGTGGTGATAGCGCATTTATTTGGAACGGTAATGAAACAACATAAGCTGAGGTCATGTATACATACCAAACAATTAAAATGTATTAGATTTAATAACATTTAAGATTAAAATTTGGTAATTAATAATA
Source organism: Galaxias olidus (assembly GCA_026901105.3). Lineage (NCBI taxonomy): Eukaryota > Metazoa > Chordata > Actinopteri > Galaxiiformes > Galaxiidae > Galaxias > Galaxias olidus. Next base: position 13,557 of record JAPMUY010000493.1, on the reverse strand, counting down.
AGCCCTGAAAGTAAGACCAATACATTTGTTGTTACAATAGGAAAAGTTTACATGAGTAGTGAAGTTCAGTCTAGCTACTTGGGGATAAATAATGTAACGTAATGTATTATTATTATTGTTATTAAATTAGTATACCTAAATACACTAGCTCTTGCGGCAAACAATAATGTATGTCAAACTACTTTACTTAGCTTAGTCAAACTTGGAAAAAATTATTGACATGCTTAGAAAAATCTAATACTTACTAACTTTTTCTAGATATCCATTCAATTGACACCTTCCAACAACATTGTTAAGGTTTTGTGTGTCTGGGGTAAAGAGCTGAAACAATCCATTGGTGACAGTGTTTGTATAGTGTAGATACTCTGTGCAAATAAGGGTCATTCATTTGGATTGCATTTGCTCACTTTGTGCGCTACAGTCAAATAGGCCTTTTTCCCAAATGTACTCGTATCACAATGAAACTTTCACAATGAAGTTCTTAAAAAATATATTATTTTGATATGCGAATTAGGTATTTCCTCATTACATATTACATATGCGCTAATTTGCATATCACAAAAAACTATATTCCAGCATATTGTTTAAAGTCAGATGGTATTTTGTTGTTTTATTATGATTACCGACCAAATAGTCAGACATTTACAGAGGGGTTTATAAAAATATAGTTTTTAGATCAGTTAACGCAATAACAACACACTTTGCATAAAGGTGACTCTTTATATCACATGAACGTGTCTCTTGTAGATATTATATATGGACCAGCTAACATTGTGCTCCATAAAACAAGCTTTAAAACAATATCTGATTCAATATGGAGAGCTTTTATGAGACAAGTAAAAATTTTACATGAAAAGTGCTTACAAAGATGAAATTTACGCAAGCTGCAGTAGACAAACTTTGTAAAACATATATTTTTTTATAATAATTTTTTTTACATTTTATGAAAGTACAGTAAATATATTCGCAAAATATCTTGAAATCAGAAATCGATGCAAAATCATCACTTTTGACTGGTGTCTGGCCTTGTGGGTTGATAAATCAAGATTTGTTCTTTATTTTACTAAATGGATTCTGCGTTGCAGAATGGGTGTTTACAAGGTTTTTTGTATAATTCAACTGATGATCAGTCTTTGTATTCATCATTAGTTCCTGTATGCGTTACCCCAGAAGGAGGGCTATGAGTTCTTCCTCGGCCAATGGGCTAGTCAGGAGATCCATTTCACTTCCCTCATCAATGTTCAGGTACAGCTCATACTCAAGGGAGTAGTTAGTGTATGTTTATATAAATTTATTCATTACAGTTTTTCTAAATCGCTTAGACGCATTTCCTGAAACTCTAACCTCATTCTCAAAACTGTGAGTGCAATTCCCAGAAGAGTAAAACTATTTCTCATACACACCATACCACCCGTGCAAAATTACGGAGGCCCTAAGTGGACTTACATTGCAACTTATTTTTTATTCGTTTTCCTAAGATTTTAATTTTTTGATAATCGTTTTCCCGAAATCCCGAGACAATTAAGTCGTCATAACGAGAAAACAACTTTTGTTTTTCCGAAATCCCGAGATCATTAAGTCGTTATAACGAGAACGACTTAATTATCTCGACACTCAAAATTCAACGTATTTGCATCAAAACTGGACAGACTGTGTACATAATATTGCTGTCAATGTAAAAGATTTCATGGACACACAAATATGAGAAAAAAACTTGTTTATTATATATGCTTGTAAGTATTTAGTGTTCACAGTTGGCACTTGTGGGATGGAATTGACAGCATGTGTTCTCCGTTTCTCTTCAATTGTGAGAAGGGAAGTTGCTCACTCCAATCACCCATCATGCTGGCCTTCTCTTATGTACAAACATAATGCTCATTGTACATAGTATTTAGCATGCAATGATTTACCCAATGACCAACTGTGTCAATGCAAGTGTGAAATGTACATAGCCGATTGAGAAAAATACAATCTGTTTTAACTAGTTGAAAGAGAATTGCATCTACACAATGACAATTGAGTTTAGTGTTTTGCATTTTGTGTGAACACAATGAGAACTGAATTTGTGTAGTGGCCAATTGCAATGGTGTGGGGTTTTGAGGCACTGTTGAGAGAATGAGGTTACAGATTTGGTAATTGTGTCTAAGCGACTTAGAAAAACTGTAAAGTGTTGCACTACCCTCCAGCATTATTTATATCATCAATTAATTTACTGTTTCTAGAGACTCAGCTGGATTTATTTGGGTAAAATGAAATAAATTTAGCTTTATTAGGAAAGTGAGTACCAATTATATATTTTTCTTTTTAGGAGAAGTTTGATATTTTTTTTTATTCTCCATTGGATGATTTGTACTTACATGAGAGAATGATAATCATTTAAGTGGAAGATTAATTATCTGATGAACAACATAGCCATTTGTGTTGCCTATTTTATTAAAATGTTCTATGCCAATTACTTGTCTTACTGTCTCCTCGCCCCGCTCCTTCAGACAATGGGAGAGCACGCCCCTAGTCAGCTGATTCTGTACCATTACTCTGAGCTGCAGAAGGACAAGGGCATAGTGCTCATGACTGCAGAGATGGACACCAAGTTTGTGGTTTGTCACATTGTGTTTTCTAGCCAGAAATTCACTAGTGTTAATCTCCCTCTCAACTTCAATTTAACATATGTTTTTTGGTCAGTACTGGGAAGTACCTCCTTTTTTCCTGTAATAACAGAACATTTTATGGTTCCCATACTTTGCAGACTGTACATCAGGCCCAGTGCTTGGCAAATCAAGTCCAGTTATTCTACGCCAGCCAGCGGCAGGAGACACTTGGATTGGTGGAGAACTTTAACCACAAACCAGCAGACTTTAAATACATGGCAGTGATTGCTGAACTAGAGCAAAGTGGCATAAGCCCAGCGGTCACTATAGAAAGCACCGAGACCACAAACAGGAATTAACTGCGAATGTTATGGAATTCCTATGGTGGAAGGAATGGATCAACACTGCAATGCCACTGTCAAATGAAAGTTGGTTCTCATTTGGTGTCTGTTCCCGCAAAGAAAGTAAACAGTTTAGCTTGTTCCATTTACGATGCATTTAAACCATATATTTGTTGCCAATGTTAAGCCCTGCTGATGGTTTATGCTGAATTATTTGACCGAATTATGTTTTGTCCGAAGTTATAATTAAATATAATGTCCTAATTACAGTGTTATTCTGTTTTACCTAAATTTATGGTAAATATGTGGTATATACCAATGTTTATATCAGTTTATAACTTTAAAATAATATTGATAGCTAATAGTAATTATTTATAAGATAATGGTTTGAGATCAATTAAATGTATAGATTTTATTTTGCAGAGCCACATATTTTAGGAACATAATAACCAAAGGTGTATCCAGTTTGTTCCATGGTGCATTCACAATCGAAAAATAATTAAAAACGGTATGGTCTATTAAGATATGTGATGTGAACCAAGTTCCATGAATGTGTGCATTAAAACGATAAGTACAATTCGATAAGAAGGCAAGGGAAGTTGCTTAAGCTGGGTATGTGCATATTAACCATAGCATACACCTACAATACGTGAATGAACAACGAGGTTTTCATTCAGGGGCAGAATGTGATGGGCTGCAATTGTTCAAGAAGATTGTATTGCCTGACTCCATTCACAGCCAGCCAAATTGCAATTTTGTATTATTTCGTTGGGAGGCGTGAGCACGGTTGACACCTTAGCAAACAGTCCTATTTCAGTGTCAGCCGACTATGCATAAAGCTTTGTGCCAACTCTTTTGCAAAGAAATGTTATTTTAAGATTTTTATTTTGGACGTAGTTTTCCTTGACATTTTTGTCAGTGTGTAATCGTTTATATTGTTGGATATTGCTGTATGAAAACGCAGCCCCGTACGATCAGTTAAACCCTTGCCACTTCATCAGGTGCAGTCAGTAGGCTAGTAATCCGCCGGCAAACCAGCAAGGGACAAAAGACGACATATCCACTCATTTTAAAAGAGGTAAGTGCCCACTTTACTAGACAGTCGTTTTTAATTAGTTCAATTAAATATTTCACCAAACCCTACAATTACTAGAGCTATGAGTGTTATAAACAATATGTTCATTTTCCTTGCCCTGTGCAGCAAGCAAAGATGCATTTATAAACCCCTGTAGACAATAGCTGATCCACTTTTTGTACTGGAAACGTCAAGTGCAGTCTACTATCGGCATACATACTTATAAAAGAGAAGTGTTACACATTTTTTAAGACTTCACGCCTGAGGTGTCCATTTAAACAGGTGCTATATACAATAAAACTGGCTTGAGAGTAGTATATTCTGGTAAATGTTTCTTTATTTAAATATGTTAATGATTAAGAATACCTCTGTCTTTGCCAGGCATTTTGCTTGTGTATGAGAAGCATTGAGAATATTTTCCTATAGTGGTTAACATTTTGCATAGATGCTGGTCCGAATCAAAGAAAAATAACTCCCATGCAGACTTTCTGGAATGCTCTAAAATAAATATTTCAGCCAGAGCTTTTATTTAATTTATTTTTTTATGTAGAATTAGCAATTTGTACTAGGATAGACTGCATGCTTGATTGCTCCCACAAACACATGATCTTCCTCAAGCCCTGTGAGTCATCTGTCTGCCACATTACGTCATTCTGAACCCCAGATGGCGAAAGCAGACCAGCGCTTTGGGCAAAGGGATGGTTCAGACCAAAACTTTGACTACATGTTCAAGCTCCTCATCATTGGCAACAGCAGCGTCGGTAAGACCAGCTTTCTATTCCGCTACGCAGACGACTCCTTCAGTAACTCCTTTGTCAGCACGGTGGGCATTGACTTCAAAGTCAAGACAGTCTACAGGAATGACAAGAGGGTGAAACTGCAGATATGGGTGAGTGGAGATGATGATAGGTACTGTGTGAATGGAACCTATGATTTGTTTTTCATCTGATTAAAGCGGCACATGGAGTTTGTGGTTTTGTAGCATAAAGCAAATTAATGGCAATAAGTAGGCGAGGTTCATGCAGGTAAAAAATAACCCTTGGTATCCTAAGAATTGACCTCTCGGGCCCTCACTGAAACACACTGACATTCTTCCCCCCTTCTTCCTAATTCAGTTCTCTTTCATTAGTATCCAGAGGATTATGAGCCATATGCCATGCTAAAGTAAAAGATGGAGACGGATACAATCAAAAGGCTTGGGAGCCAGAGCTTTCATCATCACCAGTTGCCATGGTAGCAGCTATTTACTGTCTCACACACATACACTCTTCCCAACAGCGTTTTAAAGCATTTAAAGTGGCCCCTTAGCGTGAGGGGTTAGAACTGTTGGATTAGGGACACTGAAGCAGGGTGGCTTGGGGTTAAAGGGTATGGTGCGTGAGCAGCTATTCACAGAAAACTGTAAAACCAAATTTGCAGTAAACAAATGTAATTAGAGCCGATTTATAATGCACACCAATGGATCTGGGGTTGTCTGTGGAGCGTCCCTCTGATTTGACTCTCCACTAGAGCATGCTCAATCACCACGCTGCTACCAGCTGCATCATTCACCCAGTGTGGTCCATGAATAGCATCCTGTGTTTATGTTTTTGGACAGTCCTTGAGGATATGTATTTTGCCTGAAGAGGGTTGCGTTTATCAGCGGTTTACAAGCAAATGACACATTCAAAGGTTTTTTGGCCATTGTGTGTCCCATACCAGAAATCTTTGCTTTTGCACGGAGGCAGCCAAATGGTCATGCTAAATATAAAAGACTGCCAAAGATTTCCGGCTGTGGCTATTGTGTTCAAGAGTCAAACGCTTCAAGCTACCAGGGTAGGGCTACAGACAAGATATTGATGACAGTCATGTTTGGATTCAGATGACTTCTGGTGAACAATCAAACAATATGTGAGGACTGGTACTCCTTTCTTTTGATCAATAGATGGATAAGAAAAAAAAGTATTATCTGAATTTCTCATGGCTAGGTTTATGAGACAAAATAGGTAATCATCTGTTTTGATGACATATGACAGCCATATGCCTATTTCTATAAGAAGCATATAAATCAAGCAAGCAAGCAAAGCAAGTAAATCCAATACAAGAGGTTACCAAGTATTTAGCCTATCTTAGAATAAATGCTATTGTTATTCCAAATTCCGCCTAATCTTCATTGTTATGCTCACACTAAATGGTATCACCCAGAGACGAGCTATAGCCCACCCAGTGAAATGCCCATTCAATCAAAAAGCCTGGTTTATACTTCTGCATAAGCGCATTAGCGAACATAAACATTCATTTGGCTCTTACGTTCGCACAGTAGTTTGCCTACATACTTCAACGTAAGTTTAACGGGCCCACTAGGTGGCAGCTAGTGTTGCATTCAGTAATCCAGAATGTACAGAAAACCATAGAAGAAGCACAGACACGGAAGCTCCCGTTCGTTCATGTCTCGCGAAAGTATAAACAAAGAGACCAAAGGTTGCTCACTGCTCATATTTTCTTATATCAAATCAAATCAAGTTTATTTATAGAGCACGTTTAAAACAAGCAGAGCTGACCAAAGTGCTGTACATTCACATACAGTTTATCAAGTAATACAGAAAGCAGTTATAGGCTATCCTATATGTACAAGCTAAGTGCACAGAAAACCACTAAAGAATATGATTCGAAGCATATTGAAAATCAGCCTATCTGCTCCATTTCATTGTGTCATCTGCGTTTTCATTTGTCTTGGAATATACTTGCTTCCTACCCTTCTCAACCAATCAGCGATTGTTGACGCACTAAGAAGATGCTACGCGCAACACGCTGTTAGGATTTGGGAGGACTCCCCGTCAACACGTCGGCGGGCCTCGGTGAGCTACGTTTTCCCAGAAACTCCTTCTCTGCGAAGCTACGCAGAAACGTTTATGTGCTCCTTGGCAGAAAGTATAAACCAGGCTTTAGTGTCTGTGGCAGCACATCTACCAACACCGAGCAAAGTGGTACTGCCTCGGTGTCGGGGGCAGCAAACTTCCATCCTCTACAAAATCCTGACACACCTTCCTCCAGCTCAGTCGTGTACTTACCTGACTTAAATATGGATAGCCCATCCCATTCAATTTTAAGTAGGCCTAATTATCCCAAGCGCCAATTCGGAGTAGTTTTAGAACAGACTGGTACCAGTCTCGACTAGGGCTACGCCCTTGTTTACATACTCTATTCAGGAAAACGAACGTTTTTGTTGTTGCCAACTGAAATAATCCAAAAGATAACATCCTATTAACCCCTCCAACTGTTTACATTTTACCTTTTCTTCATCATTTTTGTCAAAGAAAATGGGCTTTGTGTTGCAAGTGGTTTAGTGTTGGGGGAATGATTCTAGTGTGCCTATATCTGAATATAACAAATCAATCCTTTAATGCTTCAACTGAATGAAGGTGCAACTCAGCTATGGAGAAAATGTTTCTTTACTTAGCCTGAGTGTGGTGAGGGTTGCACATTGTTTCAGGGACCTTCACCTTCTTTTCCCTCAGGGAACAACAGTTGTATGCACAAGCAAATGACTCATTTCATTCAATTCAAGAGGTTTAACTCCAATGTCAGGGAAGTGCAATAACTCCCCGAACAGCACAGCGAAAGCCAGACAAGGGTGCCTTTGGCAGCCACACCAGAAAAACCAGACAACCAGTAATTCAGTTACTACCTGCTCGTGATCCATCTGGACCAGCGTTTAGAATACAGTGGCCTGTAGCAAAAGAGGTAATGTCAAGACAATAAAAACTGCACAGGGGTGTCGCCCGACTGTCAGTTCACTAACAACCTCCTTAACAAAGTGAAACCGTAACTTTACAGTATAGGTACATAAGCTTTACGAAGGCCACAAACCTTAAACCACAAGGACAAAACTTGAGTACACAAAGGGTAGACAAACAATGCATGGACAATGACGCTCATTTTGCTGACATGAAATCCAAAAGCAAGAGGATATGAGGATTTTTAAATTACAGATTCAATTGATTACTAACGGGCCTCACAGAAGCATCCAGCACCGTGGAAAGGCATACCCTGGCTAACGTCACGATAACTGACAAATTGTCATACAAATAATTCTGATGAACAATTTAACAGTCTAAGTTAATTCTATGTTCCTAAGACTAATAATACACATGTGACTTGTGAAGCAGAATAGGTGTTTGTTGAATTTAAGGAATAAAGCTTTCCAATCAGTAATTGCACAGGGCAGATGTGACATTTTCTTACTTATATATACCAAGCATATTTGACATTCTTCTTAAAAACGGATTGTTTTAATTTTGAGGTAGACATCAGCCACTGAATATACTGTAAGGTTTGGGACTCTAAACATAGACCTAAAAAAGACACTTGAACAGCTCAGAGGCACAGTTGAAAGTTGGAGAAAACATGGGATGTCATATATGATTGTGGAAGAGAGAGATTTGCACTGTTAGAGAACCACAAAAAAAAATCAGGTGGAACCAAAACAGTCGAGGAAGCAACAAGAGGCAGGCTAGTAAAAGAAAATCTGGTGGAGCCAAGACAAATCAAGGAAGCGACAAGAGACAAGCTAACAAAAGAAAGAAGAATGGAAAAGGAGCGTCAGACTTGCAGGAAAGTGAACGGTTGTCATAACTGAAGAGAGCCGAGAACTTACGGAGAAACCGACATTTTACAAAGACCCCTTGAAGTCTGCTAAGTTCCTGTTCAAGAATGCTTTAAACAACCAAACAGGAACTGGAGAAACACCTAAAAGAAACCCATCTGAACCCACAGGTGAGACAATGCACAAACCATTCACAATTCCCTGGGACATTCCACCAATTGAGGAACTACTAGAGAAAATGGACACCAGCCCTCAAAAATGGAAAGAGGTGGAAAATGCAGTTTGATGTGCTAGAGCAGAATCGGCATCAGGACCAAACGGAGTGCCTTACAGACTGTGCAAAAATACACCTGATGTCTTACATTTGCCTTGAAAACTACTGAAGCTAGCATCGGAAAAATAAACTGTGTCCAGACCTTGGTTGTAAAACCTCATGTATCTTGGTTAGCGTTACGACTCCACAACAATGACCCTGAAATCAAGCAGATCCCACATTTGCAATTATATCGGAACAGTAGTGCCCTCCTATGGAAAAACCGTGTTTAACCTGAACCCAGCATGCAATGACAAGGATGTGGTGGTAAACATAGGCTACGGTCGAATTCCACAATTCGATTTTTTTTGATTCGCTGATTGGTTGAGCAGGGTAGGAAGCAAGTTGATATTCGGTAATATTTTGGCTGTATCCAAACAAATTAAAACGTTGATGACACAATGAACTGGAGCAGATAGGCTGATTTTCAATACTAATCATATTAGTGGTTTTCTGTGCACTTAGCTTGTTCATAGTATAGCCTATTTATATAGGCTATATGTTACAACTGTTTCCGGAATTGTTTGATAAACTGTATATGAATATATTGTACAGGACTTTGGCCAGCTCTGTTTTAAACGTTTTCTATAAATAAACTTGATTTGATTTGATATAAGAAAATATGAAAAGCAGTGAGCAACCTTCGGTCTCTTTGTTTATACTTTCGCGGGACATGAACGGGAGTTTCCGTGTCTGTGCTTCTTCTACGGTTTTCTGTACATTCTGGTTTACTGAATTCGACACTGCCACCTAGTGGGCCAGTTAAACTTAAGTTAAAGTATGTAGGCAAACTACTGTGCGAACGTAAGCACCAAATGAACATTTCCATTCGCTAACGCGATCACGCAGAAGTATAAACCAGGCTTTACGTGTTACAAAGTAACGTGTTACCGTAATTTCACTACTATTTGCGGTAACTAGTAAAGTAACGCGTTATTATCCACATTTGAGTAACTACGTTACAGTTACTGAAAATGTAAATGGGGCCGCTACTAGTTACTGTTATTTTACCCTATATTGTGCATTTTAACGATAACAAATGTGTATTTTTTTTTGCTCCTGGTCACTCTTTACTGTTTATGCTCAAACGTGACTCTTTCTTGTTTATATTTCTTCGTGCAGTTCGGGAGCTCACCGTTATATATAGCCCCCCTTCTTATGCCCCCTCAAATTTATTTCATTTGTGTGAGGAAGAAGGTTACAGCGAACCACACATGCTATTTAGGGTTTGCTAATGTTAGTATGTTTCATAACGAATGAATACTTTTTAAGGTGTGCCTCTAGTATTCTAAATTCATTTGTTTTGGTTCTGGAGGAAACTGTGGTAACTAAACTGGTAATGAACGTTTGCTAAGCGCTCGACTTTAGTGATTGTAGGCTACTTGTAGTTGTTAGCTAGGTAAAATTGGCATACTGGCTAGCTAAAGTCACAGCAACGGCAGCTTGAACAAAACCTACTGTTTGCTCGGCTGATCTAGAGGGTGGCTTGGACACAAACAGTATGGGAAATATATATATATTTTTTTTTTTGTTTGTTTGTTTTTTTCATATTTTTATTATCATTTTACTTTCATGACATCATCATCATCTTCATCCGCTTTGTCCGGGGTCGGGTCGCGGAGGTAGCAGTTCCAGCAGGGCATCCCAAACTTCCCTTTCCCGGCTCTGACTGGGGGATTCCAAGGCGTTCCCAGGCCAGTGTGGAGATATAATCCCTCCACCTGGTCCGAGGTCTGCCCCGCGGCCTCCGCCCAGCTGGACTTGCCTGGAACACCTCCCTAGGGAGGCGGCCAGGTGGCATCCTTACTAGATGCCAGAACCACCTCAACTGGCTCCTTTCTACGCAAAGAAGCAGCGGCTCTACTCCGAGTCCCTCACGAATGGCTGAACTTCTCACCCTATCCCTAAGGGAGATGCCAGCCACCCTCCGGAGGAAACTCATTTCCGCCGCTTGCATCCGCGATCTCGTTCTTTCGGTCATGACCATAGGTGAGAGTAGGAACGAAGATAGACCGGTAGATTGAGAGCTTTGCCTTCTGGCTCAGCTCTCTCTTCGTCACAACGGTGCGATAAAGCGACTGCAACACCGCCCCCGCTGCTCCAATTCTCCGGCCCATCTCTCGTTCCATTTTCCCCTCACTCGAGAACAAGACCCCGAGATACTTGAACTCCTTCACTTGGGGTAAAGACTCATTCCCTACTTGGAGTAGACAATCCATCGGTTTCCTGCTGAGAACCATGGCCTCAGATTTGGAGGTGCTGATCCTCATCCCAGCCGCTTCACACTCGGCTGCGAACCGATCCAATGAGTGCTGCAGGTCGCAGACCGATGATGCCATCAGGACCACATCATCTGCAAAATTAGGGTGAATATAATTAATGTTTATTAAGCTAAACTGTGGCTTTCTATTAAAATAATGTCATGTTTTGTTAATAACCATATGTTGAATTTATTGCGTAGTCAGTCTCACTTGGAGAACTGCAGGAACGATGCACTAAAGTCAAATGGAAGGCCAACCCTCACCGGAAACGAGTCCGACTTACTGCCGAGAACCCGGACACAGCTCTCGCTTTGGGAGTACAGAGATTGTATTGCCCGGAGTAGAGACCCCGTCACCCCATACTCTCGCAGCACCTCCCACAGTATCTCCCGGCGAACCCGATCATACGCCTTCTCCAAATCCACAAAACACGTGTAGACCGGATTGGCATACTCCCAGGCCCCCTCAAAGATCCTCGCAAGGGTAAAAAGCTGGTCCGTTGTTCCACGACCAGGCCGGAAACCGCATTGTTCCTCCTCAATCCGAGGTTCGACTATCGGTCGAACCCTCCTTTCCAGCACCCTGGAGTATACTTTCCCGGGGAGGCTGAGTAATGTGATGCCTCTGTAGTTGGCACACACTCTCCGGTCCCCCTTTTTGAACAGAGGAACCACCACCCCGGTCTGCCTTTTATGACATGACATACATTAACAAAACATACACAGACACACGGACCCTGCATCAACATCAAGTATAATTCGGATAAAACAAAAATATTCCCCCACACTGTTTATAATGTCCTTCTAAGTAAAGCCGACATTTCCATCTTTCATGATGCTCATGTATGGTTTCCAAAGCTGGACAAAATCATTCCGCTTGTCCTTAGCAATATAAGTCAGCCTTTCCAGACCTATACACCTAGACAATTCGTCCCTCCACATTCTCATTGATGGAGCATCAATATTTTTCCAACACAAGGTGATGGCTCTTCTGGCTTGAAGAAGTCCAAAATCCAGAATTCTATTCCGCTGCGACGTCTGTATCCAGTCCTCCGGGTATATTCCGAGTAGACAGAGTTTGGCATTTAAAGGGACTTCAACATCCAACATCTTAGACAAACATTGTAATACATCTTTCCAGAAGTTCTGGATCCTTGGACATTCCCATAAGCAGTGAAATAATGTACCCTTCTCGACCAAATATTTTAGTGCAGACATCCGGAGTATTAGCATGTGATGAAGTTTGACTGGAGTAATATACGGTCTCATTAACCATTTATATTGAAGTAATTTAAACCTTGTATTTATTGTTTGTTTTTGTGCCTTTAAACATGCATCATTGCAATCTGTCTCGCTAATGTCCTCTTTTATATCCAATTTCCAAGCATTTAATTTATTTAGTGATGTTTCAGTACAATAATCAACTAATATACTGTGATATTTAGATACAAGTCCTCTCCCTTCTGAATTTTCAAGTGTTATTCTCTCAAGTATTGATAAGGGTGGTACGCAGGTTATCTGTTCATATTTTGATGACATGTAGCATTTTAATTGTAAATATTTGAAAAAGTGTTTTCTATGAATTTGATACTTCTGACATAATTGATCAAAAGAAAGCAACACACCGTCCACATAAAGGTCCATTATTTTCTGAATACCTTTTATATTACATGACTTAAATCCTCCATCTTTTTTACCAGGCGCAAACTGGTCATTACCCCAGACAGGAGTAAATTTAGACAGTACGGGCATACCACCTATATGTTTGTGTGCACCATGCCAGACTGAAATTGTATTTTTAAGAAAAGGATTTTTGGTTATTTCTTCAAAGTCTTTATACTTGAAGAGTATAAATACAGGTTTAGTGGTAAATCCTGAGAGGACTGTTGGTCAATGCTTACCCACGCTGGGGGTGATGTCGTACAGAAATAATATGATGCTGAAGTCAATTGGGCAGCCATATAATACCATTTTAGATAGGGAAATTGAAGCCCTCCCCTCTCATAAGGTAGATATAGTATCTTAAGGCGGAGTCTAACTCTCCTATCATTCCAGATGAATCGACCAAATAATTGGTTTAGTTTGTCGTAGAACATGTTTGACAGTGGTAGTGGTAGTGTTTGAAAATATTATAAAAATTTGGGTAGAATGTAAATTTTTTTTATATTTATTCGTCCAATCATAGAAATAGGCAAATTGGACCAGCGATTCAACGTTTCAGTTACTCTTTCCACCAATGGGTCATAATTTGCTGGGATAATTTGAGCAAGTTCAGGAGTGATTTTAACACCCAAATATCTAAAACCTTCAGTAGTTGTCATAAATGGAGTATTTACTATGGGACTATGTCTTTCTTCCTTATTAAGAAACATTAATACTGACTTGGAATTATTAA